>CM042440.1:9529917-9952417 GCA_023631565.1 Gymnocephalus cernua
TAAATTCCCTATGACCTCAGTCAGTTCAAAAAAGTATGCATTTCCATTAAAAAATAAAATTAAATCTACACCGAAAGCAACAGTCTGTGATTGACTGCATAATGCAATCTTCGTCATTTTAAGCAGGACTGACATCTTCCAATACAGCATCTACTGACCTTTAAAGTGGTTGTCGTATATAGCAGCTTTTTAAATAATAATTGTCTATCTGATCCTTTTACTTTTCAAGAATGGCGATAATTCTGTTCAAAAATCTAATCTCTTCACCACTGGGGCCACACATCCCAGCAAACCTTTGGATCAAAGCCTACCAGGGACTCCTCAACATGGTGTCCCTTGATCGCCTTTCTATCACAAAAACAAAATGCCCCCAAAGAGTGTGTGAACTGCCCACTCTGGGAAACATGGAAAAGAGACTTTAATGTATGGAACGAAGTAAGTAGAGTTGCTCGACACTCTTTTCATTGACACACAGCCGCTGTTGCTGTCTCCACTCTCTGTGTGAGGCAATGGTCTTTAAGGATGGGTGGTCCGTCTGGGGCTGAAATCGGACGTCTGTGTAGGGGTGTGTGAGCTCCCTTTGTGTCAGGGGAGAGGGGCCTTTGTTCTCTTAACCAGGGAGGTGGGACCAACAGATTAAGCCTTTAGAAGTGCAACCGACCACCATGAGGGCACGCCACAAGGGATGTGTTTGCATGTTGGTGTGTATGTGTATGTCTGTGTGTATGTAATGTATGTCTCCGTATGCATGCACGGTACGTGTTGTGGAATATGTGCACAAGTAGTAAAAATTAAAAGAGGAAATAGAGCAACACCGACAGAGAGAAAGAGAGAAAAAGTCAGAGTGGACATTTGTACTAATTTGCATGCGAATTAGCATGAGTTAGTGAGAATCTGATGCAGGTCAGCAGGTCAATAGTTCTTATCCATCTGTCCTTCTGATGGCATGCCTCCCAGGTCAG
The DNA here is from genome assembly GCA_023631565.1 of Gymnocephalus cernua. Taxonomy (NCBI): domain Eukaryota; kingdom Metazoa; phylum Chordata; class Actinopteri; order Perciformes; family Percidae; genus Gymnocephalus; species Gymnocephalus cernua. The sequence goes on from CM042440.1 coordinate 9,530,880, forward strand.
TTTGATTCCTCTGTGAGGGAGCTAATCTCACCCCAGTGCTCATTGAGCCTCTACAGCGTCCTCTGATCTGCTCCTTCAAACCCCTCCGCCCCCCCCCCCCCCCACACACACACACACACACACACACACACACACACACACACAAACACTCATAACACACACACACACAAACACTCATAACACACACACACACACACACACACACACACACACACACACACACACACACACACACACACACACACAAAACAGATGGATAGTTAATATACTAGTTTTCATCCAAATGATTCACATGAAAAGCTTCAGAATGAAAATTTAAACTAAATTAAGGCCCCATCCAGACGAAGATGTTAGGATGAAGATGCATCCGTCTTCCCTGGATTCGGTTCAAGAAAATTCATGTCCACATGAATCCATATGTAAATGACTCAACACGGTACTTCATATGCCAGGCCTGTAGGCGGCGCTGTTATTGCTACAGAAATTAACGGAACGAAGAAGAGCAGCCTTCAGTAACTTCCTTTCATAACATGACTGTTAGCTAGCTAGTTCTCTTAGCTTAACACATCCATGGACTAGACTTTAATAACTTACACCACTGCTCGTTATATAAAGGCCACCTAGAAAAAGAATGTAAACTTTGTTTACAATCTATCGGACATGATGGCAGCTAGCAGAGCTAGCATTAGCTAGCGCGCTAACGCTAGCTCTGCTAGCTAACATCGGCAGTCAAACAAACATCACTGATCCGATGTCTTTTTGATAATCTAGCTACACGTTTTTCTTGCAGTAGCCTTTCTACAATAAGCGGTGCTAAAAGTTACTATAATCCGTTCAAGGAGTTGATGAGCAGACAGATTAGCTAGCTAGTTGATAAGTTCTCTACTTCCACTTCATAGTGTATCTATGCCTCCACTTTATAAACAGCATTGCTCCCTGCTATAATAGCCGTCTGCTGGGTTGATGGCGGAGCTGTGAGTCCGAGGTGTGTGGGGATGACATCATCGATACACACATATGCGGTTTCGCCGTACACACGAAGCCAAACGTGAGCCGGCTTTTTTTTTTTAATTCACCCTGGGACCAGGTTTCAAAAAAGTGCGTTTACGGGCAGTGCGTTTACAGGATTCGTGTGGACAGTCGGCCCAAACGATGCAAAAGATGTGCGTTTGCATCGAAATACGTTTCCGTGTGGATAGGGCCTAAGACTGTAAATCTCTTACATTTGGTGCATACATTTAGTAGATGTTGACTATTTTTGTTCAAGCATCATGAGGGTGAAGGCCCTTAAAATACCGTTATATAGTTGTCAGTGACAGTGAAGCATCCCTAACTGTATTTTAATGGACAAATCCGGCGCAAAATGAACCTAGGGGTTAATAACACATGTACCGAGTTCGACCGTTCTCTGGGATTTGTTTTCATGCTAATCGAATGTGACCAGTTTTATCGCAAACCATTAATTTCCTCATAACGCTAGTCGTCAGGGTGCGGGTAAAGTAAAAACAATCGCTATTTCTATACCACTAACAAGGCTCAAAATAGCACCACTCTTGAAATCTCCCATGGTCCGTGGTTTCCCAATGGGTCAATAGGAATTACGTTTGTGAAATGTAATTACATGGAAATGCATGAATTATATCTGTTTATTAAAATATATGGGTGACTAACTACAAGGCATTCGTCATTCGACCGGTCGTGACTGTTTTCCCAAGATGGCGCCCGCCTATATATGTGAACGGTATTGTATTTCTAAACTATCTTTTTAATAAACTGTACACTTACAAAGTTCTCAATGCTTCAGTTTACATGTAGGGACCCTCATTATGCTACCGTGGAAGTGTGGTGCTATTTTGAGCCTTGTTAGTGGTATAGAAATAGCAATTTCTTTTTACTTTACCCGTGCCCCAACAACTAGCGTTATAAGCTAATTAGCGGTTTGCAATAAAACTGGTCACATCCGATTAGCATGAAAACATATCCCAGAGAACGGTCGAACTCGGTTCACATGTGTTATTAACCCCTAGGTTCATTTTGCGCCGGATTTGTCCTTTTAAACACGTTCCTGTTGTTGTCTAAATGTCCTGTCACTCCTGTTGTCCTGTTTGGTGCATTCCGTCTTTTTAGACACTAAGCAAGTTATAACACATGCTAAGAATTATTTTTAAATTCTGTTTGAGCCATGTCTGCAGAAAGCAAAGCTTTTGGGAATAGGATAAGCACACCATCTGTGATGTAGTCCTCCATCAGTCCTCTATTTCATGAAACAGCCCGACCTCCTCCACCTCCTCCTACTCTCCAATTCTTCCCTCTCTCTCGTTCTTCAGATTTCTTGTTCCTCCGTCTGTCATGGCGGCTGTCTGAACAAACAAACACACGAGGGTCCGCGGCGAGCCAGACGGCGTGATGTGGGATTGTTTGCTTTGGTTGCTCCTGTGCGGGAGAAAGTTTTCTTAAGAGGCACACAGAGGTCTGGAGCTCAGCGGAGAGACCACAAAACAAATATTTACCCTCCAGGGCCTGGGACCTTTCCTCTCTTCCTTGGACAAGGAACAAGAGAATGGATCCACTTTTGGTTCTGGAGAGAGGAAGAGATGTGGTCCACAGATACAGAGAGGCTTGACTCTCAATTTATGGGCTGTGATTGCTTTTCTAGATTATCAGTTGATACAGTTAATGCTCAACATGGAATGATTGTGCAATCACACAGCCAATCTTGCAGTTACACACATGATCCCTTGAATCTGAAAGACAGAACAACAGGGCTGTATTACTTTTTTTTTTTTACAGTCTCTAACCCCTTTCACCCAGTGATTCCTCTGACTACCTTGCCAGTCCTGCCATGCTCTTACTCTCCTACTTATAATCTCTACTACATGCCTTCCTGGTACGATCAAACTAAAATCAACAGATATCACTGTCCCTCCAATGCAGCCATTAAGCTCAGCCTCTATCTGAATTTAAAGTGTTTCTCCCGTCGCTCCCCTGCCTGTAAATATGCACATGTTTGACTGTGGGGTCATCAAGAAAGACAGGAACTGGGCAGAAATGCTTACTTCCTGGAGTAGATGGTCGCAGCAGGGGGGCTCTACCAATCATGCGTCAGCACAGAGACATTCTCGGATGCACGCCGTCACACATCAAAGATGAACAATAAAGCGTAGAGGTGAGTGAGAGGGCGCTCACAGGAAGTGGATGATTTCACTTGTTGAGGTGTGAAGCCTGTGATGGACAGATATGCAGGTGTTCATATCCTGCAGAAAGGAAATAGTTGTACCCTTTACTGACCTCCACTGAGCAGTGGGCTGTCCTCAGCTTGGACACGGAATTCTTAATGCCTGGTTCTCCTCAAACGAGTACATAGTAAGGCTAGACAAAATGCTGGAGCAGTGTTAACTAATTTTTAGGGGAACTTTGAAAAATAATGCTTTATGTTGTACACATTTAAAGAATGTACATAGAATAAAACAGAAAAGCCATTAAAACACTCCTTTGTTTATGTTTAACAACATGGAGCACTTGAGGCTCAGAAAAATAGCAAAATCAACTGTAGAACAAGAGCGCCATCTTGTGTGGTTCATGTTTGCTTCCAGCACCTTCACAGTATTTTAGGCAGCCTGAGCATACAGAAGACAGATATACAGATTCAAGAATTCCATACTTTTCAAGAGAAATTTGAGTTTTTATTTGCGCTTAATTTTTTTATGACTCTCTTTATGATTTGTGTTTCTAAGGGCTGACAGTGGAATCATGTTAGTGTCCCTGATATACAGTATACAGTATCTGTCTTTCTATCCATCTTCTACATTTCATTGATCTTTGCAACTTGAACTTGCGTCACAACCATCATCTTTAATGATCTTCTTCTGTTGTCTTTGTACCTTGTCTGCAATCTGAAAATACTTTATATTATTTTATAATACTGTATACCTTAATGTCAGACACTGACTACCCCTCTCTCAGTCTTGATAAAGGTTTGTGGACCAGGGACAAAGATGGAAATAAGTCCAGGCGTTATCAATCTACCTGTGACCTGATATGTTGTATTTTAAATGTATTAGCTCCTATGTGTGCCCCTATGGCCAAGTGGTTTGAGGCACTTGTGACAGCGACAACTCTGGTTCACTTCTATTGCATATCATCCCGTTATGCTCTCTCACCACATTTCTTCTCTGTCTCTGTATCAATTCTTTTTTTTATAACTTTCATAGCATGCAGCAGTCGTGGAAAAGTTGTTTGTCAAAAGTTTATCTATAATCATGGACATAGACAATTTGTGTTTTATAAAACTGGGTGCTTTATGCCATAATGTATATATAATATATATTAAATGTTCCAAATATAATTAATTTAAGTACTGGCATTGGTAACAGAACTGTTAATTAAAATGCAGTAACCAAAGCTGGATTCCTGAGGCATTTGATTATCCTCCTGAGGATTTGTCCACAAAACCAGGGTTATTTGAGCCCTGCTGATTTGTCCTTAGACAAGACCAGGGAAGCTGTTCTGTAATTAATCCTGACCTCTGATCACCCTGGTGGGCGGCAAACAAGGTGACACTTCCCTACTGGGATCATCAAAGTACCTTGAGGTAAAAGAGCAAATAAAAATTTCCACCACTAGGTGTCAGCTCAGTTTCACTGTAGAACTGCAGATGCACATGCAGCAGTCGTGAAATGAAATGTTTTAGAACTCACACAGAATGAATACTCTGCTTTACATCCGGTGTAATGATGCACTTGCATGAGTTGTTTGGTTATTGTAAACAATTATATATGACTATTTTACGTCTCTTTTAATGTGTGTCTCATATAACATGTTGACTCACCAAAGTTTTGTAAAGAAAAATGTTTAGATTCCTCCATATAATAATGAGCCAGATTGAAAACAATACAGACAAAAGTCCTGTACAGTAATAATTTTTTTACTGTTACTTTTTAAAAGTTTTTTTCTCTGAAGGATCGACCGAATTACATAGATCAACATGTTTGTAATTACGACATGCAGTCGCCTATATTCAGTAGCAATGCAGGTAAGAATCCGTCGCTGAACAATTGTTTCTTCTAATCAGTGACCATATTTATTTAATGGACAGGTAATCAGTGCCGACAAAACTTATCAACAACTGATTATAAACTATCTATCAACCAGCAGTTTCACAACCTTCTTACAGCATAATTAACATGAATTTTGGATAAAAATGCTGGTGTAAGAATATCACAGAATCAATATTTCAGGGTGTGATATGAGTAAGATGGAGAGACACAGGATACACATGGTGATACTTATCTGTGTCTAATAAATGGACAGACGGTGTCATCATTTTTCATCAGAGCTCTGTCATATTTTCATGTCAGCAAGGCCAAGATATTATAATAAAAACTGACACATGATATAGGTGATGTGCTTTCTAATTCTGGTTACTACTTTTCTTTTGAATACAACATAGCACGTGTTAAACTTCCACAATCACATTCTCAGTCATAATTAAAGGGAAAATGTCACAATGTAATTTACTCCACATTCCTGTGTAGACATCTGAGTTTTGTTCTAGATTTCCACCAATCTCCCCAACAGTCACTGCCCTTCAGACCGTTTTTAGGCAAAGAGGCCGTTAAGGAAGGGCTGTCAGCGGATATGGATGCTTCCAGAGCTCATTAAAGAGCTGTCTGCTGCATGCCAGGCTCTGGGAGACAGAGCCGGAGATAAAAAAGCAACATCATAAAGGAATTCCATCCATCATGTTCTTCCATGACATTAATATCTGTCACACACCTCTGACAATGCAATACTGAACCCCTGGAGTGAGACATCTTTCTGTCATAGAGCTGCAACGCAAGCCGAGAGGGATATTCAAGTGCGTTCATGTGCATATGTCCCTGTGTACTTACAAATTTGTTTGAAGGAGAGAGGGAGGGTTTATGGATGTATTACTTCTCTTGCCTTGTGCCTATTATAAAACATGGACTGTGATATTACTGCCAGTGTATGTGCTTTTTCCCTACCAGAATAGTTTCAGTAGGCTAGTATGCTGCACAAAGGCAGTTCAACACACATACCACTTCAGGCTGTGTACCAAATCTGAAATTTGGAGCATCACTGCGGGATGTTTACAATGACGTGATTCATAATGCCCAATATCAGGGTGGAGCAGCAATATTAAGGTGAAAGCACTGTACTCAGCACATCATGGATTTAAATGTGAGTCCTTGCTGTAGGACGTCCTGTCTCTTTACTGGGCTCTACGTGATGAAGCAGAAATGTCCTCAAAATTATTTAGTAAGTTCTTTTTCTGAGACTTGCTTGATTCCCAAAGGACAGATTCACTTCTGCGTGACTTCTCAACTCCGCCTCGCAGGGATTCTATGTCTTGCTCGAGGCAGCAGGATCTTGAACTGGATGAAGGATTGTTTTGCAGTTACAAACAATCCAAACATGCATTACACTTTGTAAAATGTACATGTTTAGTTGCAGCCATGGTAGAATAGACAGAAGTATTCAGATCCTTTATTCAAGTAAAAGGTGTGTGAAAATACTCAATTACTCAACAAAAATTCATGCATTTAAATTTGTACTTGATGAGGTCAATGCATTAAACATTGACGGTGGGTAAAAAAATTGCTGTGAAAGCTGTGCTGCTTCTTAGCTGTATCTATTTTATGTAAGCCCAGCCTTTTACCATTTTACTCTTCTGGTAATACTCCCCCAATTGAAATCAACCATTGAGGAATACAGCTTACATTCACGTTAAAGGTTTATTAGAGCCTTTATTCCTCTTGTGCCAAACATCAAGTCTCCATTTGAACCTTTGCTTTTTCTCTCTCCCTGGATCCTAACCAGACTCAGCAGTTTTGACCTAACCAGTCAATAAAGCCGTAAATCAAGCTGGTGTTGATGGCTTTTCAATTTCGCACTGGTTAATCCAGATCCATTTGCTATACAGATGGCTTACTCCGAGGCCAGCGAGTTATTTTTATCACTGAGCATTCTGCATTTTTGCTCTTATTGTAGTTGTATATGTTGCCTGCTGCATCCATTCCAAGGAATTTATCCTTTTCAGACACATCTAGAGCGTCAGCGTCTTGTTAAAGGATTTTTTGAAAAAAATTGATTGAATGTCTGTTGCAGGGAATTAACCTAAGCTTTTTGGTTCACTTTTTTAGTGGTATATTGTGTGAACATCTCCTTTTCTCTCTCCCTCCCATTATTTCCTCAGCTTGCTGCAGCAGCACGGCGCTGACTGGCTCTGACAGGACTCTCCTTGGACCTCTCCTCCGGGCCATTTGTCAGCAGGCAAGCCCCACACAACAGAGTACAGATTGGCAGTTGGCTGTAACGTTGTTCAATGTCAACGTGTCTAGGCACCGTAGGGGCTGTGAGTGAGAAATAATACAGAGCTGAGCTGAGTAAACATGATCCTCCGGCATAATGAATCGGTTCATAGCACTTCCTTGACAACAGAAGCCTGTCGGGTATGAATGAAAATGCATGCATAAATATTCTCCCTGGTTAATATTTTATCAGTTATACCCGCCCTGCATCCACAAGAAACACCAAATGTGATGAACCAGCTGCATCCATCTGAACGGTGACCATATGTTGTTCCACATTTCTTGCTCACTGTTTGAGAGACACAGCTTGTTTTCTACAAATCTCTTCTTCCAAGGTGATTAATCATAATTTCAGACAAAACACTGAAGTGAAAAAAACACCTAATTTCTCCTGAGTGTTGTTTTGTTTGCTGTTCAGCAGCCTTGAAATTCCTGCAGCAAAAAGGGTGTCATTTAACACCCGTTCTGCAGCGGGATACTTAAATCGCAGCTGGTGTAAAAGCATGGGTGACGAGTGTTTTTATAGATGAGAATGGAGATACAGTATGTGGTTCTAATTAGATCCCTGGCTATCTCAGCGGACCTCCTGTCACTGCTTGTGCCCAAACTCTCGCTTTAATTACTCACAGAGAAAGAGGATGTCAAGTGAAAATAGTAAGTAGGCTCCATGTAAAACATGCTGGATTATTTCAGCTGTGGGGCACCAGAGATTCAGACTAGGAAGGACTCTTGCAATCCATCACAGAGAGCTGAATTCTACTTTTAAATAATAATTATGGCAGTACCATAAAAATAGTTTTAATTATCAAGAAATATATTCAAAATGACAGCATTATTATTATTATTTTCATATATTTAGATTTGTAGCTATGCTAGCGGCATGACTCGGTGGTCCACCGCTTTTATCTAGACTGAAATATCTCAACTATTGGATGGATGAAATCTTGTTCATGGTTCCCCCATATGATAAATCCTAATGGTTTTTGGTGATTCCCTAACATTTCTTCTAGCGCCACCATGAGTCTGTTTGTGTGAAACGTCTCAACTGCTATTGCTACTCTATTACAGTTGGTACACACATTCATGTCCCCCTCCTGATACATTATACTGACTTTTCATCTAGCGCCATCATCTGGGCAAAAGTTTTAATTTGTCCAATACTAATGACTTTCCCATCAGCTTCAACTCTACTTTGTGTTTAGTGCTAATGCTTGTAGCATGCTAACACACTAAATTAAGATAGTAAACATGGTTTAAGTAACATTTGTGGTTGTTTATTATGAAAAGCTGTATTGCCCTTCACAAACTTGTCCTTTTTTATGAATATTGACCCCCATCATCAATTTCAAGTATTCCTGTTGGCTTGACATTTTACATTTGCGCTTACATGAACTGGGGTAGACGCTCCATATTCATGCGCCATCTTGAAATACGTTAGCCGGTAAGGGACATACAGGCTATACTGCCCCGCCTTTCGCATTTTCGACTCACAGCTGCTCGTCACTTCCCGGCCCCGGCAAGTTTGAAGAAGGAAACACGGAGGACCACACGTATCCAAATTTCAGGAACAGGAGTCTTCTTCTTTGCCCAGAATAACAAAACGGATATTGAAAAGAGCAAGAGACTGGCATCATCAGAAAAAAGAGTGAACCAAATCCCAACTAGTTGATTATCCTCTGAACCGCTGCAGTCTCCTTTTTTCTCTCTTTCCTTTCCATCGGGTGCCGCGCGTGCCCGCTCGTGGTGTGAAGCGCGCCTCCGCGCCACTGGCTTTCCATAATGCACGCCCAACAATCACGGCTGATTGACGGCCTTTAGTACACTTTCGCTTTTTGAAGCGTGACGGCTACCGTAGCTGCAATACGTACATTCAACTGCGTGGTGAGAGAGAATTGATTGTGATACATGATCTCAATGCTAGATGGGAGTAATTCTTACACAATGTAGCTTTAAGCCTACCTAACATCAACATGTTAACATTGTCATTGTGAGCATGTTAGCACACCAACGTTAGTGTTTAGCTTAAAGCACTGCTGTCCCTAAGCCCAGTCTCACAGAGCCACTAGCATGACTGTTTAGACTATTGTGTTGTCTTGTTAGATGAGAAACTAACATAAACCATGGCTTCAGACTTAATCTGGCCTATCCTCTTCATCATATTTGTGAAAAACTCATGCACTTTGTCTTGAGCATTTTTAATAAATTATGACTATAGCATACTACAGTAGGCTATATATAGTATATATATATATATATATATATATATATATATATATATATAGTTGACATTTTTGGTAATGAAATGTCACCACCATGTTGCAGAGCTCCATGTGGATATGGTGTGGCACCAGTCTGTTTTAGAAAACTAGTGTGGAGATTTTCCAGGCTGACAACTGAAGGCCTGACAACTGAAACCTTGTACTCCGACACACCTGTGTGGCACATCACGATTACCCACAAGCCAAAGAATCGTAAGTGAGTGCAGTATATATTCCTCCACGCAGGGGAGAAACCAGAAAGAAAGAAACAGGGAGAGACAGATAAACTAATACAAAGTTGATGTTTTCTCAGGGAAAAAAAGAACAAAAAAGACACGGCATTCTTTGGCTTGTTGGTGGGTCGCACACCTCCTTGGTTACCATGGTAACAGCCGTCCCTGCGGAGAAGGGTTCTGGCTCAATCCAGGCCAGTGTTTGATTGAATGGTTGTCAGGATGCAAGACGAATGATGACGTAGCCTATAAGAGCCCTACTGACAACCACACTTCACACTGAGGCACAGTTAAAAGCAATAATGTGTATGTGTGCGTGTGCGTGTGCGTGTGTGTGCGTGTGTGCGTGTGTGCGTGTGTGCGTGTGTGTGTGTGTGTGTGTGTGTGTGTGTGTGTGTGTGTGTGTGTGTGTGTGTGTGGCCTACATCATGTATTAATGAGCGGGTCACCGGGGGGTCTAGAAGCATTTCTACCGACCTGAGAAAAATATCAATGAGTCCTCACACTCTAACTCCTCATCCTGAAATACACATATGCATATGTTGTGGCATGAATTCACTTGGAATTACTGTATGCATCAATAAAATAACCTACCACTGTATGTACATGCATTAGATATCTACTGCAGTCCCTATTTGCGTGTGCAGTAGATATGACAATAACATAGAAAGGTTCACAGAATACCATTCTCCAAATCAAATAAGGATTGCTATCATTTCTGTTAACAGTCTGAATCATTATCCTGTTTCTTGCCAACTAATTGCTTGCACACACTAATAAGCAATACCAATAAATAAGCAACAAGATATTGGTAGATGAAAATTGTATGCGACCCGAACATGTGCCAGATGCAGGGAGCTACATTGAAAAGGCACATTATCAAAATCTGTACCTCTTAAGCGCTGTGTCTGTCTCTTGCCTTTATGCAATATGAAGTTCATTTCCGGTGATAATTAAAGCCTTTCCACATTTTCATCTTCTTACCTCTACTTTACATAATTATCCTCAGGCCACTTTCTACTTCATAGAATCTGAACAGCTGGATACTGAAGACAGAAATACTTTTTAAAGGATATGTGTTCAGAGAGAAAATAGACTTTAGTTTTATGGCTTTCATCATTACTGGCACGTCTGACCAAATTACCGTATAGGAACATATGGACATTAATCAAGGCACTTTGACCTTTATCTTCAAATTAGTTGCTTATAACGTTTAAACTCTCAAGCCAACATAATGTGAATACAAAATGCAGTTCTCTTTTTTTCCCCTCTTTTTGTTATTAAGTCATGATGATTCTGGCTAATACCCAGGAACACTGTCACCAACAATTACAAGCAAATCGAGAAAACAAAGCAGTCCAAATCAACACATATTCCTCTTATCTCATATATACCATTTGTACCATCAGTTAGTGACTGGGAGCAGCAGTAGTGCCAGCCAATTGCATAAGTGGTTCAGTAATGCTATGGTTAAGTTTATGACCCCCTGAACAGCCTGTTTCATTAGAGGTGAGTGTGGAGCATTGGAAGGTCACATACCTAGTAGTCTTAATGCATTGTAAGTGCACGAGGAACCTTTCAGCTGTGAGACATTACCAATGGCCTGTACCTTCCTGCTGCCTTTTGCATTTAACGACCTAAGATATTTAGTATATACAAAGGTGTGAAGTGCATATTTGTGCATATTTGTGTGTGCTTGCCTGGAGAGAGCAGGGGTGGGGATGATGACAACGTTGCAAATGCGATGATGATTGGCTGGGTGGGCGGATGCCCTGCTCACGTCTCATTACACCATGGATGTATTAAGAGAACACGCTCTGACTACCACTAAACACAGCAGTGACATGGCGACGAACCAGGGAAATTCAAAGGTAACGTTCCCGAACTGGAAGTACCAGCACTACTTCTCGCTCATTGAAATTAAAGACAAGAATGTTTATGTAACATGCACGCTATGCATATCATATGGAAGGCTAGTCTAGAAATGTAGGTGCACCCTAGATGCACCCTAGTTTGCATCTAGGGTCAGTCTAGACACTCTCCGTTGGCTTGCGAGCTGGAAAAGAAACATTTTTGTGTGGCCAATCACATCGTGTGTAGAGTCGGTGGGCGGGGCCTATGGCTGCTGCTGCTGGCGAACAGCGGTCTTCTGGAAGACTCTTGGAGTTAAGCATTTCTTTGAGAAAAGAACAAAGAACGGCACTGAAGTCATTCTTAAAAAATGAAGATGTGTTCGGAGTTTTGCCGACCGGATACGGCAAAAGTTTAATCTATCAACTAGCTCTGCCACTTTCTTTGTTGCTCTGCCTGGTAGAGGGAATTTGAAAGACAACCGTTTATCCCGCCCCTCAGATTGAGCCCTGTCAATGGTGAGTTCCCAGACCCAACATCTTGATGTGGGTCTGGCTTGTCAGGCTAACTGCAGGCTGCAATCTATTGAGTTCAAATAAATACCAAATGTTCTAAAATACTGTATATAGTGTTTTTATTCTTCAGTTAAACATCTTTGACGTTAAAGATGTTATAAAATGTAATAGCGTTATAGAAAATAAAAAATAATGTCAATTACTTTGCTGAGTAACTAAAGTAACTGAGTAACTAACTCAGTTACTTTTTGGGAGAAGTTATTTGTAACTGTAACTAATTACATTTTTAAAGTAAGATGACCAACACTGACGTCCACACGTCCACAAACTTTTTTTTACCCATCTTCCCTAGATTCGTTTCAAGAATAGTTGTGTCCAAACTAATCCATTTGTAAATGACTCAATGCGCTACTTCATATTCCAGGCCAGAAATTAACCAAAAACGGAGAAGAAGAGCAGTCTTCAGTCAAAGAATTTTTAATAGGAAGAAGTTCCACTCCCTCGTTACTTCCGGGTTCTGAGTTCCACTAGATGGCGCTCATAGGCCAGTGCAGAATGAATGGGACTCTATGGAGCTATACACCTAAAAACCCACTTTTCTCAGGATATCATTTTTTGTCTAGTAATTTGAATGTTGCATTCGAAAAGGGAGGCAAAGAAAATACATACTGCAAGGTGTTAGATTTTTTTAAAGTTGCTTTTTTGTTCTAAAAAGCCTTTTAAAAGAGATACTGCTTTACGGCAAGCTCTGAGTCACTTCCTTTTTACTCTCGAGGCATCGACAACACAGCTAACAGGTAAGGCTCTCCCTGTCAATACACATGCTAGAAAGAGGTTTGCTAATGTTTTAACGATCACGCCGAATTATTCACTCTGACATTCTGGCTCCGCTTCGGATGTCGTCAAGCGGGATCTCCGATCGTAATCAGTCCTTCACTGATCAATCAGCATTCATTAGCAGAATGCTAGCATGGTATGGGCAACAACGACTCAACCTATAAGAAATCGAAATGGCATACGTACTCGTTCATTCAACTTTTGACCTATAATCTATGTTGAACTTGCAAAAACTACAATCAAATCTGAGATTTCTCAATGACAATCAGGCGAAAGAGACAAATTTAGCCGTCTAGCTCCATAGGGTCCCATTCATTTTGCACTGGACCGTGATCACCCCCAGTGGAACTCGGGTGGAACTGCAACCAAAGTAGGTACAATGGGGCTGAATGGGGAGCGGAACGGCTTTCCGTAGACGGGCTTTGCTTCAGTCCATCTGTCCATAACATGACTAGCCAGACTCAAATAATTTCTAATAAGTAAGCAGGCTTTGCTAGACTTTAATAACTTTCACCGCTGCTCATTTTATAAATGCCGCCGCAAGAAAACGTGTCTTTGTTTACATTGTATTATGTGCTGTTGGATTGCTTTTTATTTTGCAATTCTGTCAGCTATGAGACATGATTACAGTACGCTAGCTAGCAGAGCTAACGTTACCTCTGCTAGCTAACATCGGCAGTAAAACAAACATCAATGATCCGATGTCTTTTTGATAATCTTGCTACATGTTTTTCTTGCGGTAGTCTTTCTACAATAAGCTGTGCTAAAAGTTACTATAATCCATTCAAGGAGTTGATAAGCAGACAGATTAGCTAGCTAGTTGATAAGTTATCTAGCTACTTCCACTTTATAAACAGCTAACCATAGCTAACATTACGTCCCTGCTAGAGCGGTCAGCTACTTTAGTACTAGCTAGCAGTTGAAGGCGGCAGGCTATGACGTTGAGGGGGTGTAGCGATGACATCATCGATATGCATGTATGCGGTTTCACCGTCCAGACAAAGCCAAAAGGGAGCCGTTGTCGAATTTTTTCAACCTGGGACCAGGTTTCAAAAAAGTGCGTTTACAGGATTCGTATAGACGATCAGCCCAAACGATGCAAAATGTGCATTTGCATCAAAAAGCGTCTCCGTGTGGATGGCCCCTTAGTGCTCTGCCGTGAAGAAGTGTGGTCAAGGTTTCTACTTTTCTAAGCAGTTTAATTTAGGTTTAGGAGTTGAGTTGACAATTTATATGAGAAATAAGAATAGGTAAATATACAGGATAAAATGTTATCAGTCGTCAAGGTCAAGATGAAGATTGTTTATTGTCAGTACAGTATTATTTCAATTAATGACCATCACACTACTTTCTGCATTAATTGGTAGAGTTGCATAATGAATGTGGTGGGCATTAGGTGTATGCCTCTTTGATGTTATGAGATGTATGTGGTCAGTGGGGCAATGGAAAGCTCTTGCATAGAAAGTTTGTGTGTGAGTATTTCAGATGCCACCTAAAAATGGTGTTTTTTCAGCGCTCCATAAACGGGGCTGATTGTCAACAGAAAGTCTGCAGTCAGCTCCTTCGCCACAGGAGAATGAAGGCACCAATGATTTCCATGGAGACAGGGAACGAGAGAGAGAGACTGTGTGTGTGAGGGGGTAGAAAGCTAGAGGGAGGTGTGTGTACGTTGGGGGGGATGATAAATGAGTCTACACCATGCTGTCATTTGTACTTTGGCATCCAGTCCAGAGCACAATTTAGTGTAAAATATTACGCTGGCCCCTTCAAATGACAAAGTTTAATGCTGATGTATGAATAGACAGATACTGTCCCCAGCTGCTATTGAACAGAGGGAGGTAGCTATTCTTCTCAAAGGGCAATTAATTAGCGTACACACAACCCTTGCTAACTAAATACTAAACAATGAATGAAATGCAGTCAATGTAGTGATTGGTGACATTGGATGATTAAAAACGCCAGAGAGGGAGTGGAAACCAAAGATGTTTGGGGCTCAGATAAGATATAGCATTTTGAAACCGTACAGTATGTATGTCTGACATGTCCATATAGAGGTTGCTGTTTGAAATGGTCTTTTTCTAAAAAAAAATGTTGTGATAGCTCTAGAACACAATTTAGGTGTTGCACAATTTTCTGAGAACTTGTTTATTAATCATTATTTCTTTCATACTTTTCAACTCAATTCCAAGATAAATTACCCATAATGTTTTAAATTTGTTTAAAGGGGTTGGCTACATTCTTCACAGTTTAAGAAGCACTCAACATATTCAGAGAATACAATGCCATGCAGCAAAAGCGTCAATTCAATTTTGCTAAATATTATTGAACTTTCTTTTCAATCTTTATATAAATTTATTTAGATAGACAGTGCAAATACTTAATTTTGTGGTTGCTAGTTCAGGTCCCTTAAGGTCAAGGCTGCATTCCTGTAGTCACACATATGATTTGTAATTATGGTTATGTTTGTCAATATAACAAAAGGCATGTGTGGTGATTTTTGCACCAACAACAATGTGATGGAAAGAAACTGCAGACCCAATATTCCTGCTATGCCTGCTGTGCTTGTCTTTACAGGAATTAGGAAGCACACACAATTGTTACGGTAACACATGATATGGTATTTGCAGTCATGCAGATAGAACACTGTCCTTCACACTGTGGTTCATTCAAGGTTAAAGCAGCTGCATTCCTAAGAGTTAAGTCACACATATGTGAGAACAACAAGGTTGGGGCAGTTTACTTTGAAATGTAGTCAGCTAATGAATATAAATAGCATGTTTTTTTTGTAATTTGTAACGTAGTTAAGAAAATATGATAGTAAACAATAGTTTTGACTTTTTACAAAAAAAGACTAGGAAGAAAGCGAGCAGTATCCTGGCAGATAACTCCTATCCTCCCTTCAGCCAGTTTGAGCTCTTGAGCTCCGGAGGTGCTATAGAGTCCCTCTTGCAACTAAAAATGAATTTTAAAAATGTGTAACATGACTTTGTCTGTGTCTGTTTTACTAAGTGCCTCTCTGCTTTTTATGCTTTATGTTGTTGTTTCTTCTGTTTGGTAACCCAAAGACAATCAAAAAAGTAATCTTATCTGAATACTTTTGTATTCCTTCAAAATCAAACAGAAAACTCTGCAAACTATTACACCTTATATGAAAGAAATGTATGCAGCCACAGAAAGCTGAGTTCCAAAAATATTCCACACATTTTTTTTCCAAATGTAATATGGGCTAATTACAATTAATTATTTTTTCTTAATTTTAATTAGGCCTACTAATCCAGATTACATGCAATTCATTACTTCCCAAACCTGGAGAACTACAGCACATAAATCAGTTTATAGAAAGGACTTTGAACTGTACTTTTCAAGTTAGTTAATTTTCCTCACAATCTCCAAACATTGCCTTCTCTTTAAACTCTTTGGAATGTGCAAAATGTTATTTGCTAACATGTTTTAACAAGGCAAATATTTTCTTCGGGTGAGGCCTGCAACACATGATTCCAGTAAGCAGCTGACACCTGTGCCAGTAAATGCCATGATTCCAGGCCATGATTCCAGTAAGCAGCTGACACCTGTGCCAGTAAATGCCATGATTCCAGGCCATGATTCCAGTAAGCAGCTGACACCTGTGACAGTAATTGCCTAATGTTTACCTGAAAAGCCCTGTGGGTGAGTCTCTTTTGTTTTTGCAGAGAAAAGAGAGGTAACATAATGTCTCTTTTGAACTTCATTTTTAGAATTACATTACATTATTACAATGCAGCATTTTTGTGAACTAATGTTTTAAATGAAAATCCAGATGTGTTGAATCAAAAACAACTGTATATAACTGGTTATAATTTATTCAGCCAAAATGACATTGTATAGTTGCAACATACCTTGTAGTGCAATCATACATACCTCCAGTATTCTATTTGTTATTCTTTTTCGATTTGCATCTTATTATTTCCATTTTCGTGAAGTTCAATATATGCAGTATGCCATTTTGATTAATAACCTTGTAACCTTTGTATTGTCTACTTACAATAAAAATGACTTATTGTATAAGTATGAATCTGAAAACAGTATATAATAGGTCTCCTTTAAGTGGATGCATCCATAAGATTATTTTTAGCAAGTGCCACTCTGTGTTTCTTTTTTCAGAATTGACACAACTTCAAGATTCATTTGCAGAAACCAGGACCAACCCAAGAACAAGCGGTGTAATGATTATCACGTTCGTTTCAGCTGCTATCCCCCTTTCTGTGGAGGTACTGTATGAGCACATTCATGTGTAGTGTTAAGCTGCTAATGCAAAGTGGATTTCTCCTTCTCTTTCATCATCTGTGTGCCTAAGCATTCATTTAAAGTAGTGCTTTGACTCTGCAGTTTCCCTCTAGTCATCCGGTGGCTCTTTTATTGCTCCTTGCAGTGTGCTGGACCAAGTGGTATGACTGCGACAATCCCAGTGGAACAGGGAACTGGGAGCTTTTGATTAACCTGAGGACAGAAAACCCAGGACAAATCTGTGACCACCCTCTGAACATTGAGGCTGTTACAACTGACACATTGACCCCAGCCATCTCCACAGGGCAGACCTTTATGTAAGTTGCTTTATAGGAAAGTCATTTGAAACTTTTAGGGTAGTTAATGTAATACTTTATATGTACTAATTTTACTACCAACATCCCAACATTAAATCAATGCTTCTCAACATTAAAACCTCCTTTTCCAAAGTTTCCAAATCATCAAGATGTAGCTGAGCTTTACTTTATTCTTGTGCTAACAGCTTGGGAAAAAAGAATCTTTGTGGTCTGTGAAGTAAGAAACAGGAATAACCCAATGTATTGGTATTCATAATTTATTTAAATTTTGGATATCTGAGACATTTGAAAAGAAGTTACACCTGACATAAAGAACAAATGGCAATAAATGGGGTGATCATAAGGTTTCATTTTTATTTGATTGTTTTAAAGTATATCATGATGTTATCATAGTTAAGCAATTATGTATGGTTTTAGCAATGTACCCCATCAAAAATAAGTTATTGTCTGCTTTCAATGGTCTCATTGCTTTAAATATCATACTGATCCATTAACTGTTTGGAATAATTGTTTCAGCTACAATCCAACTGACGGATTTGTTTGCTGCAATAAGCACCAGAAATCTGGCACATGCCGTGACTACAAAGTTCGGTTTGGGTGCCCGTGCAATTAAGAAGAATGTTTAAACAGGATATGTTTTTGAACATATTGTGTACCACATGCATCTATGTATGTATCCCCTTGTATTTGCATTCAATACAAAACAATACTAAAGTTATAAAGTGACCACATATGACTGTGGGAGTTGAACACCTTATCTCCAAACATTGTTATATTTTTCAACCCTTTTGAGTGTGAGAAATATTGTGCTAACATATCTTGTTTCGTTTTTTCAACACCTTATCTCCAAACATTGTTTTCTTTTTCAACCCTTTTGAGTGTGAGAAATATCGTGCTAACATATCTTGTTTCGTTTTTTCAACACCTTATCTCCAAACATTGTTTTCTTTTTCAACCCTTTTGAGTGTGAGAAATATTGTGCTAACATATCTTGTTTCGTTTTTTCAACACCTTATCTCCAAACATTGTTTTCTTTTTCAACCCTTTTGAGTGTGAGAAATATTGTGCTAACATATCTTGTTTTGTTATAAGCACCAGAAATCTGGCACATGCCGTGACTACAATGTTCGGTTTGGGTGCCCGTGCAATTAAGAAGAATTTTGAAACGGGATATGTTTTTGAACATATTGTGTACCACATGCATCTATGTATGTATCCCCTTGTATTTGCATTCAATACAATACAATACTAAAGGTATAAAGTGACCACATATGACTGTGGGAGTTGAACACCTTATCTCCAAACATTTTGAATGGGCATTGTTTTCTTTGGGTGACCAGTTCCAGTGTGCGTGACTGTGTCAGTATGTCTGGTATGTCAATATCTTCCAGAACTGTATTTAAGCAGAGATACAGAAGTTCACACAACTGTTCAACTGAGAAGTCCCGTGGGTGTCTCTTGGTTTGCAGAGGTAACATAATGTCTCTTCTGAGCTTAATATTTTTAATGTAATTTCATGTATTTATTTAACAATGTATGTAATTATAAACTGGATTTTTTTGTGAATGTATGTTTTAAATGATGTATTTAAAATTGAGATGTGTTAAATTAAAAAAAGGTATTATACATGCTCTTCTCAGTGCATGTTTTTATCATTTCATGCAACTCCTGAGAACTTACTTTGATAATGCACACATATATATTCCTAAATGCAAACATCTCCTACAGTTTTGAAGATCCCTCGTTATCTGCGATCATGAACCAATTGGTAATGTATCACTTTGTATTATAGTAACATTTTTTCAATGTAGATACATGTTCTTTATAAGCACTGTTCCATATTCTGTGATTGTAACCTTTGTATTTTCTATTGTCTCTAATAGCTAAGTGTAGTCTTTGTTGCAGGATTGTTCTTTGGTAGGTTCATCTCAATAACTGTAATCCAATGTCACGATCATATATGTACAATTTTGACTCTATAATCACAAATATATCCAGTCAAAAAGTCAAAAGCTTTTCTGATTACCTTTACCAGAAAGCAACCAGCAGTCAGCCAGAGTGCCTGACTCAGTGTTCCTCCTTAAACCAGGTTAGAGATTCTTTACAGTGGCAAGTCTTTCATTTAAAGTACAGACTGAGCCAGTCAGTGGTTCACTTTGTATAGGTGTAGAAACATTTATAATTTATCTCAATTTAAATACCTCTGTCTAGGATGCTGGACAGAATGGTTTGACAGAGATAACCCCTCTGGAACTGGAGACTGGGAAACCCTCTCTGATCTTCGCAATGAGTACCCAAGAAAGATCTGCTCTAACCCAATAGGTGTTGAGGCCAGAACTCTATCTGGACTCACTGTGGCTGCAGCAGGGGATGTGATTTATTTGTAAGTACTAAACGAGGATTAATAATTTGAATGTGTTTCATGCAATGATTCATATTGTATTCTACTGATTGTTTTGCATTGATATTGCTACTATGTGTTTGACTACCTGCTGAAATCAAACATATTTTCACTGCTAACATGCTCTCAATGACAGTGCTATCAGTGGCCATCCTCTAGGCACCAGGAGTGTCCATTAATGGTAACCCAGCCAATGGTTCTGGAGATAATGAAGTCTGGACCAAAGTGATGGACCAAATGACCAACAGAAAGATTGACAGACTGACATTTTCTTTCTTAGATCCATGCCACTAGCATGCTACTCTGTGTTTCTTATTTCAGAAGTGACACAACTACAGGATTCGTCTGCAGGAACCAGGACCAACCCAGGAATAAGATGTGTAATGATTATCGTGTTCGTTTCAGCTGCCCTCCCTCTTTCTGTAAAGGTACTGTGTGAACACATTCATGTGCAGTGTTAAGCTTCATTTAGGATTCTGCGTTAAACTCACGTCGTAGGTACGCACATTCGTATGTGTAGGTACAGACTCTACGCCGTACCCTAAGCTGTAGCCTGACGTGCACCTGTACCTGAACATACCAATGTGCGTACCTACGACTTGAGTTCAACATAGAAACCTAAATGTGGTAGCTTCACATTTTCCTCTTCTTGTATTCGGGTTCTCCCTGTCCATGAAAGTAATGAAATGAAGGAGAGGACTTAACTTTTCCTGAGTCAGTACATGCTCCGAAGCTAATCCCTGTCACTCTCAGCTTTGCTATTCTCTTAAAGAGATACACTAGAACGACAGACATACTAGCACACAAGTAGAAATCCTCACAACAGCAGGGCCACTTAAGAAGGCTACAGCGTAGGCTCTGCGTACTTCCCCTTCTCTTACATTCTTTATGTGCAGAAGTATTTATTTAGAATGGTGTTTTGGCTTTGCAGTTTCCCTCCAAGATGTCTCTCTTTTAATGCTCCTTGCAGTGTGCTGGACCAAGTGGTATGACCGGGACGATCCCAGTGGAACAGGAGACTGGGAGAATTTGATTAACCTGAGGACAGAAAACCCAGGACAAATCTGTGACAACCCTCTGTCCATTGAGGCTGTTACCACTGACACATTGACCCCAGCCATCTCCACAGGGCAGACCTTCTTTATGTAAGTAGCAATATAGGAAAATGATTTGAAACATTAAATGTACTATTCACTACCAACACCCCAACATTAAATCAATACTTCTCAACCTCTTTCCCAAAGATTCCAAATCATGAAAATGTAGCTGAGCTTTACTTTATTCCTGGGCTAACAGCTTTGTGTGGGAAAACTTTACTTCTTTATGATCTGAGGAGTAAGAAACAGGAATAACCCAATTTATTGGTATTCAGAATTTATTGTCTTTTATTTTCATTGGATATCTGCAACATTTCACATTTGAAAAGAAGTTACAACTGACAATAAATGGGGGATAATTAGGTTTAATTGTTATTTAACTTTAATAAACTAGATCATGTTTTTATCATAGATAACCAATAGTTTATGGTTTTCGTCAAGTACCCTGTTAAAAAGAAGTTGTGGTCTCCTTGCTCTAAATATCATACTGATCCATTAACTGTTTGGCATCATTTTTCAGTTACAATCAAAATGAGGGATTTGTTTGCCGCAATACGGACCAGAAATCTGGCTGGTGCCGTGACTACAAAGTTCGGTTTGGGTGCCCATGCAATTAAGTCCTGACTCCACAGCCAACTTTGAGAAGGATAAGAAGACACATCTACATTTCTATCACTTACATTTTTCTCATATTTTTCTTCTTATTTTTTTTTATAACTTAATGTGTCTGATAGAAGCATCATAATAGGCCATTTTCACAGCAGACATTTTGACTTGGAGGAAAGAAATGTGAAGTAACATAAGCGGTGGCTCTGTTCTATTTAAGTGTCCCAGTGAGCCATGACAGTGATGTGTAATAACAGGACCCTGAAGACTATGCATTTAATGGAATTCAGCCATAGATTATTGTATTACTTTTACCATATTGTAAGTGTCTTTTCTGATAAACGGACTATTATGTGCTTTATCAGTCTCTTTTCTTTCTAGTGATTGTGAAATCATTATCTAGTAATGTAAGAAATGAGTTAATAGTTGATAGCAATAAAACTGCTAATAAATAACAAATCAATGTTGTCATTACATTTTATTCAACTCTCTGCCCAGCTTATGAGGATTGTACTAATGAGCTAATATGCTTGCATGGAGTTATGATTATGTGTGAACATGCAGACTTATGTGTTTTCAACAGATGCTGGGAACTGCTATTCAATTCAATTTAATTTACAGTGTCAAATCACAACAGAATAAGCATAACATGCAGGATTAGCCTCACAATTTACCTTTAGTTAGTTACTTTTTTCCAGTAATTACGTGAATTACAGACAAAATAAAAATGTATCCATTGAAGCAACTGCTGATTTAATTTTTTTTTACCTTAAATTTGTACATTTTGACGTTCAACAATTGGGTATTTATGAGAGATTTTAGAGTTTTGAATCTGGTGGTCTGCTAGTATGGAATTCCCGCACTTCTAGTGTTGAATAAAAAATATATTGTACAAGCACTTCTCAATGCATGTTCATATTATGTCATGCAACTCTTGAAAACATATTTTGATAATGCACACATTTATATAAATATTTAGGCCCTAAACCAGAATGTCCAGACACTTTTTAATGTCAGCAATAAGATTAATATTATCCTGAACAAAATGAAACAGGACATAAAAAAATGGTTCTCTCTAAGTCTATGCTCCTGATGTGAGTCTACACCAGCACAAATTCCCTTGAATGTATACTACTAAATGACTACATTTAGTGGGAAAGGCATCACTCAGTGATAAACCCACAGAGAATGATCACTTGACCCCTCAGCTATACAGAGCTTTTTTAGCATTTTTTAGCATTTAGGACAGGTTTATTAATACGGACCTAGTGTTGTTTTCACCCTCTTGACTTTGTTAGATAATAATATGTCAATGTTGTGATTACATCTTGTTCGGCTGACCCCAAGTGGCAAAAAAAAATCTATGAGAACAAGTTTACTCTAAATAACATAATTAATTAAAATTGTTTCATTGGTATGGCTTGTTCAGCCTCTTTGTTCAAACAGCTGGACTGTCTGGTTGGAAATTACTCTGGGACAGTGCATGGACAGGTTCTTGTTTAAAAGTAGAATTCTGGATGGTCTTTACAAAACCAGTTTAGTTTAACCTCTCAAAGGGAATGAGTTTGGATGTATCCAGGTGTCAAGATGAGACAAATTATCCACCTTATATAACCACAACATCTAAACACTTTCTAAAATAACTGTAATAGTGGTAGGTGCACTAATTCCTATCAGCCACTTGCACCTGAATCATCCTTTCATAATTGCAGAGATAGCATGACAGCTGCCTTTAACTGCAAGAGGCAGCCAAATTTATGTCTGGATTATGGCATTTGCTGCAGCAGCTGTGCAGTTTCAGCTGTCATCCATCGTTCTGTAAAGAAAAAAAAGGTAACCCCTACAGTTATAAATGTTCATTATCATCATAAGTTTCAGATAAACAGTCAAAAGCCCTTCTATCCATCCGAGAATGTGGACCTCCACAACATGTTTTTGCCCGAGTGGGGATATGATCTGGTCGACCTCCTAAGGCATGTTGTGTCCTATTGCACTCAGCTCTTTTAACTGAAGAAGCAGCTTAAATGCTGAAATCCGAGAATTGTATCACATTGTGTACCGCTTGCATCTATTTAAGTATCCCCTTGTATTTGCATACAATACAGTAATTTGGAACTTTTTTTGAGAGAGTAGCATTTTATTTTACAGCTGCACTTATCAATATATTTATATGAACAGTGGATCAAATGACCACATTTAGTCAAAGGGGTCACTGTGATAAACCACCAGTGAGTTATCCATCCTGACTGCAGTTTCCCTCAGCTTTAAGGAGCTTTTTAGCATCTTTTAGCATCATTGATTTGGTTTTGCAGCTAGCAACTTTACTGGTTTAGTTGATTATCACATGCCCTCAAGTTGCCCCATACTCTGGCTAATCCACAGACCTTTCTTTTAAACTTTCATTGAAACTACTAAATACCAAAGAAGTTGAAATATGTTGACCGCGTGGCTGTGAAAAATCCATCCATGATGTGTGTAAACCAACCCTAACATTACACCAACTTGTGTGTCTTCTTACTGTAATAACAACATGTGATGTGTAACTTTCCAGTAACTGCTGCCTGACTGTCTAACTGTTGCTGTGACAAAGTTTATATAAAATGTGATTTGATGCAATACTTTGTTTTTTCAAAGTGAGTGGCAGCTGACAGAGTAAGCGGAGTGTAACATAACATAGGCACTAATGCAGAGATACATTGCACAAATAAAAAAACATAAATTCAAACCAAGTCTATTGTGTACTGTGTATTGTGTACCTATTGTGTACCTACATACATGCATCCACTTTAATTAGCATGTATCTGTGTGAAAAAGGTATCTAAAAGTATAAATTGAAGACTGGGGGATATGCACACCTTACCTCCAAATGTTAGGAAGTCTGACCGGAGTGGAAACTGTGTCCATTTCGTCCCCAGTGTGGTTTATTGACAGGTGTAACCAAAAGTGATGTACAAAAATCAAAAGAACAAAATAAACAAGATAACTTGGCCTTAACTCAACTCATAACAAAGGAAAATTAAATCAACTTAGGCAAAACAAAACGTGCACACAGCTACACCCACAAGCCATCTTAACCCCAGAGTTGCTCGAGGCCAACTGCTTAGATAGGCTTTCTTATCAGTTGGTATACCCAGACCATATCATCTATAGGTAAGTATGAAATCCTTTCCCCACCACCGGTGTTAGGAAAATTATGATTTTCTAACGACCGTTAGAACATTCTGACATTCTAATCATAAGTGTAGAAACACATTTATCTTTGTCTCTTTAGGACTGAACCATATTATGCAAACAATCAGAAAGCAAAACAAATAATTTACAAAACATACTTTATCTAATCCCCCCCAGTCTATCCCATTGACATCACCGATGACATCACATCCAGTATAAATGGAGGAAGTGAATCAGCATTTCCTCCTTTCCTTTTGTCTGGAGCACATGGTATGGTAAGTAAACAGAATAACTAACAGACATTTACCAATACAACAACTTAACACTACTGTTGTGTTTTGTTTTAACCCAATGATGAATCTCAATTGTAACTGAATATAATGCTAAACACAAACTAATCTGGGATAGTCAATGTCAGTAAGAAGTAACCGATATGGAAATAAAGCCAAAACAAGGAATACATGAGACTGGTAACGATGACTGTGCACATGAAAAGATTGGTTAAAGGGGACAAGTGGTATGACCTCAGCTGCTTCGTCATACCAAACATTGTTTTTCAACCCTTTTGAATGTGAGAAATATTGTGCTAATCTCATGTCTAGTTTTTTTGAATGGGGCATCGTTTTCTTTGGGGGATTCCAGTTTCAGTGTTGTGACTGTGATGACCTGTGTCAATAGGTCAATATCTTCCAGAACTGTATTTAGAGAGACAAGAGAGGGGCCACAATACGCCACACAGAAGTTCACGCAACTGTTCAACTGAGAGGGCGCATGGGTGAGTCTTTTTTATTTTTTGCAGAGAGGTAACATAATGTCTCTTCTGCTTAATATGTTGAATGTAATTTCATAGCATAAACTGTTAAGTGTGTGTGTGTGTGTGTGTGTGTGTGTGTGTGTGTGTGTGTGTGTGTGTGTGTGTGTGTGTGTACAGTTTTGACGATCCCTCATATCTGCAATCATGCTCCAATTGGTAATGTATGACTTTGTATTATAGTTCCAAAACATTCCATGTAGATAGATGTTCTTCATAAGCACTGTTCCATATTCTGTGATTGTAACCTTTTTATTTTCTATTGTCTCTAATAGTTAAGCGTAGCCTTTGTTGCAGGATTGTTCTTTGGTAGGTTGATCTCAATGACTGTAATCCACTGTCAAGATCATATGTACAATTTTGACCTATAATCAGAAATGTCACAGTGAACACCTTTACTGATTACCTTTACCAGAAAGCAGTCAGCCAGAGTGCCTGACTCAGTCTCCCCTCCTTAAACCAGGTTAGATTCTTTTCAATGGCAATTCTGACATTTTAAAGTACAGACTAAACCAGTCAGTGGTTCACTTTGTATAGAAAGGTGTAGAAAAATGTATTGTTGCCAATTTATCTCAACTTAAATACCTCTGTCTAGGATGCTGGACAGAATGGTTTGACAGAGATAACCCCTCTGGAACTGGAGACTGGGAAACCCTCTCTGATCTTCGCAATGAGTACCCAGGAAAGATCTGCTCTAACCCAGTAGGTGTTGAGGCCAGAACTCTATCTGGACTCACTGTGGCTGCAGCAGGGGATGTGATTCATGTGTAAGTACTGAATGAGTATGAATAATTTGAATGTTTTATGCAATTATTTAATATTTGTGTTATACTGATTGTTTGCATTGATACTGCTACGTTGAGTACCTCACATACTACATATTACATGCTAACATATTTTCACTGGTTCTACTTTTCACCTTCTGTTCTACCAGCAGTGATTTAAGCTAAATGCTAATGTTGATATGCTAACATGCTCACAAAGACATTGCCATCAGTGGCTGTCCTCTGGGGACCGGGAATGTCCGTTCATGGCAACCCAGCCAATGGTTCTGGAGATACTTAAGATGGGATCAAAGTGGTGGACAAACAGAAAGATTGACAGACTGACATTTTCATTTTTAGATCATGCCATTAGCGTGTTACTCGGTTTGTTTTTTCAGAAGTGACGCAACTACAGGATTCGTCTGCAGGAACCAGGACCAACCCAGGAATAAGATGTGTAATGATTATCGTGTTCGTTTCAGCTGCCCTCCCTCTTTCTGTAAAGGTACTGTGTGAACACATTCATGTGCAGTGTTGTGCTTGATGTATGGTTCTGCGTTGATCTACGCCGTACTGTAGGTACGCACATTGGTGTGTGTGTAGGTACAGACTCTACGCCGTACCCTACGCTATAGCCTGACTTGCACCTCCCCAAGAATGTAACTACATGTCACGGCAACGCAGACCGCAACAAGTGATTGGTCCGCTTGGCTGTGGCTTGGTAGCATGGCATTTTCCGCTAATCCCCCTCCGTGAAAGTCATGAAACAAAGGAGAGGGTGACTTCTCCTGAGTCGGTACATTCTCCGAAGCTAATCCCCGTCACTTGCTCTACCAAACACTCCGCACCCATACACACACTGCTATTCAAGAGATACACTAGAACGACAGACATACTAGCACACAAGTATAAATCCTCACAACGGCGTAGGCTATGGCGTAGAGTCTACTTACTACTATAAATCAGACTTTAAGCTGCTGTGTAAACTACTGTGTAACCAGTGTTTATGTGCAGAAGTATTTATTTAGAATGGTGTTTTGGCTCTGCAGTTTCTCACCAGCAGCCCTCCTTTTTATTGCTTCTTGCAGTGTGCTGGACCAAGTGGTATGACCGGGACGATCCCAGTGGAACAGGAGACTGGGAGAATTTGAGTAACCTGAGGACAGAAAACCCAGGACAAATCTGTGACAACCCTCAGTCCATTGAGGCTGTTACCACTGACACATTGACCCCAGCCATCTGCACAGGGCAGACCTTCTTTATGTAAGTTGCTTTATAGGAAAATAATTTGAAGCTTTAATTTTACTACAAACATCCCAACATAAAAACCTCCTTTCCCAAGTTTCCAAATCAAGATGTAGCTGATCTTTACTTGTACAAACAGCTTTGTTTGGGGAAACAGTCCTTTGAGAAATGGGGTGATAAGGTTTAATTTGTTGTACTTTTATAAATTAGATCATGTTTTATCATAGTTTAAACAATTTATGGTTTGTCATGTACCCCATTTAAAAAGACGTTCTTGTTTGCTTTTAAATGGTCTCCTTGTTTTAATATATCATATTTGTACATTAATTCTTTGGAATCATTTTTCAGCTCCAGTCCAACTGAGGGATTTGTTTGCCGCAATACGGACCAGGAATCTGGCGCTTGCCGTGACTACAAAGTTCGGTTTGGGTACCCATGCATTAAGTCCTGACTCCACAGCAAACACTGAAGGATAAGAAGACAACAATAAAATTTGATCACTTACATTTTTCTCATGTTTTTTTTCTTGTTTTATTTCTTACCGTGCCTGATGGAAGCAGCATAATAAGCTATTTTCAGACCGTTTAACTTGAAGGATAAACAAATGTAGTAGCTAATGGTGGCTCTTATTTTTTTTTTTTTTTTAACTGAAGTGTCCCAGTGAGCCAGCATATGATGCCAGGACCCTGAAGAGGGCTATAGATAATTGTATTACTTTTACCATATTGTAAGTGTCTCTTCTGATAAAAGGCATTATGTGCTTATCAATCTCTTTTCTTTCTAGTAATTATGAAATCATGATCTTGTATTGAAATTAATAGTTGACGGCAATAACTGCAGCTCATGCGGATCATATGAATTGGCTAATATGCTTGCATGAAGTTATGATTTTATGTCAGCATGCAGACTTATGTGTTCAAGTGATTTTAATTTAGTGTTAAATCATAACGGGACAATTTACAGATATGGACCACACTTTATAATTTACAAAGACTCAACAATTCTCACCCAAGAGCAAGCATTTGGTCCAACGGCGGCAAGGAAAACTTCCTTTTACTATTTATTTTAATTGTCGTTTTTAACAGTGGGCACAACTGGAGATGTGTGCTAAACTCAAACCAGTCTGCACAGCAGCAATTTTTCTATTTTGCTTTAATGGTTTTCAGTACTCTAGATACTTATCCCATGTCTTTACCCACAACTTGCGTAACACTGGAGTAGCAGCACAACACAGTGCTCTTAAAACTTAACCACACATACTCAAAACAGGATGGATTTCAGCCTGGTGCATCTAAAAACTGCTCATTGCAATTTCAGCTGAAAGACTAAGCAGGTGTCTTGTTTTAGACTTGTTAGTGACCACATACTGTGTCATTTAGCTTGTGCATGTCTGCCCTGCCAACCATCCTGCAGTAAGACTATGTTGCAAAAGAGGTGGGAGGGAGTAAACTGGATGCAATCTGGGGAACGTCCCATCTTCACTCTTTAATGTTGAAACTGAAGAGGAGTCAAATGAAATATGTACTGAACTGAAGTATTGAAGTTTCTGAGCATTATGGTGTTCCATTCACTTCCATTAATCTCCCAATATTCCATGCCTGTGAAGGCCTATTTATAGACCAGGGGATGATTAAGTGGTGAAGCACTGTGCCTCACAGGGAACCAAGCTCATTTTCTTTTTCCTGTCCTCTCTATTCCTTACTCATTCTCTACCTACTGTCTTTTTCTCCCTCTGTGACTTTATCTTCTTCCTTGCTATCTTCTTGCTCTTTTTCTCTGCCCTCTTTTTCATGAGCGTATATATTATACACCAACCTTCTTTCACATAGTTTAGTTGCCAGTGAAATTATGTTAGACTCAAGGGGCTAAGAGGATAAGTCCTTCAATTCAATTTCTTCACTATAAAGCATTTGACAAAAGGGTTTATGGAAGTGTTAATTGTTATGAGGCACCATGAGGAAGAGTGGATAAAGCCCCATCCAGCATGTTTTCATCGCTAAGTCAAGCTGGATCAAGACTGAAGGGTGTCCATTAATGGAAATGCAGGAAGAAAATGTGCACAAAGATACTTATACGTGCTGTTGCAAGGTGTCCTTCAGTGGAAGTAGAGCACTGCACAGGAAAAAGGGTTAAGCTCATTTTCATGTATACAGATGTGATTAATGGGGGACAGGGAAGGAGGAGAGAAGAGAGCAGAGGACTGACCTCGCAAGCTCATGCCCTGCTTCATTTCAGCACCTCCAGAACAGCGAGGGCATAAATGAGATCAAACCCTTTTTTTGTGTTTTCACACCGACGCTCTATCTGCTGGTCTCCATCCAGACTTTCCCCTGGGTTTTTACAGAGGCTTTGGTGGCAACGTTTTACTGCAGGCTGGATTTTGTACAGGGCTTACTGTAGATGCTAAGGGCCTTTGTAACAAGTATTTGTCTATTAAAACCACTCCAAGGCTTTGTGCATGGAAGTGAAACCACTGAAAATTCGGAAGACTTGAGACGTGAATATGTTAAAATAACCATTTATCTGCCAGAAAAAACAGAATATGCATATAATTGTGAGCGGAAGTTTTAGAAATCCATACTTAGAGTTTATGCAACCATTTATCTCTCATGCTATGAATTTGTTTTCTTTAGCAAAAAAAATGTCTGTCACTAAATATAAGTGTTTGGGATTGAAAGTAGATAAATATGAGATGTGTCTAAACACATCTCATATGTCCTTAATCTCTTACAGTTCTTTGCAACCACCTAACAACCGATGCCTGACAGATTTGTCACACTATTTTGTATTTCTGTTTATCTGTCCAATATATTTTGTACCACTGCAGTCTTGGCAACTCATGAAAACACTTGAGCTGTAGAAGGCACAGTCCATGTGCCTTGATTTACTTTTAATAAATCCAGAACCAGGCAGTTTCATAATTCTCAAATCCAATGCGTCAAATGTCATTTAATCTAAAGACATGAATTCATCACATTTATGATGGTGTAAATTTGATTTATGCTGAATTATGTGTAAATGAATAGCTCAACCTCCATCACTACACTCTGTGGGTAGCAACTTTAAATCCCTCTTACCAAAGCGATGTGAGACTGAAAAGCTATTAGAGCATGACTCCTGAGAGATGAACAAGACAAAAGCGTTATGCCTGTACCTTTCCGGAAGGTGAGAACAATACCAGGCTATTTTCACTCTGACAAGCCATATTAGTCGTGCCAGCTTTTGCCTGCCGGCAACTCCTGCGTGATAGCTGTCTGGGACATTTTGTTTCCAGTCACAGTAGCTGATCCCTTGATTGAAAACATTGAATGCTGAGAGGGTGTTATCCTTGTTTGGAGTTTTGGATCCTGGATGTCTGAGGCGACTGCTGGGCCCCCTCATCCCCTGCTGCAACAGTTGATCCCTGGATCTTTGTGGAAACGGAGTGGATTTCATTACTGAGATGGAAGTCTAAAAAGATCAGGGATGTGTGCCTGCTATAACCCCTCCCTGAGAAGACTTTATAACTATTTTCATGCATCAATTCATGTGTCGACAGATCTGGTTTTATATTACACACTGATGTGTCAAAGTGTCGGTGGCATTCACATTTGCAGGTTGTTGCCATGTCTTTGTTGTTAGTGGTCTGTAAAATGGTGAGAATTAGATCAAGGCCTAATGAGTTACTAATGGGCACGAAGAGAGCCCATTAACAAAGCCCCAGATGTATGAAAATCAACCGTGCATGTCTGCTCTTTATTTACACTTCCATATCTGGCTTGGAAAGGCCCCCTTCTTAGTCTTGTTCATGGACACCAAAGATGGAGATGTATTTGCAGAAAGAAAAGCTGTCCTGTGTCAGATTATAAAGCCTTGTGAATTCCTCTCTTACTCTTTAGTCTCTTTTCTCTGCAGGCAAACCCTTGGCACCGACGAGTCCAATGGGAATAGTCACTTTTTGCAAGCATTGCCAAGATTTCTATTTGATGGCCAAAATACTGTAGGCAGACAGATGCATCTGTCCACATTCTGTCTATTCCTCTCTTTCTCTCTGGGGTCTCTATCAGTCTATCTCTCTCTCTCTCTCTCTCTCTCTCTCTCTCTCTCTCTCTCTCTCTCTCTCTCTCTCACACACACACACACACACACAGTAGGCTGTTTCCTCATCGCTCACACAGAGAAATGCCCTGTAAGGACGTCCTTATCCTGCAAACCAGACTCTGCTGGATGCTCTGTAATAACAACTCCAGCCGTCCACCATCCAATCAGCCTGGCTCTCTGCTGTGTGTGTGTGTGTGTGTGTGTGTGTGTGTGTGTGTGTGTGTGTGTGTGTGTGTGTGTGTGTGTGTGTGTGTGTGTGTGTGTGCGCGCAAGCATGTTATTGTGGGTCTGTCTCTGGATATGTATGAGTTTTTCCTAAGATCTGAAACCACAAAGGACAGAAAGCATGCATTTATATTCCTGACAAGAACAAAGACAAACAACTCATACAAAATAAAGAGAAAAATTTAAATTAAGATATTTATTTATTTATTTAGACTTTGTAATGTTGTTGTTATTATGTTTAGTGGTGATTATTAGAATTATTCTGAGAACCATAAATAAAATGCATAGGAAAAAAATAATGTATAATAAATGAGATAAAATAAATGCTTGGAACATGACAGGACAACTTTTCAGACCCACCTTTTAAGACAATGCGTTTTGTATTCAAAATGTAGGGTTTTGATGGAGTATTCCTTGCATTTAAAGCATGCTACAGATATGTTCTAATAAAGGCACAAAGGGTCATCATTTGGAAATATTGGATACACAATGTATGGTCTGTTGGCTTTTATTATTTATTATTATTTATTTATTTTTTGTGCAAATGGATATGGGCCTTTTAGGACTACGAAGCATAATCTCTTATTGGTAGCCTTGTTCATTCTTGTCTGAAATTGCAATCCTATCTTTGACTATAACTAATTAAAAATGATGGATCCAGAGAGTGGAGTAGATTTAATTTAAGATATAGTGTAAGTAAAATCCGAACAAGGCCAATTTGAAGGCCCCACAAACCTGTGGTCTATGCACCCACACCTGTGTGGCTAATACCAGTAAGGATGGCTCAGTTCCATTGCAGTAGGTGTCCCAGTAAGACACCAGCATGCACAAAACCAGACCCCTGACTGGAACTGCTAATCTAAATGGAATGCAGTTGTTATTATTGATTACACTTGTGCGTTTCCTACTGTGACATGTCAAAATGTTGTGAAAAAGGTGCATATTGGTATCATTAACATACGGGGGTGGAGGGGTCACAGTTGTCAAGGCAATCACCAGTATTGGTTTTGATTATGTGACACTATAATACAGATGTACTGAACTATAATACACCACAGTGACACACAGCATTTACAAATCATAAAAAAACAATGTGTGACTCAAAACGTGGCATTATACAGAACTACTCATGGAAACAAATGAGGCACATGTCACACATTCATTTAAAATCCATCTTTATTGTCAAAGTCATTGCTGGTACTGTAATCCAATTATTTGTAAACCCATACCAGCTGTGACAATTGTCCCGCCTACAAGTAACCTGATTGGACAAACTCTCTTGAACCAACCAATCCGTAATTCGTGTTTGTCTTCCGGCTCACTCCTTTCAAAAACACTATTCTGGAGCTACCGGTAACTTCCCTACGATGGTCTTGGTAAGCATATGATTTATCAACTATAATGACCGATCCATTCATATTTTGATTGGAACATAAGTCCTGATCCAGGACGTCATAAAAAGTAGTATGACGTATTTTAGTGTGGCAGAAATGGGACCGGGCCAAAAAACGTTAGCCAGTCCCTCCAGAAAAACGCGGAGTTTTTTTGTGATTGTTGCGGGCAAAAATCCTTGATTATGCGGCACGTTTTCTTAAAAAATGCGATGGAATATGCGGGATATTTATGCCATTTTATGCGATGAAATTGCGGGAACTTGCAAAAATTGCGGGAACTTGCGGGAACTTGCAAAAACTGCGGTTTGATGAAAAAGAGAAAAAAAGTGATTCCCCCAACACCGTGTTCTCAGTAGGTGAAATTACGTCACTTCATAACGTTCTCATGGCAACAGGGGAAAATGGCTGCTCTTGCGTGAAGTAAACGCAACATTTTTTTAACTTTCTGCTGAGATATATGTAGGGTTGGTTATTTGGTTTTTTTTCTGATACTGGTGCTACGGTGCCGGTGCCTAAACGGTGCCTGAACCGATACTTTTTAAGAACGTTTTTAAAAAAGAAGAAGAAACAAGAAGGATAGGCCTACTAAACAACAGTGACATTTAAGATTAACACATTGTTTATTACTAAGGCCATATGGTCAAAATTAAATGATTTAATAGTAATGTAATAACTATAACTTATAATAAACAACAACTTATTTCACCAGTAGGCCTAAATTGCTGTTGGACGACAAAAACAGCAACCAGATGGGAAAAGGGTATTTTACAATAACTACGAATGCACCGCGAGGCTGTATGTTACCAGTGTCAGTGAATGCACCGTCTGTGTTTCTCCGACGTCGGCAGCTGCTGCGCTGCAGAGCAGACTGTTGATATACAGTCACACTTTACACTGGTTAACGTCACCTGTCAGCATTTTAACCGTGATTAATCACGCTGCTAGCTAAAGTTAGGCTAACGTTACCTGCTGTCGATTGTAGTGTAAAGTCAGGCACCGAAATCTTCGTTCTTATTCGGTCTCGTTACTACCGTTTACGTCGGATCCGGGGGCCTATTGGCATCGTGTTTCGGTACCCAACCCCAGATATATGTGATTTTTTTGCAACGAAAATGCGGGGTTTGTGAAATCATGCAACCCCCGCATATTTTGCGCGGAAATCGGCAATTTATGCGGCGAAAGTGCGGCATATTTGAAAAAATGCGGCCCCCGCATGAATATGCGGACATTGGCTGATTATGCATTGAATTCTGCGATCGCATAATCGCGTTTTTCTGGAGGGACTGGTTAGCTTGCGTAACGTTAGGCTACCTAAAGCATAAATGTCGAATTTTACAACGAGTAACGATAGGCCATATAAACTGCGGAGGCATTTCTGTTTGCCTGTATCAGATAAGCTAGTTTTGTACTTTTGCTGAACCAAGAAAATGTCGAGATGCCTTTTCGACTGCAACATTAGATCCAGTTAATAATATCTTCTTGGCGAGACTGTAGCCTATGCTTGCAAATCATATTTACATATGTTCTTTGTACGAATGTCCACTCAAATTGAGTAGTCGTGCAAGTAGCCTAATATTATCGTTCTACACACGTTGTATGCAGATTTTTTTTTTCTTCATAAAGCTACGATGCTACGATATAATGGGACTTTTTTAACTTCTGTAGTACTGTAGTATGGTAATTTGGTCACCACAGTAATGATAAAGGACAATGGTACTACCAAGTAAAGTAACAATTGTAATTTGGTCACAAAATGAGTAGAATTTACTATATTAATTTACCATCATGCTACGTATATTGACCACAATTCCAAGCAAGTATTACCATAGTAGACAGAAGTTACAGATGGCTGTCACAACAGTGTGCAGCTCCAGAAGTAAGTCTGCCTGTCTGCAATTGCTGGAGGGGGGATTTGCGGGCATCCGTCAGCACTAACTGGAAGTGACAGTGTGCAGAGAGGTCCTAATTACTGTCTCACTTGACTAATTGTCGTCTCTGAAGAATGTATTCCCACTGAGGTCCCTGGAAACTCATTGACAGCACTTCTCAAGACATATAGGCTAGAGCTGACTGGCTCTTATGTTCAAAGGCATTTGCTGAAGCAAAGCCACAAGTGGGAAATGTAGATACACTGAACTCAAAACTGCCATGATTACAGGCTCAAGTGAGGCGCGCATGATGTGTGGTGCATCTGCAGGGACAAACTCTGTTAAACTGTTGCTGGGGAAATTAGCAGGTGTATACGTTATTGTATGTGGAAGTGCAGAAGGAGTATGTGTGTGTGTTTTTGTAGGGCCCCTACTTCAACTTGCCAAAATGTTAAGACATCCTTAGCAACAGTCATTCTGACACAATGGGCTGATGAAGTGAGCCAACCATGTCAGAATAAACTTGTAGCATTCAGAATAATGCAGTAGAGATGAGCCTTTAGTACAGGGCGATTGAATTGAATGAACGTCTTCTCTTTCAGGGTCTTACCATTCAAAGTGCATCAGCTTCTCGTTTCCATGGTTTCCCTCCCTGTGCCAATGCCATCTTTCCACCAGTCTGCCTGCGCGAGAGAGTGAACAAGGGTGGGGGAGAAAGAGAGAAACTGAGAGAGAGTGTGACAGAAGGCTTTTAGCAGTGGTTATCTCTACTTTGCATAAAGTCCCCTTTGCATTACCCGGTGCATGAATGGCATCTGAATAAACACACCAACCAGCTAATGTGGAAGCCTCTCTGGGTTACAAGCGAGTGGGTGTGTATAAAGTAATCTAATTTGTGGTCTCCTTTAAAAACGACACGGTTTGATCAAGGATTTAAAAAAAGAGTACACCTCACAAATGGTATTTTCGTATTAGTCACAATGAGCTAAAGGAGCTGGAGTCATTTTAACATCATAATGAGGCGATTTGCCATTCCCATCACCACCTCTTTTCTTACTTGTTTACACACACAGTTATGTTATGCTGACTGGTTTACTGTGAAGTGAGAATTGAGTTGAACTAAACTACAAACAAAGAAGGAACTCAGGAGGCTTGAAAGGGAGCATACCTGATTATTTTGTCCATATATACCCTATGCTGAGGCACAGGCAGACAATACTATTTAGATTTGTATTAGAAAATTAAGTCAGAATCAATTGTGGCAGCCTTAATTCTATTCCGCAAATTACATTTTGGGTGCATTGTGTGTAGGGTCACCTGAGGGCTTTTCTTAGTGCAATACCTTAGTATGTGGCCAGGGGGCGCTGTGACTTTAAGAGGAGCGTGCCTTTTAGTGGATGTCTTCTCCCTGAGCTCAATAAACATTCCTTTCATGCTGTGTGAAGCTCTGCTGACTTATACGGGAACCCTGAATTTCTCCATAATTATGCTAATGGTCCAGATGGTGGCATGATGAGTGCCATTCTCTTTGATATTCTCACACTGCAGATTGCCTGTGTGCAGACCAACGCAAACTGACACACGTTCAAAGTCAGTTTTCACACCACCTACTTTATCTCATGTAATTACTTTGTGTTTCCTTTAGCTGATACAAGCGCCCTCTTCACTATTAAATGCATTTGCTTGTAATTGTGAATGGGGATTTGACAGCTCCGGTAATGTTGTCAGCATCCTTTGCTTATCCACATATTTACTTTTAATTTCACTGTTCTGCACTCTAGTAAAGATACAACACAGTTAACAGCAATTTAATACTTCAAGACTATCATAGTGCCATCAGAAGAGTTCAATATACCATAAAGTATGGTAACATCACCTGAAAGATCTATTTAATACACTATAAAGTCATACAGGAATTATTGTAGTGACTTTATTTTGGAGTAGTTCTACACCACACACACACTCATACACACACAGGCCAGCCATTCAGCCTGAGTCACACAATGACGGTGTTCATCCGGGCCTTGGACTCTGGTGGTGCCGATCAAAGACCTTCTTTCACATCTCTGTTCACATCTTCTTTCACCCTCTTGGGGCTGGTGCATCACTGTACCTATAGCTCCAGCTGATGCACTGGCCCATAAAGAGCTGCTCATTGGGGGCGGACGCTGATAAGGTGCACGTAGTGTTAGATCAATAGGATGTAGACCCAAGCTAGAGCTGCAGATATCCATCTTCTCAGCGCATTGCATCCTATAGGATACAGCCTCGTTTGAACTCGCTAATCAGATAGAAAAGCGATAGGTCTACTTAAATCTTGAGAGCATGCCGTGAAATTTAACAAGCAGTGCAGCCTTTGTGTGTATGCTACACACCTTCACGTCGGAGGATGGCTCACACTCGAGAATAGTCTGTTGCTGGAAGACTTTCAAGTCTAAAGTGGAGTTATTTGCATAGGTTAAATATTCGCGCCTTTCAGCAGCTTCTGTCGATATTACGGATTTGCTGTTCTGCCAATTTTAATTCCTTTCATCCCACTCCTCTCACATTTCTGGAATGATGATGGAAATTGTTGAAATGTTGTTGCTTGAAATTCTATAAAAGAGGTTTAGAAAGGGAAGTTGGGAATGATGGAATACAAAGTGGGCCTATATATCTTACTTGGGTGTACGAGAGAAACAAATCAGTGCAATGATAGCCTGCAGGCATGAGATTATATCGCTTGTTTGCAGGGTTTGGCCAGTTATTGTGTGCATTGCAGTGTGTGCATAGCTATTTCTGTATGTGCCTGTACAGGAAAGTGACAAAGCTTAAATATTCTCCAGTGTGAACATCGACTAAATCATTAGTCGTTGTTTGAACCCTGAGAAAGATTCTTATTTCTTTCAGACTCTCATTGCTTTCTGTGGCTGATATGCAGGTTTGCTGTGTCTCTGTCCATGGTGCTGAATAGAGATCCTGGCTGAACAAGCAAACAATATATTTAAAATATATATATATATATATATATATATATATATATATATATATATATATATATATATATATATATATTAGTGTTGCATTGAGGTTGCAATTGTCCATCACATGCCACTTGATGATCATATCTGATCAATGGCATAACTTTATTTTTATTATCATATAGTTTGAGCCTATTTGGTGGTTATTTGGACGGATTGCAAGTAAGGGTTCATGCTGAAGCTGCTGTGTGCACTTGCATGTCATCTTTACCGACACATCTCTGAATGTATGCGAGCTTGGCAGCAAGTTATTGGCGTAACAGAGAAACTACAGCATGAAATAAAGTTTCACAACTCCTCCCTCCCCAATATTTCTCTCTCTCTTTCCATCCATCCATCCATATCTCTCTCTCTTTACATTCCCATCATCTCTCTTCTTTTATTTATTTCTCTCTGTATATCCATCTCCCTTATCTCTCCCTCCCTCTCTGACTCACTCGCTCTCTCGCTGTCTCTCTCTGTTGCGCGTTCACAACACTAACCTTGGCTCGACGTCAGAGCCTGTGCAGCAGTGCAGTATAATGGGAGCGCAAGCAACCAAGAGCGCCTCATAGGGGGCTGTATATCGCTGCTGTATCCTCCGCTTAGCGCTTTCTAGCCCCTCTCCAAACCCTCTCCAGTACCTTACCTACAGCCCATGCTTGGGCTCCCCCTTCCCCACTGGATCCGTACCCTTCGACATGGATGTCCTGCCGTCCCTCGACCGGGAGGATTGTTGTTTCTTGGCGCAGTGAAGGAGGAGAAGGGGAAGGAATCATGCCGGGACTGCTAATGGATTTAGGGAAAGCGCAAGTGACCATGCCGTGATCTTGCGCATCCAGGGCCGCCGTCACCCTGCCTTGCCCAACGAGCGTAGAAGAATTACGGGGGAATCGAACCCGCGCACCGGGGGGATTAAACCACTGTGCATTTTTTAAGAACAACATGAAGATTACCTCCCATCATCTGATGATAAGCAGTCTCGTTTTCAGGTCCAACCTCAGGCTGATCCCGCTTCTGCTGCTGTTTCTTGGTTACTCTCGCGGGATGCCACACGTTTTAAGATTTGGTAAGAATCTGTTTGTTTATAATACGCTATCATCTGTAACGACGTGTGATCACACGAACTGCCTGTATGATTTTCGTCAGTAAATGAACGAATTCATCACGAGACGCAAAAGCAGATGTGTCGAGACATTTGTCCCACTCTTGTCTAGTGTAGAGTTGGCAAACAATTCGACTTGCGCTCTAAATAATCATATTTGTTCATGCATAGTTTACAGTTGTATCGTTATAATCTAAATAGGGTCTGTAACAGTATTGTTACCGAGTGCATTTAACCATCAAGAATGAATGGCGTTTTCCACGAACCTTGAAACCAGTGTTACAGTAACTTTGAAAGAAAATAACCTGCAGCAGTTAACGGATATGGGCAGCTGATGAAACTCAAGAACAATGCCACTACCGGAGTCGTTGCTCATATTTCCTCTCCGGTATCCTCACGGAGTCTTGTATTTCTACGGCTTTTTAAACTGCTGACACCTCTACATGTCCTCTGCTGTAAATGTTTACATGTAAACATTACACCCGGAGTGCGGATCAATTCCTCTGATCTGTCACAAGGGCTAATCGATACGGCCGGCAGTACTTTTTAGTCTTAATCCCACAGAACTGCTATTTATACTGTTACTATCGTTCCGGTTCTCATTGGTGATTAGCTCAGAAATATAACAGTTAAATGCACTAACCGAAAATAATTTCTGATAGTTAAAGAGTAGCTCATTACCCTAAACATTGTCTTCAATAACTAGAATACCGCCTGGCGGAAGAATTATATGAATGCTTATTATTAAAGTAGTTCTTTAACAGTTGCCACTACGGTTGTTGCTGATTCATAACTTTTAAATTGTGCTTTTAACTCCTGTATTCGTGTTCTAAAATCACTAAATCAAGGCCGCTTGAGGTTTCGTTTGTCGTTTAATTAGATCCCTCTCAGTATGGATGTGTTTTGCCTTTTTTTTTGTTATGTACAAAGAGCATCTTGAAGTGACAGGGGAGCCCCCCCTGACAGCGGATGTCATAAAGTGTTGACAACACATCCTTACAATCCCCAATTCCCCAGATGGTCCTGTTTAAGAGTCAGGCCGCGTCCGCAACAGCCGCCGCTATGGCAACGGGATGTGCTTGTCTTCCTGCTGCATCCTCAGCCCGATGAGCGATTTCCCGTCTCACACGTTGTCTGACAGTCGCCGGACGTCTATTCAGTAATCCTTAGAGGACGGCGAAGTCCCTGCATAATAGCATTTGACACGAAAGTTTCCAAGCCGGCAAATAATGAGTAGAACCACATTCCTGGGAAAAGCAGTGGGGGAATAACTGATAAGATATCTGTTACAGCTTGGAGGGTATTTGGGTTTTCTGATTTGACAATGTCAAATAAGTTTAGAATCCGTGTCACTATTGACTGTACACTCTGGATCTGTAAGGCATCCGGCATCAGCGGCACGACAGACATAACCGTGCGAGATAGGAGGTGATGCATGTTACTGAGATCTTTTGCTCTGAGGTATTTAAAGCTGGTGCTTGATTTGGCGCTTGTTCTGGACGGTGGCAGTAGAGTAATACAACTGGAGCAGCTGAAACGCGGCTAAAAAGGCGGGTCTCTATCCGTGGTCCTGAACAAGCGACCAAACCAGTCACTGAACCGCCAGTTCAGGACCACGGACAGCGACCCAGGCAGCTCGACCTGCTGCCTGTTGCTGAACTGGAAGCTCAATGCTTATGTTTTTTTATTTTTATTTTTGTATAATAGTCTTTAGTGGTGAGTTTTTGTACAACAATTCTCTGTCAGTCAAGTAGCAGCCACTTCACATCTTTCCGTTGTATGATTGCTCAATTTCGTGTACTGTAATTCATTCTCTTTAGAAATGATGATATGCTTATCTGTCTGCGTTTTCTTTGAAAGGAGCTGAGTTCCCGAAAGATAGATGAGGATAGACTTGTGTGTGGGTGACTTTGTCGGGAAAAAAGAAAACGTATGTCAGTTTGTATAAGTGTGTGTAATGTGTGAGAGAGAGTAGAAATACAAAAATGATTTGAGAGACAATGGAGCTCATTGGTCCTTTTCCCGTGCATTTCCTGTCCTGCAGGATGTGCTTGCTCAGCAGATACTCCCAGCTGCTCCTGCAGGAGGCTGGCTAAATGAGAAGGTCAGCTCCCCTGGGTCTGTCTGTACCCTGCCTAACCCTAAGTTCCATTCTGCCCAGACAGGCGGCTCACATTGTACAACCACTGTTCTCCTGTCAGGCTGAGACCTTTAAACACAAACTAACACAGAGACACACACACAGTAACACCAAAGCATAGTCAGCCCTTTGTATTCATAGCATCAGCCTCACCGTGTATAGTGAAACAAGAAGTGTTCTGGCCACCAGCTGCAGGAAAAAATACTGAGCTAATTTCCACACAGAAATGAATTATTGTGTCCAATGTTCCTCATTTATAAATCTTACAGGTAATTCATTTACTTTGATAGTGAAATGGGCCCAGTGCAGCCCTTACAAAGTGTATTAAGATACACTTGAGATAAGATTCTCTTTTTATAATAAGTTCACATTTGCCTTTTGGGAGCACTGACAGAGACTTTGTAGCTACTGACACTGCTAAGAGTTTTTTCTCCACATTCACCAGTAGGCAAAAGAAAAAGGTGTAACATGTCCACTTGCGACATGAAATGTAACAGCTTTGTTGTGTGGCACGAAGAACTGAACTTGGGTTTGAATTTGCAAGCTCAACTATGGTTGGCTAACATATTTTCCCCCCACAGTTGTCATAGATAACCTGTTAGAATTCAGTAAAGGTAAAATTCAGGGTTGCCTTAAAGTCTATAGCATTATGTGTCTGCTAACTGGTAGGCTAGAATTAAAGGAGCTCATTTTACATTCTTCCATGGAAATACATAGCGCTGCCATACGTATATGATCTTATTTAGCTGTCCCCCGAACAAATGCTCAGTCACACAAGCAATGATTCATCACATCTGCCATTCCATCAAAGCTCATTGAGTTTTACTTACAGACGTGTCTAATTCATAAAACGGCTCAGGAAGAAGTTAAACAGAAGGGAAATCAACAATGAAATGGAGACACTGTTTAAATTCTGATGATCATAGCTAGTCTGCATCTGTGAAGTTGAGTGATGACGGTATCATCGCCATCTTCAATCCGCATTGGCAGATGCAGTATGTCCCTGGGCTTTTGACTGCTGCTAAAAGCATTGTTGACTCAGAGATGCTCATTTTGTTTGTTTATTTCCTGGTTTATATTTCCCAATACAGACATGTCTGACATGACTAAAATACAACATTGTTTTTCATTTTGGAAAGGAAATCAAGACATTTTTTCAGTCCTCTTGCAAGAGACACTAAGCTATGTTTATCTAACTTCTTCCAGTTGCTGTGCCAGGATGAATGTCTTTTATTGCATTTCTAACACTCTTTTCATTTCCTCAACTGTTTTGTGGCTGCGGAATTACAAGGTTGTCAAGAACAAGCAAGGGCAGAGGGAACAAATTCAAGGGTAGTTTGTTGTTAATTGACTTTATTTGCTTTTTGCTTTCTGCCAGCCTGAATTATCAGCATGCAAGTTTAGTTTGGGTTTGCAGGAATTAAGGATAACACCCTGTGCCCTGGCCTACTGCCAGCACATTCACAGCAAACACATTTAAATAGGCACAAAGCTGCTTAAAATATTCATGTGTCACTTGGCCGCTCTATAGCTTATAGAAATATGAAACTATCTCCTCTCTACTGGCACATGATTTCCACGGTTTAAAAATACCCACCGTGGGTTTCAAGAACAAAAAGAAGATCTGTCTTACATTAGCATGCAGCACCACACGTTGGCACATAGAGAACTATCTAGATGGATTCCTTAAACATGTTTACATTCCTGAGACTTTGAAGGTCTTGCTGTCATGCCTCAATTACAAAAGGCTCAATGGCGATTAATTTGGTGTACAGATGTCTTGACGATTTTAAAATAGAAAATATCTGTGAGGTATGAAATTAGTTTTCCTGTTGTGCTTTGCATTTAGTCATTTTTTGAGATTTACCGGCTGCATTGGACAATATTATTTGCGTGAAGGAGGCTTTAGATGACTGACCTTGTTTGCAGGATAACCAGTTCTAGCATAACTGCCTCCTCAGACATATTATCTATTTTTTAAATCAAAGTCCTATATTTTTCTACTGATTTGTGAAAGTCGGCATTGGCTTTCATTATTCAGTCTATCACTCCTTT
This sequence comes from Gymnocephalus cernua, assembly GCA_023631565.1. Classification (NCBI taxonomy): domain Eukaryota; kingdom Metazoa; phylum Chordata; class Actinopteri; order Perciformes; family Percidae; genus Gymnocephalus; species Gymnocephalus cernua. The sequence continues at coordinate 9,574,446 of CM042440.1, forward strand.
TCATTGTCACTCAGGCATTTCCCTGCATATGAGAAGGGTTAGGGGTTATATGTGCAATTGTTTAGAAACTGTCCCTTGAGAAGAGCCCTGCAACATGTCTGGCTGGCTCAGAGCTGAAAAACGCTCACAAGGAGTCTTTTGTTTTTACGCATATTTTAACACATGTGGAGCTGTCCTTTTCACAATCCCACCAAGGGAGATGGAAGAAAATTTGAAGTCAGTGAGAGGTGTACGAAAAACAAGAGTGTTTGTTAGAGAGGGGGAAAACAGAGAGAGAGGGGGAGTCTCTGTAAAGTGTGAGTGAGAAGAAAAACAAAGATACAAAGAAAAGATAGATTAGTTTGCCTCTGAGCAGTCCACTCTCAGCCCACTCTCAGTTGTGGTCTTTTATTACTGTTTTCTGATGGCTTCTGTGAAGAGAGACAGAACAGACCGTGGAGTGTGTTGTGGAAATATAGTGGGATGCCAGGAGTCATGCACTGAAGCTCTGAATAAATGTCAGCAGTGTATATACTATTAGCAAGCCGGGACTACAGATATGCAGGAAATAGCTTTTACAGGAAATAAAAAGTGTGAAAAAAAAAGTTGGTAATGCAAATATCCAGGTCCCTTGGGGAAATAAACCCAAAATGTATTCTTATTAGGATCTCATGAATTTATCGATATAGTCTTATTAGGTATTTGGCTGTCTCCACTTTCAGTAGACTGTAAAATGGTGGGAATAAAAAAAAATCAATATGTTAGTATTGCTAAGAGGACTAATGAAAAAAAAGGAAGAAACTGGCAGCATAGCAGTTAAACAGTGCCAAGTCCCGGATGAATGGCCCCCTCCTGTGTGTACCTATCACAGGTTACCATCTGCGAGAATGCAAACACATAAACTAGAAAAAAGAAGAAATGTGTACTGTAAGAAGGATGTTTGGGATTGGATTAATAATGCATGTCACTGGTGAATTAATGACGACTTTAAACAGCCACAAGCTGCAGGGACTTCTGTGGGCCCGTATATGGTTTTGATTTAGACATTATCACATTTCTGTCACAGATCTGACACATTCCAAACTCAGTAGGACTATTTAATTTCCTCTCTGTGTGATATACGTTTGGAACTGGCTGCGTTTTAAATGGTGTGATATATTTATACAAACTGCAATATCGTGCCACGCTTTGCGTCATGTGTGGGAGAAACGTGTGAGACATTTAACCTCATTGGAGCTCAACTGTTGTAATTAACAATTATGTGTTTGCATATATGGAAGGAAACAAACATGGCTTGTCAATGGTTTGTTATGGAAGCTTGTTATAATGCTGATTTGGAGCCGGGGTTGATGTATACTGTGTATTTGCTCTAATTGCTAATACATGCTTCTATTGCGCTCAGTGGAAAATATGTATAATTTCATCCATGCAACGATAAATACATGTAATACTGTGTCTTAAGATGTCAAGAAATTCCGTGTGAATTCCAAGCATGCAGTAAAGATTTTTGAAGGCACTGTAAATGAAAGCACTGACGTACGTGGGATTTAGAAGTCAATCAATTACAGAAAGCCGTCCTGTTTTGGCTATGATGTGAGGCACCGATCAGGTTAGGATGTGGTGATTCACCTTCATCTCCAGCCAGCTGAATAAAGGAATAAGAGGGGAAGGGCGAGCGACTGACTGAAAGCAGAATTTGTGCTCCCATTGACAGCACAGTCGGTCGGATGTATGAACGTTTCTCTGTGTGAACCAAGGACACGGGGGGAAATGGGCTCTGTGGGAGGACATATTGAGGCAGGCTTACCTAAAATCATGCCCTTTGAATCAGCATGGCACTCTATTGTCCACAATCCACAAGGGTTATGCAAAACGTCTCCCCTGCTATGTTTGAATTTCATTTTTCTGTCCTTTCCTTTTCGCTTAGAGGATTTTTAAGTGTTTTGTGCGGCTTTCTCTAAATTAGCCTCCCAGCCTTTTTCTTTTTGAAAGTATTTGTGCAAGGAAAGGTGAGAGGAGTGGAGAAATACAGTATACGCAGGGAAGAAAGCATTTGTGTCCGCTTTAGCTAATGGAAACAGAGATAAGCATGAAAGTTAGTGTCTTAGTTGGAGAATTGAAACAATTAAAACAAGCTGTAATGCCAAACTAACTACATTGTTTGGCTGCAGTAGCCTCCAGCTGGGTGCTGTTGATAGTCGCCTACACTCAAAGCAATGTTTGTTTGATATGACGCCCCAGTCCTTCACACACAAAGCATTACGGCGGACTGGAACAGACTTGGATTGATTTCCCATCTTGCACAATCTGTTTTAAGATTTTGAGGAGACATAATGAAGCCAATTGCTTCTGTTTCCCATCGCACAGCTACCGATGAGATATACCCACATATGAAGGCCATTTCTTCTTGAAAATGACAAAAGACACTAGATTTCCTATCCAGCAGGGTGTGAATGAATGTGAGAAATTTCAAAATAAACGGCACACTGCAGACCAAAAGAAAGATTAGTACAGGACTCTTGATTTGCCACCAATTTCACCTCTATTGTCTTTTTACATTTATCCTTAATAGATCTTTCCTTATTTATTAAGAAAAAATGAGCATGCAGAACTTCGGTAAGCCTCTGGCTATTTTCTTCTCTAAACCCAGTGCACAAGTTCTTTTTAATTTCTTTTTCTCTGCTACTGTGCAGTTGTCTGTGTGTGTTTTTAGAACAAGCAAAAAAAAAATCGACACACCTTGCAGCGAAGTGTAGCATATTGACTTATACCTGTAGCTCTGATTATCAGCTAGCTTGTGTACTGCATTGGCTGATGGGAGGCTGATGAACCCAAACCAAGAGCTGACATTTTCCTGTCCTGTGGCTGAAGGAGAGGAGGGGGAGGATGCAGGTGTCTGTTCAGGTCTAATGGGCTATCCATTCAGTCGTTTAATTGAGTGTCTTTTATCTGCCTCCAGTGACCTCTTTTATTCTCCATTTCTCCCTCTTCGTTACCTTCGCTCATCTGTTTTTTTCATGCCTGCTCCTTTTCTCACTCTCTTTGTCTCCAAACTCTCCTCTTTCTGGTCTTTCTGACAGCACACTCTGCCTTCTGCATATGTCCTACAGCTTACACTGACTTTAGACATCATGGCCATCACCTGTTGTTTTCTAAACACATCTGATGGGCTGTGAGGAGGTGCACTTTCAGCATCCAATCAATATGCAGAAGTAATAAAGTAATTAAAAAAAAAAAGTAATGGCTCATAATGGGCCTTTGGGCGGGGGGAGGACTATACACAGCAGTAAGCATGATCAATCTGCGTACAGTAAAGGCAATGAGTCTGTGTTACCTTATTTGACAGAAATCTATGCATGCTGTTAGTTAAACCCCCAAATAAATAAAACTGGTTAAAAACAAAAAATCTTAATATTTAAATAAATCACCGGGAGAGTCTGGTACAGCCTGAATCTGGAGATAAAACTGTGATTAGTGTTCATATTCAAGTTTATGTTTTCCTTGTTTAACAGTTGTTTGGTATATTGCTCTTTAGAGAGGATTTGAATTGATATTTTTATTCTCAATTCTTATCATTTTGGTGCTGGTGATTTTCCTTAGGGGCTGGCTAAAACGTCTTTAGGGGGGCGGCAAAAATTCCTCTATGCAGGAAAAGCCCCCCCCCCCCCCCCCTTTGTCCTCCACTGTCCTCTCTGTGTCGTCTTTGTCTCCCTTTGGCTCCCCTCAGCTCTCAGCTTGTCCTTGGTCCTTCCTCTCTACTTTGTTCTCTCTCACTATCATCAAGCCTAGCTCCCCCTCTTCCCCTGGTCTCAGTGTCCTTGCACACAAAGGCACGAATCATCATATGACATACACATTCCAAACCTCTATTACCTATTGTATTTTTGAATTTCTATGCAAAGAATACCTTTTCAGTCTCAGGTTTCCATTGAACTTCCCCTGATCCTGGAATAGAACATTGTGCTGTAGCATATCATCATATATACAAATAAACAATACTCATTTGCCTCTTGGCTTAAAACCAGCCCTTATATTGTCTCCATATTCTTTTCATGACAGTAATGGCTTTGATGAGACAATATAGATACCTTATGGATTTACTGTGGTGAAGTAACTCTAGTTTTAATGCATTGCAAACCACAAGCAATGACTCTCTGTATGATTGTAATTTAATTTGTCTGTGCAAGAACAATATTGCCAGATCTACTTTGTATATTTATATTTTACTTCATACATTTATGGCATGCTAAAGTCAAGGTTTACCAGCTTCTGTGTCATTACCTATTTGAATAGCATAACTACCTTCCGTGCAAGTATCTTTCCATTTATGAAGATAAAAAAATATTTTAATCAGATTACTGAAATCCTGTAAAAATGGTTTTTCCCTCTTCTGTAATGCCCTACAAAAACTCAGCTGTGAGCATTAAAGAACCGGTTACTGAATTAATTCTTGACCTTTGGCTCTGTTGGAGATAACATCTGCTCTTCTACAAGGAAGAAGTCTAATTTTGTTCAAAATTACAATGGGTAGAGTGTAATACAGGGCCATTTTGATGAGCAGGAGAACAGTGAGAATTAGAATGAGAGTGGCGAAGGGAGCAAAGAAGACGATAGAATCTTGTCTAATTTGCTGTGACCTAATTGCAACATTATAAATTAAACTTCTTTTTAGCTCTATTCCAAGGTCGGCTGCGTATGATATATGGTAAAGGCATGATAGAGATGTAACTTTATCCTCCCTATTCACACTCTTTTCGGATAAGACTGGTGGTTTCATTTCAGAAATGGCACAATTGAGTGAGAGTCTTTTTGGCAAGTACGCTGGAGACAGTTGGAAATCCCACTGCTTTACTTTTGGAGAGTTTGTTTTAAGACTCCAAGATTACTGTTAAGTCAAGTTCTCAATCTATATTTATTTTGGTGAGCAATACAGCTTGAGGGCCGGAGTATCCAGGGACGCTCGAGACCCCCAGTCCATACTGCTTTTTCAGCTGCAATGCCATTGATAAATTATAATGCGTTTTTTTTCACAATGGGGAAAGTTATAGCAAACCAGAGATGCATATGCATAGTCTCAGTGTTCTCAGGGCTGGACTACTGCCTCTCTTAGCCTGCAGTGGATAATTAGCATCTATCACACATGCTTAGGCTTGATTAAAACTCAGTTTACAGTGAGCAGTGCTGTGAGGTCGCCATCTGTCACCTGCCGAGGCCACCATGAGACGTACTGTAGTCAGTGTGTGTGTGTGTGTGTGTGTGTGTGTGTGTGTGTGTGTGTGTGTGTGTGTGTGTGTGTGTGTGTGTGTCAGTTTGATTAAGGAGGGAAAAGGATGGAGAAATGGCACAAACGGGTGAGGCATGAAGCATCAGGAAGCATTCTGTTCAGTAACCGGTCCCACTCGCTCCCTATAGCCTGTATATTAGAGCCAAATCACATATTTTCTGTGTTGGCAGTAAAAAGCTCCTGACGGCAGTTTTGGGATTTGTGTTATTTACTTGAACTTTATAACCTTGTGACGGCAGTTTTGGGAATTGTAGTTTATACTTGGAAGTCAGACATAAAGTGTGAGAGCTCTAAGGCTCATAAAACCTACAGGGTGTGAACGTACCCCCCCCCCCCCCCCCCCCCCCCCCCCACACACACACACACACACACACACACATACATATGCATGTGCATCAATCAAATAAGATTTCTTTCCCCCCACTAAAACCTAATGTGTTCATGCTACAGCTGCTATACAGTACATTATAACTGCATGGTGTATACCAGATCCACACCACATCCGGCCCGCCAAAACTTGTAGTCTGGCCTGCAGAATAATCATGAATTCAGAAAATGCGTTCTGTTATTTAGCATTTCAAGCATTTACAGCAGGTAACATTACACAGGTAGAGCAAAAACCAGCCTCTGTATTTACATCTCTATTCACATGCCGGGATTCTGTTCAGCGATGCCTGCGCTCCACACACACAGCTGAGCTGAGATGTGTGTGCGTTAAAACACGCAACACCTGACTGGGAACGATACAAAGAGGATTACCAATGGCCGCTGGGGGGCAGATGAACTCACGCTGGTCTCGTTACTGTAAGTAGGCTACAATAAAACCTTCGTGAGTAAAAAGTCAATACTTATTTCAATATTGTACATATTTCAATCTGCTCTGTCTGCTCTGTCCACGCTCTACTCGCGAGCGAATTTTTACAAACAAGCTAAAACAAAAGCTGTCGGTTTGTAGTCTTAGCTTAGCTTGCCGGGAATCTTGAAATTTGGACAAATTCTTATAAACTTAACTGCTGGCTGAACGAACCAGAAACAGGCTACCTTTAGTGCACACACACATAACTCCGTAACGTACAGCTAAGCATACTAGCATTAGGCTTGGTGGGCTGTAAACACCGAGTATAAACACAGCCATGAATTAGCGTGGAATGTCGAATGGTCGCCATGTAACTGTCACAAACTCCAGCGGTTAGCAGTTAGTTGGATACAAATCAGCCCATTTCTGCACCAGTCCGTGTTAACACAGCTCACCTTCACGGGTCTTTTACCCAGTGACAGAGCATCTCTAGCTCGAATCGTCGGAGGGCTAGCAGGCCTGGTAGCTGGACAGTCCGGTACGCTGTTCTTCAGCCATGTTTCCACAAGAACAAAAAACACAGTCTCTGAACTCGCGTTGGGAGCATCGTTGAAGTTGGATGTAGTCCAGTTTGTTGTTTAATGAACGGACACTTGCAAGCAGGATTGATGGGACAGGTGGCCGGCTAGTGTTAGCTTCCCACCTAGCCGATGAGGAGGTCCCCTACCCGGCTCGGGGCATCGAGCGAAACCGCTGGTCCCCGTGCTGGTCCCCGTGCTGGTCCCCGTGCTGGTCCCCGTGCTGGTCCCCGTGCTGGTCCCCGTGTTGGTCTCCGTGCTGGTCTCCGTGCAGGCGAAGCTCTCGTAGTGGGCCGATTATTCCGTCTGTAATAACGTTTCCTGCATATTCTCCGATCTATACCGATGTATCCCGGTGGTACACGTGCGGTAGTTTGAATGCACATAATTGTTGTAAAAGTTTGCTGCTGAGAAGAGAGAGCCCTGTTTAGCGAGGATTCAAGATGGCTGACATTTCGTTTTTTTCCGGCTGATGACGCAAAAATCGTCATTTTACGTCATCGGAAGATTTTTTCCAGACCCCCCAATGCAGATATCTCCTGTCTCAGGGGGACATGAGGGAGGGACGCACGGTCATTCAGAAATACTACCGGGTTTCTACTGATACAAAGCTGAATGCTAAATCGTTGAAGTATCCCTTTAATATGCACGTGAATGACTTGATCGTTATGTTCGCATTCTTCATTCTTGATGATGATGCTGGTTGTATCATTTCATTGCAAATGAAGCATATATGATGAATGCATAACCTGCTTATCAGTCCATTCATCATTAAAGCTGGGCTTTTCCACTGTTTTTTTTCAACTTTTAGCTTCAGCCTCTTTGTCAATGACATTTTTACCTGACAACAGCCGTTTCTTTCTGCAAGCATTTTCCACCAATCAGGACACTGCATACTACAACCCTGTTTCCATAATCACAGACTTTAACCATCACTCCTCAGTAAACTGCCTTCTAGTCTGAGATCATTTTCTAGTTAAAGAGCCAGTTATCATTATGGAGTTTACATGTTTTTAGCTTTAGTTTGCTCACACTAATACATGTAAAAAAAAAATATAGCATTAATTCAGTAAGAAAGTGAAAATTTTGAACAAGAATAGGCGTATTAGGTATACATTCATTTTATTTTCTTTATTAGAAAGTCCAGCCCCTGGAGTGTCTGCTTAGAAAAATTCTGGCCCTTGGAAAAATGTAGTTGATGACCCCTGGTGTATACTGTATGTGTTATGTTGACATACTTTAATATATGCATGATAACATTGGCATGTATATACTAATAGGCATGTTTGCATGTGATTTGTATAAATCTTTTTTCCGTGGTAATACCCTGAATGTTAAATGTTATACCCGGGAATGTGCAGGTTTGGAGAATGCATTCAAAAATCAAACCACAAACTCATAGCTTTGATATCTTTCAGATACAGTGGAAAGAAGTTTTTCACAGTGGCCCACAGAGAAACAACATTACTGAAAACTCTTTGCTTGCAAAGAGTGAAAATATGTATTGAAGCTTCACTGCTCTTCCTCAGTCAGCGCTGAATGATGCCGAGGAAGAGCACAAAATGCCTCGCCACCTTTCTGCATGTTATGTTACAGTCTTCTGCTCCGCATGCTTCTATTGATTTGTGAGCATCAGAAGCTTTAATGGATGTTTTTACTCTTTGCAAGCACAGAGCTTACAGTTGTCTTTATGTTGTGATGTGTGCTATGTGTCTATGCCTGGAAAATGGTTGCTAGTAACATCAAGTATATGCGTTTTGTACTGAATGAGCTCTTGCATGCATGCATGCATTTTGAAAAAGAAAATATTGACATATTTATTACATGCTATGATCTCTGCTTGCAGAGTAGTTTATTGAAAATAATTAAAACAATTTGATCAACAAAAAATTAAGTCATATCTATTTTGACGTAATTTAAAAATAAGCTCCAACTTCTCAGTTGTAAGGCTTTACCTATTTTCTTTGCATTAGGGATTTGTGATGATATTTTCTGATATTTTACAAACTCAACAACTACATTAACAAAGCTTCTCCTTGTGAAATGTGTTTTTACTGACACTACAACACGTGTCAGCCTCTCACTGTGTTTCTATGATTGTATTTGAAACTCAAGAACATTCCTCTAAATTGTGCACACATCTAGATGTTACTGCCAGATGGATAGGTGATGATATGGACATTTTCAGCAAAAAAGTTAATTTTATATACTGTAACACATCATCTTAGTTAACTCTAGTTGTGGCCTTTTTTAATTTCAGGAACAGGCTGCTGTTTCTGAATATAGTGTGTGTTTGATGATGCTACAGAACTACCATAGCATTTGACTTTAGCTGCACTCCTGTATTTCTTTAAGGAGCTTGTCTAATCTCAAGAGCAGCCACATATATTTGTGTGTGTATATGTGTGCGTGTGCAGGCGAGCATGTGCTCTTAAATCTTATTTTCACAGTGCTAACTATTTCTTTTCAGTTGCATTTGCAATTTGAGAGCAGTGGAGAGGTCGAAACTGCGAGCAGACAGAAGTCATTTGGGACTTCAGCAATTCAAGGCCTGTGGAAGTGTACTCACAGTTTGGCACAATTAGTACCAAAAGGGGTCCCTGCTTGACAAATTAGCACACAAAATGTCAGCTGGTAGTTTAGCACATCCACAATGAGCCCTTGCAAATTAGCACATCTTTTGAGGAGGGAGCTGGCACATTATTATGAATAGAGAGAGCCTTGCAAATTAGCACATCTGTTGCCAGCACTCAGAATTAATACATGTTATATGATCACTGGTTTCCAACTTGGAGCTGGGTCAGGGACAAGGGTGGTGGCACACATTTCTAATTGAAGACTATGTGTGTGTGCTCATTACAAGAGATTGATTAAACTGACCTTTTGGCTATGATAGAGCTAATTATTATAGGTGTAACTGAACTTAGGTGTCTCTGAATGCCTGCCACAGGCATGGGCTTTAAATTCTTGACATCAGTCACATTTTCTCTCAGACTCAGTTGTTTCTTACCTGACACGTTTGTTTAGGCTCAATCTTTGGAGTGCGTGATCGTGTGTGTTCACACGAGTATGTTCGAGTGTGTGAGTCAGCCTGAGGCTTAGCATCGAGCAGTGGCAGGTGACAGTCCAGTCCAGTGTCAAGAGGCTTTAGGGTGACAGGAGTCATTCTATCTTGGAGAAAATAAAACGCATAACAAGCCAAACAAGTCGGATAACAACAGCTAAACTGTTCACAAAAGCTGCTTCCTAATAGTTTCTATAACTCCATAACAGAGTGATTGATTAACTTGTTGATTGATTGCTGACTCACTGTATTAGTTTACTTACTACACTTACTTTTTTTTGTTGCTTATTCGTGGTTTCAACTGTTTTTCTTGGGTTGTGGATCCTTTTAAAGATTTTTGTAGCTTTGTCTTCCATGGTATACCTGAATTCTTAAAACTAGTAATTCACTCATTATTGGTTTTACTCTTATTTCTCTAATTAGATTTAAGATTGAGTTTGGCTCTTAAACAAGTTTAGTAGACCCTGCCAAGATCTCTATTGAATAAAATCTCTGAAAATCTCTACCTTCTTTGAAAATATACCTCTATTAACCAAGTTTACTGCCTTCTTTATTTTTGCTCTTACATCACCAAGGCTCTGTAAGATATTATCTCTGAGCCAAGGCCAAAGAAGATGTAGCTGATCAAATAAAACACTGTTATGTATTACCTCTGCTACTAACAGTATGAAAGCAGCATGTGCATGTAGAATGGAATACAATGTCAGTCCTCAGCAAACAAATCATGTTAAAAGGTCATACACCAGGTCTTCATTTCCTTGAAAATAGCTTTCAGATGAATTTTCATACAGACTACACTGATGATGGTTTGTTTGTGTGATATTGTAGCACTGGTGAGCCTCCTGCACAGTTGATGTATTCCATGCCCTGGTCAGATTTCTGGGGATTTTCAGTGAGAGAGTGTATTGGCCCTTGTGCAGCATTGGAAGGTCAGTCTACCGCAAGGGGAGCTTCAAATTAATGACCAGGGGCGGCGACTCTCTGCAGGCCTTCATGCATCATGTCCCATTCACCGCCAAACATGTCAGGGAGCATTCCCATCGGGAATTTCAGGGATATTTACGGTGTGTTTTCATCACTTTTGTCTCTTACCTATTGGCTCCGAGCACTGATGCTCACCGGCTGAAAGACGGAGGGAGACAGAAACAGGCCAGGGGTTTGGGGAATGGTGGGTGGAGGTCTTAAAGCCTAACTGAGCGACCTTACACTCATACCTGGGCCACTTGCCCTAGCGACAGGGTTGCTCGCCGGTTGCCATGGCACCCACCCTACAGCCCACCACTATCCTGCAGCTGCGCTGCTGGTCATTAGTCACAGAGACAGGCCGTCCGCACTATCACAACGGCCTTCGTCCACCAATCAGCTGCTCAGATTCCAAAACTGCCGATGCCTCTCAGCCATAGCATAGATGTATGAGTTGCTATGGCAACATGTCTGACTCCCTTCTCCCAGTGTACAAGAGCATCCTTGAGTAGAGAGGGCTAATTGTATTTTCATTAATGGTTTAGTAAGTAAGCCTTTTCTTTTAGTAGTAAATACACTCTCCCTGCTAGTATGTACAGTGCACTGAAGTCACACGAATGTGGTTTGTTCAGAGCAGTAGAATATATTTTACCCACCTAATCATAAATTTCAAGGTTTGTCCATTACTAATATTTGTGATGTATGAATGATTTCTATTTACAGGAACTCATTTTAAATTGACTTAATTTCTGTTAGAAATTAATTCAATGGCAAAGTTACTTTACAATGATCAATCCAAAATGCACTTGATTAACTGTGAACAAATATTAAAATGGAGTGAAATTTACATAGAGAACTTTCTGCTCAGGCTCTCTCTCTATCTCACACACACACACACGCACGCACGCGCGCGCACACATACACATACACACACACACACACTCAGATCAGCAGGCCTGTTTTCTCGTCAGGGTGATTATCCAGCTCATAACTCACTCAGAGCTTTCATTTGCACTATAATTCACACCAGTCCCAATGATGGTGGCACTATAATTCACACACACGCTGATTATCCCAGCTGTAACTCACACACCTGCAATCAGACGGACCACAACACCAAGCAGTGAGGAGGACGGAAAGACCATGTGCAAATGTGTGCAATATTTTCAGTAAGTAAGTCCAGTTTGGGAAGAAATCTTGATATGTGTGAGATTCATCATTCATTGTAAACAATACTGAGAAAACATTCTCATGTAACATCCAAGGAGCATTAAATCAAAGAATAACCACCACTGAACAGGCCAGTGGAGTTCAGTCTACTCTCTCAGGGCAATAGTGTAATAATTATCCATTGGGTCAGACTGACATGATTCCAATCATCTTTAATGGTGATTCTCAGGCATTCCTTCTTTTGTAGATGAATGTGCAATTTCAATGAAATGAAGTGCTATGAATAGCAGCATGTTCAAATCACATCGCTGTATATCGGGTCTGACGCATGAAAACCTCATTATACCACTCAATGACAAAACATGTACTGAAGTGCCTTTTGTAGGTTTACTCTGAACTCTCCTCTTCCATTGCGAGACTCTTTTCCTCTCCATTTCACCTTCTTCAATTCTCTACTGGAATTAAAATAAAATGCTATAACATAGTAGGGAAGCACAACATATGGGTGTAGTGGGGACAGTGATAAAGCTCAAGTTAATGACATCTTCTTTGCCCTCCACTCCTTGTCTGTCACTCCCTGCCATGGCCAGACACTTTTTATTGCTGTTGTCTGTTACTGTAAAGCTTTTACTTTCTTCACTCTTTTAAAAAACAAAAACAAATGGATCACTCTCTCTGTCTTTTTCTCATTCAGTCGCACTTTTTCCTCGCTCTTTGTAATTGAATCGATAAACAGGCTTTAAACTTTTTTTCAGTTTGGGTTTTGTCAAAACGACTCTGTCCTCCGAGAAGATGGGAGCCGTGAATGGACTACTGAACTCTGCTCTTGACTCCGAGTTGAGTTTTTTTTCTCAGAGCTGCTCTCACAACCCTCTTTCATCTTTTCCTCCCTTCCCCTGATCCATTCTCTTTTAAGTTTGATGTCTGCAAAGCTTTCTCAGGATTTAGTCCATCCCCAAAGGTGTACCAGCTTTCGTAATGTTGCCGATTTGCCTTTTTTTATGTTTATTTTGAAAGTTGAAAATAGTTGCTTGACTCTACAGCTGTTTCAGCTGTTTGACATATAACTATTCTCTTTGAAACTGTAATATAATACATACTCTGGCATACTGCACCACCTACAACCCTACTTCACCTCATTTCATATTTCTCACTGACCCCATTTTACACCTGAAATTAAGTATGTCCTGGCTTGTAGATTAGATGGACCAAATCAAAAGAAGTTATGTATTCAGTAAAAAAACAGAGCATGTCCATTTGATAGTAACTGTGATATGTCTATGTACGTTACTGACATGCATTTTTGGGGATACTCAAATGTATGCAGGTAAATTATGTCTTGATATCTTGAAAGGAGACGGTTCAAACATAGCCTTCCTTAGTCTACGATTTTGAACCACATTGGTGGCCCATATGGAGTTTTAAAGTTTGATGAGAGCTAGTTTAAGTTGACAAGACCTTACTTTGCGGTGGTAATTATGTCTGGCTCATGCGGCATGGTGAAACCATGTCTATTGTTTATTTTTTTACTTTGACAAGTAATGAGCATCGCGAGATGTGATTTACATACATGTATATCCAAAAGGTAACAAGATTGCTCTGACGAGCACAGCATGGAACTCCCATCAGGACACGCTCCCATTAAAAATCAACCAAAGTAACAGTTAAATACGATGCAGAGATACTCATTTGAACTTGTGAGTCGATTTGTTTTAATGAGTGTAATTAAACGCTTCCTGATGTTTCATCTTAATTTCTGATTTTGATTGCCCCCCCTCACTACATCTTTTTGTTCTTGTTCCTCTTTCTATACCACTTTAAATATCTCACTGATTTCTCCCATTGCTCTCTTTTTCCTCTCTTCTACCTTTTATTTTGTCTTTTTGCCCTCATTTCTCCCTGCGCTCTTGTTTTTCTTCGCTCTGCTCTCATTTGAGAATTGTTGAAATCAATGGGACAAAGTGGAAGAGTGAACCTCTGTCAAGGCTGAGCGAGGCAGTTAAAGAAGGGCACTCACCCCTGAACTCACCCACCAATGTAACTAATTGCTTATAATTACACCGACAACTGCCACAGAATGCAAATCAGCTGAGATCCAAACGCCTAATCTGTACTGTAAATCAGTTTCATGTCAGCATCTGACTGAGCTGTGTAAAGTACTAAACACAATAGCATCAGTGTTGAAAATGATGGCACAGCGTGAGCTGCATTATATTGATCATTTACAAGAATGTCAATTGTGTTCAGGAATCTGTTGCAATTACAGGAGAAGGAAGTCTTTTCGGAGGTCTTGTTCTCAGCTGTTTTTTGTTCTTTTTGACCCTCAGGAGGAATATTTGAATCCATTGAGAGCGGCCCTTCTGGAGCAGAGGAACTAGCCTTTAAATTTGCCTTGAACACAATCAACAGGAACCGCACCTTGCTCCCCAACACCACGCTTACCTATGACATCCAGAGAATAAACATCTTCGACAGCTTTGAGGCTTCCAGGAAAGGTGAGTCAGGAGATATGAAAAGGACATTTAGCAGAACCTAACAATAAGTAATTGTAGGAATTTCTTTCTTGTTTTTCATTGGCTAAATCTGTCTAAGTTGCAACAACGTAAATGAAGAAAATAAAAGGCTTGTCATATGGCTCCCATGCATTTAGGAAATGTATTCTTAACAGGTTTGTTAACACGAAAGTAATGAAAATGTTGACACTTCTGAAAGAGGACATAAAGCTTTCAATACGAGAAAGAAAAATCCATCCAAAACTCAGTTACAACATATTAAATGTTTGCTATTGACTGTTTGGTGTAACACCTCACAGATTATGTGAATTGAATGTTAACTACCAAAGATTGGAGACAAATACAGAAAATCAATTCAGGCAATCGTGGGCTGTGTCTGAAATAAAACTCTATTTACTATCCGCTATTTAATTTGAGTGTGAAATGTATGCACTATACTGGAATAGTAGTCTGACACACGGCTTGACATTAAATTGATGAAATAGGCTGCTACATTTACAAAGATGTTTTGCTAGTTTTGAAACCTGCATTTTAAAATCATGTTTTCAGGCCTAGTATTCTTCTTCTCTGCCTTTGCTGGCACAGTGCTGCATTTTTGGCACATTACAGCCACCAAGTGGATTAGTATAAAACCATTGGCAGAAATGAGTATCTCATCACCCATATGGTTGTGTGTCCTCGCAAACAAAACCAGCCCCCCTCCACATCAGTTAGGTTGTGACCATTATGAAGCACCGGTTTTTATATGTGGGCAAAAATTAAACAATACCAAAGACATTTAGAAGCAGTGGAATTTAAAAGCCCAACTGAAACATTAAAGTGCTCATATTATGCTTTTTGGCTTTTTCTCTTTCCTTTATTGTGTTATATATCTTTTTTGTGCACGTCATAGGTTTACAAAGTGAAAAAGCCCAAAGTCCACCCCAAAGGGACTTACCATCTCCAACAGAAAACACTGTTCACAAACTGCTCCAAACAGCTCTGTTGTAGTCCAGCCTTTACTTCCGTGACAAACGTGCGTCACTTTGTAACACGCGTTATAATGGTCGCCTAGCTGCTAGCATGGCACTCCCTCATATTCTGCTTCTGACTGGCTGGTTGTCCTTACCTAGCTACTGCGCATGTGCGACTCCCAACAGAGATGGAACACAAGTGCGATGCCTCACTTTGTAGCTAAAACAGAGAGCTCAACACACAGGGTGAAAAGAGGAGCTGCAGCAATGTGCAGTACAACAAAAATATGGTGTTTTTTTGAAAATTAAACCATGTAAACCTATTATGATATAACCTCTTAATACAATTATGAACCTGAAAATGAGCATAATATGAGCACTTTAAGCTAACTTGTTGCTTCTTCCGCTTGTTACCCTCCCAGCATGTGATCAGCTTTCCCTCGGGGTGGCGGCCATTTTTGGCCCCTCACACAGCTCGTCAGCCAACGCGGTCCAATCCATCTGCAATGCTTTGGGAGTGCCCCACGTCCAGACCAAGTGGAAGCATCAAGTGTCAGACAACAGGGACTCGTACTATGTCAGCCTGTACCCCGACTTCTCCTCCCTCAGTAGAGCCATTCTCGACCTGGTGCACTTTTTCAAGTGGAGAACAGTCACTGTGGTGTATGACGACAGCACAGGTACAGGTACAGTCGGTGTCTGTCTTTATCTTTCAGTGGTGCTTTTGTTTTGCATGCTGAGCAACAGTGTTTAAAAAACCTGCGGCCTTTAAACCTTAAAATGCCCAGAAAAACAAGAGGCACCAGGTGAACTGCAAAAAGTCAGAGTTCAGGGAGTGCTTTGTAACCTGTCAAGTTGATTCAGAAATCAATAGCTTACTGTTCTGCCTCAGTCCTGCAGGTGCTGCCCATGTCAGTCTTCCAGGAGAGTGAGCAGCAGCATTAAAATAAGAGAACCACATTACCCAAAATGAACCGGTGTCTCTTCAGATTAATGCAATGCAGAATTGTAGTATGTGGGGGCTGACAACAGACGTTAATAACACAGAGACACTTGATCTCTGAGGGTGGCTATCAAATGTGTCTGTGAGCCATTTTGTCTATCCTGTGACTTTGTGGAGAGTGGCTCATAATATGCATTTTAAAAGATAAGTCATATTTTAGCTGGAGTGCAGTGATATTTTTATGAGGTAAAGTGTAATCGCTCCAGAGAAGATAACAATATTCAAATACTCATTCGCAATATATGAGCTATTTGGCATGATGTGGTTGACAGCTTAATGTAGGTAAATTAGACAGAGTTGAGAGGAGGTTTAAATTTTAGACAGGTTGCGTAATAAATTCACTGCCTACTCTGAGCAAATGAATATTGTCTTGTAGTTGACATCCCAAATTGTGCTGCTAAATAAGAAATGTAACACCCCTTCTGTTCCTTTTTATAACTAATAGTTTTACTGCTATTTTGCTTCTTCCATCATCTCTACTTTCACTGACGCATAGATTTAACGAAACAGCCAATCCTGCAGCATGCTAGTGCCTGTGCGCTAACCCCGGACGAAATCCCAATGACTTGTCCCACTTGCCACATTATTCTGACTCATCTCCTTGACCTCTCTTCACTTCCTGCCTTGGAGCTTAGTATGTTGACACCCTCATTCTCCAGAAAACTGCCCCAGTGAGATGCCAAAAGGTGACCTCTCGCCTCTCTCTGTCAGATAGGAGCGGCTTGGGCCTCCTCTGTAGAGCATTTCTGCTATAACACACCTGACGCCCTGAAAAGTGTGACAGCTGCATTTCAGCCGCGTTGCTTCCCCCCACCGCTTCCACCTGGTCCCAGGCTGTAATCACACAGCTTCATGCTCCAGGGCCCCGCACTGCTGATTGGAGCCTATCTGACGGCTGGCATGAAAAACTATCGGAGGGGATAAAATATTCACACACAGCCGTTAGAAGATCCAGGGGGAAAGTCTGAAGGCATTAGCCAGATCCCACAAACATCTACACTGACAGTGTTTCCCAAACGTTGAGCTCCCTTGACAGATTTTTTTTTTCTTGCTTAACACCTCCCAAAGTGTCAGTACGAACAAAAACAGGGAGACGAGGACATGCCCTAAAGTAGGGATCTATTGGGATTACCTGAGGAAAGCGCTAGGTGGTTCAGTATTCTTTCCTGCAATGGTACTTTTCACAACAAGACCTGCATGCTCCTATTTCACACCAATATATCTATAGGCCTCAGGGAGACCCAGCCCCACTCACAGTAAGACCATTAAACTGCTCACACAGCACTTCATTTCAAAATAAAAAATAGGCTGAGCTATCTTAAAGTGGTTCCACAAAGAAAAAAAAAGAAATCCCATCTCTCTCCAGTTCCCTCTCAAACTATCCTCAGAGCTCCATCCATTTTTATACATGACAAGTAATCATCTCTCCCATCAATCCAGCCTTTTTCATCCCTGCACTCTGAAGTTCTTTACTGAGGGAGAAACTCATTGTAATCTCATCGCAGTATCTCCCGGAGAGCTTTCTACCTGAGTGTGTGGCCAAGAAATGAAAGGTGAAGATTGTAGCTCAATATGTGACGGTGGCGTCAGGCTCCCTAGGGGCAAGTACAAGCTGGGCAAACAGAGCCTCTCTCATCAGAGCACATCTGAAGTGTGTGTGTGAGAGAGAACGGAGAGGCAGGAATGGCCGCAGCTTTCCATCAGGATAAAATTGAACCTATTCCATGCTGCTGTATGGTATCATGGAGATGAGAGCGAATCAACATTTGGGAGGCTTCTGTGGGATTGGAAGTTTCTGTAGGAGGGTTTTGTGCGTTTGGTATAAGAGTGCAATGTGCTGGGTTGGTGTTAAATTCTCTTGATAGGTCTGTAGCAGTCTGTTTGCTTGCCAAGCATGAGTAGGAGGATCAATAGACTGTGGATTAGGAAGACATACATATGGGCCTATTTTCTGCTGAGAAAACCTGAATCCAGTTGTTTTTTGTGGCCTCCTCAGCTTCGGAGATACTTCAAAATGGCAGCAGATCAAACACAATATGTAGCTGCATGTTTATAATTCTTTTTTCACGCTATATGTGTCCTCTTTGTCTGCAGGTCTCATTCGACTGCAGGAGCTGATCAAGGCGCCGTCACGATACAACATTCGTTTGAAGATCCGACAGCTGCCCACAGAGACCAAGGATGCCAAGCCACTTCTGAAGGAGATGAAGAAGGCAAAGGAGTTCCATGTCATCTTTGATTGTGGACATGAGATGGCTGCATGGATCCTAAAACAGGTATGAACCCAACTTAATGAGCCAGGATAGTTCATTAAATTCATTGCAAATACCAAACCTGGGGGGACTATTTATGGCATAAATATAATGAATTATTATGAGATTAATATTCAAGTCAACTTATTATAAAAAGCAATTTCTTTATTGTTATTATTATTACTAATTCTAACAGTTTTATTTAAATTTTTTACTAAAGAGAGTTTAGTAGAGTTTATTCAAAAGTCTATTTTTATTTCACAATGGCATATTTCTGATTTCATAATATCACCTTTCATGACACCACCCGCTCATCTTTCAACCAATCGCGTGCCTTCTGACTCAGCAAACTCAACAACTGCCATTACATCTGGCAACCCTAGAGAAACAACAATGTCAAAGTTATTCTGGGCTTTGTGATTGGCTGAGGGGAGGTGAGTGTTGACAACACCACTGTCATGAAAAATGACAGTGTATATATATATATATATATATATATATATATATATATATATATATATATATATATATATATATATATATACTTGGGAAAATGCCAATATGAAATAAAGCAGACTTTTGAAATTGTCTATAATTAAATTAAAATGAATGATGAAATTTGTACTGGTTTTGTACTGGTATGTGAAATTTTTAGAATTCTATAAGAGGTGGGGTTCCATACCATTCACCTTTATTCACCATTCAGTTTAATATGTAGACAGTAAGAGCAGTTAAGTTAATGCAAAAGTCATTTGTGAAAGATGAGTGATCTATCTTCCTGAATTAAATTAAATATTAAATTACTGAATTAACTGCAGCCCCAAAATGTGCGTCATTTCCCCTTATAGAAACATAGACTCAGTACTCAATACATAGACTCATAGTTCATTCATTATGTATATGCACTAAAACAATAAGCTCATACAGTATGTGTTCACTTTATTGCTCTTTCTCTCTTTAAGCACTGATGCAAATGATTCAGATATCTACTTTCTGCTCTGTGCGTCTTTAATCTCTTTGTAGAATATTAGATCTCTACTACTGACCTATCATAATGGAAGCTCTCCGTTGCACAATAAAGGTTTTTTAATTAGAAAGTCTAATTCTGCTCAGAGGCATGTTAAATTCATTTTACAGAGGCACATTATTTATGAGAAAGGTGGGGGTTCTTATTGAACTGAAGTCTTCTCACAAGTGTATTGCACTGCTTGAATTCTCTATACAGCTGTGTGTCTACAGGAAGCAACAAGAATCATTATTTATTGACAGTCAATACTTGGTAGGCACAACAAAACATTCCCTTCTATTGACTTAAAGGGGAACTATGCAGTTTCTTTAGCTTAATTTACCTTAACTGAACAGCTTCGTAGTCATTGGAATGGTTATATGACTTTTTTGTGTTGAATGGTGGTCATCTCGCTTCCCTGTATCGGCTGTGAGCGGAAAAACCACCCTTGCAACTTTCGCCCGGCGAGCCGCCAGCCTCAGCATCAGGAAGTATTGTGTGATATCAATTCTCGCGATGTAATGTATTGCTTCATGGTACTGCACACATATGCCCATTCAGGAACCGGCTAGCTATAAGAACAAGGTAGCGATGGAGTTTTTCACACTCACGTCATGGCTGAGCTGGCAAAAAAGAAGCCGAAAGCTAGGAAAGCATTGTCAGAGGAACAGAGAAAGAGGAAACGGCAGACTGACCGAGCGAGGACTCAGACACAAGTAAACATAGGAGCTGCCAAATATCTATTCCGAAGCTGTAGGGGGAGCTCTATAGAAACATGAGAGCAAAAAGTGAGAAAACAGTGAAGAAATGGCCAAAACTGCATAGCACCCCTTTAAAGTTGGAGTATACGTCTTTGTAAAATAAAAGCTAACTGCACATTTGGAATTAATGAAATAGAGTAATACTCATCAATCTTAATCTTAATTATAAATATGTATTAGTATTTTTTACTTACTACACTGATGTTTTTTTCTTCCTGTAGGCCCTGGCCATGGGTATGATGACAGAATACTACCATTATATTTTTACTACCCTGGTGAGTATGCTTTTTTATGTTGACAAAATGCAGTTATTAACTATGTTGCCATTTTTTTGCACAACACCATCCACCTGAAAATGTGTGTGGTTTGAACAGTTTTTTGTTGTGGCTTAAATACATCCGTCTGTCTGAAAGCAGTGTTTCTTCTCTGAGAATAAAGTTAAATATCAGTCAACCAGGAGCCAGACAAAGAACAACATGCTATTATTTAATACTTCAAACCCATATTTGTGCTGATAGAAATAGATGGCCTCGAAAAACTGACTCATTGTCATGTGGTTGATTATAAATATACTCTTTCTATTGCATGTCGACAACCCTGAGTGTAGAAAACAAAAGCAGTTGGATATATTTAATTCTGACTCTAGCAGCGATTGACGTTCTCCAAAGTTCTTTGATCTAGCCACTACAAAGATTGCTCACCACTCTGCAGATGAACAGCAGCACATCTTCCCTGAGCCCAGAGAACAGAAGACTGAGAGCTCAGATAATAGCCCTGAGCAGATGAGACTGTCACCCATGTGGTCCATTATAGCTAACAAATAAATGGCATGCTGTGTTGTTTGGAGCACAATTGGAAAGTCTGATGGAAAGGTCGGAGAAAACTGACCTGAAAAAGACATTTATCAGTGGACAGGACATGTAACTATTCCTTGTGCATTCACATAAGAGCTTGGCTAGATGAAAGTGGAATGAGTGACAGCAGGTATGTCATTGGAAAAGGAAAGAGAATAGTGATTATAGGCCTCTGTCAGCAGGCATGCTTCTGCTTGTCGGGGTGGAAACATGCCTAACATCAGCCACTGTGTTGGCCGGTTTGAGGCCACTGTGCCGGCCAAAGCTGCTGTATACTGGTGCCGAGCCATGCATGCTGCTTTCGGAATAGGACGGCAAACATTGACCGTGGCACCCCCATTCTGCGTCCATCACCTGCTGTTGCTCTGTCAACTGTGTTGTTGCATCCCAAAGACATCTGCCTGGTGAGATGCCAGACATGCTGTATGCAGGACAATTGGGTTGTCCTTTCACTTCCACATGATAGATGGCAGTCCACCAAAAGCCTGCCTGTAACCTTGAAAGCCTTGCCTTCATTAAGGCTGCTGCCTCCGCATGAGATAAAATAACTTCTGAAATACCTTCAACTGCACTCTTCTACTCTCACTTGCTGCCACTCAAATGACTGCTCTTAATTACTGAGGACACATGTCCTGTATAGAGGTGTACAAGCAAAAATGAGAAATTAATTATTTCTGCAGCTTAAACACATCTAGATTTCAATCCTTATGTATCCAGGACCTTTTTGCCCTCGACATGGAACCGTATCGTTTTAGTGGAGTCAACATGACCGGGTTCCGCATCCTCAACACAGAAAACTCTCAGGTGTCGTCAATCATCGAAAAGTGGTCAATGGAGCGGCTACAAGCCCCGCCCAAACCAGACTCAGGCCTGCTGGATGGATTCATGACGGTAGGCTCAAACCTTTTTATGCTGCTTACGTAATGCAAATGTTATGCTGTGTATGCAAAAACATGCTTATAGCTGCACTTCATCCTTGTATGTCAAAATGACCAAATCAATCTGAAGCCATATGGCTCCTTTGGGGGTTTTATGCTGCAGGCACTTGTGTGTGTGTGTGTGTGTGTGTGTGTGTGTGTGTGTGTGTGTGTGTGTGTGTGTGTGTGTGTGTGTGTGTGTATAGAATGATGTTTAAGAAGCAAGGTGACTGTACTTTTTTTAAAATTGTGTTTTGAAATATACAATAGTTTTTGAGGAGAATAAATGAGCACCAGTTGTCAATCACAAGTTCAATGGTAAAGGGCTTCTGGGGTGAGCACGGGAGCAGAATGAACGCCCACTGTGTTGTGCATTCGGGCTGGTGCTCCTGGGTCTAAATGCTCCGTAATGAGGTGGTGTGAATGGTAATAGCCGTTTATCTGTCCTCCTGCCTCTCACAACACTCCTCTGGGAGCGTGGCCAAAATATGACAATCTGTCAGTGTTCATGCAGAGAGAGGGAACAAATTGGATGGAAATTATGGCCTTGGTTTTTTTAGGATGGCATCCAAAAAAAATCATGGGATAAGGTGATTTGAAAGTGAACAAGTGAATGGAGCTCATCATGGACATTCAAGGTCCCTCTCTGGGTCTGGGTGTTGTTGTAAATAATGAGTTTACTCCACCTCCCTCGCAACACCTTCCTTGCAGACAAACACCTTTTTTTCCTGCTTTCAGCTAGTCTTTCTTTATCTGGTATCAGAAATCTGTGTAATGAAAGATTTGTCTTTTCATCAAAGACTTAAAGAAAGAATTGCCTATTCACATATCAGTCACAGCTTTTATTTACACTTACATGTGACAAAAAATGAAAACACACAATCATTTATAGAAATCAATGTGTCTTTCCTAAATAAAGCCATGTAAATATAACGCAGTGCACTTTCTTGGCAGAAACATAGAGTAAATATAGACATATCATATTTTATTTCCTTCAAACAACAGTATGTGTATCCTTTTTTCTCATCTTTTTTCTAAAGTGTGCCAAACTAAGCGAAGCAGTTACTGTACATATGCAAAAAGAGTAATGCAACACACAAAGAGGTTAAATCACTTGATTTATTTCCTCCGTCGGAAATTAATGCATATTAGTGGAAATGTTGAATTGATTAATTAGCATTGCATGAATCATTTTGTCAGATCGTATACTACATATTGACATATCTCACTGGACCCAAAGGCTCATGCAAGCTTGATAAAGTACTTCATTAGAGTGCTCTATTTATAAATCCTGGCTCTGATGTATTTTATTCTTTAGAGTGTTTCGTCTTAAAAGGATTCCTTATAATGCGTCAATGAAGAAACGGCAGCATGAATATAAAAACGTTGTCATTTTAATGGTATAATAAAGGAACAATGGAGAAGCAGTTCTGCTGGTGATTATGAAAAATAGCCCGTACCTACATTATAAACATGCGGGGTAGAATAATGGTTTGGTTTCTCTGCAACTCAAATGTGTTTAATACATTTGTAGATCTGCCTGATATTTATGCTGCAGTGCTCGGGGCTCAGAAGCCACCTTGAAGGGTATCATTAAATGAAAGAGGGCTGCAGCAGCCAGTGTGTGACCTTCCACCCCCGACCCTCCCTCCAGCCTTTTATTTCCCCTCTCTCATGCCTTGTTCTCATTCTCTGCAACAGAGAAGCCTTGCTGGGCTCTGGGCTTGTTTGTGCTCGGTGACCAGGCAACAGTTGTGTAGCGATGGTTACCAGGACAACGCTGTCCGTGTCACCTTGTGATTTCATGAAGGATTGATTGACTGAGATGGGAGAAGGAGGAGGGTTTGGGGGTTGGGGGAGGTGAGATGGAGGCGGCAGGAGGGGAGTTGATGAGGAGAACGGGCAGGAAAGATGGGGGTGTGGGTTTTCCGAGCGTTTGAGTGGTGCATGCGATGTTTTGCCACGCCACTAGGCTCGCATTAATGCAGGGTAGTGTATAATCACAGTGACACTCGGAGCCTTGGGTGAGGCCGAGTGTTGTCTCAGGGAAGGATGCATAAAGTCCCTCCTCGGCCCAGGCAGCCTCGCAGCCACAAACGCACTCGGCCCCTTCCTCTTAACGCTGTTTGTCAGAGGTATCTCTGACGTGGAGCGGTGCATAATAAGAGTGGAGATGCTAATCAGTCCAGTTCATTTGTGTGTGGACGTGAAAGTGTTTGTGCTGACTCTTTAACCATATCCCTAGAGTAATTTGGAGCTCAAATTGCTGTAACCTCGATCTTAATGTGAATTAACAGCAGTTAGAGACCCAAGACCTGTTTAATATAGATAGATAGATAGATAGATAGATAGATAGATAGATAGATAGATAGATAGATAGATAGATAGATAGATAGATAGATAGATAGATAGATAGATAGATAGATAGATAGATAGATGGACTGATTATTAATTTTTTCCCATCTGTGGATAATTATTGCCTGGAGCTAATTAGATATTTGGTTTAATGCTTCGTTGTAATTTGCATTCTTTTAAATCCCCATTCACTGAGCTAAGTATATACTTGGATTTAATTGAGGAAAAGACAAAAACAGTTTCCCAGTTGTACGCCTCACTGAGGCTTTAGGGTCAGATATATTCTACATCTACATCATTTCGTTTATGTCTACATTTCATTGAGCTGTAATTACCACAACAGAGAGTGGGATGTTCTCCAGTGACAGCAATGCAATTCTGGTGTAACGGCTCATAATAATGAGGGGGCTGCTGCTTAACTTCGCATGGGACACTGTAA
Organism: Gymnocephalus cernua; assembly: GCA_023631565.1. Taxonomy (NCBI): domain Eukaryota; kingdom Metazoa; phylum Chordata; class Actinopteri; order Perciformes; family Percidae; genus Gymnocephalus; species Gymnocephalus cernua. The sequence continues at coordinate 9,599,333 of CM042440.1, forward strand.
AATGCATCTTAGCGCAACACAGGCTAAATGATTTAGAAACACAACAGACACATGAAGATACTTAAGATATTGGCACCAGTAAAGAGAATCCGCAAATGTAACTGTTTTTGTTCCTTGCCATCAGCAGATATTGCTGAGATATCCTTGAGCAAGACACTTAAGTTGATATCAGCACAACATGCCTGCTCAGCAAGCTTTCACAGGATACTGTACAGTAAATAATTGCTAATGACGATGATTTAAAAAAACAACAACAAAGCAGCATTTGTCCCCAACACAGAAAAGTAAATTGCCTTTTTTTCTTCCCCTTAAAAAGCTGTTCAGTCATAAAAACACTGTTTGACTGTACATTGTACACAAGGAAAGCTAGTTTTAGTGACATACAAATAATGAAAGAATGGAAGAGAGAGACAAATGCATAGGGACGCCCAAATGAAAATGTACTCATATGGTTAAAATCCTTAAGATTTTCATTATAATATACAGTTTATGGCTAGCATTTTTTCAGCAATAGCTATTCAGTGTATTTGCATTATATAACTGCCTCCCTATATACTCATTAATGGCAGTCTGCCTTTCCCCCATGGGAAACAATGTGCATACCTATGCACAAGGGATTGACAGGAAATGATGCATTCACATATACTGGGTCCCATTTTTCACCAGATTTGCAAGCTGTGATTTGCAACATGAGATCATTTCCTCTCCTTGTAATTCGGGCACATTTCACTAATCTAAACCAACTCTGTACCTGTACCTGCCAATTTAGCTGCATTTGTGAATGACAATCATTTGGCACGCTTTTGTGAAACGTGGCCCCTGCACGTTATTCTTGAGAAGCATACTTGCATTTTAATAAAGACAACATTTGATCGTGAGTTCTTATTCTTCTTTATTTTATAAAGGACAACACACATTAATTAACATTTCTGTAAATGTGCCAGTGTTAGCCAGCCAGCTAATTCTCAACTGTAGTCCTTTGGCCAGATGATTTTAGACCAGAGCAACAGGAAACAGCAAGACATTAGTACAGGTTAAACTATACAGACAGAAGTCAACAATACACCATACAGACAGCTAGAGCAACAAATAAGCTTTATCAGTAAGCCATGCAGAGCTACAGGAAGCAGCAAGACATTAGCACAGTTGCACATCAACGGTATGGAGTTCAGTGGGCTTCTTTGTTAGTCTTCGATTAAAACAATGATACAGTGGATTCCTCTCAGCAAGTGTTTGTTTGAGTGGCCACTCAAGGTGTGTTTGCTGTCCTCAGTGATCGATACATGTAATTATGAACTGAACTCTGGGACCTGTATTATTAAATACCACCAGTGACCCCCAGATTAATAAAGACTGAATTTATGTGAACAGGTTTTAGTTTAAATTTTTTACTTTTCGGGGTGGATGATTTGTTTATATTATGAGTGTGTATTTGGAAGGCATAATGGGATACTGTGGGGAAGAGAAACAGGGAGGGAGCATTGTTGCAGAGAAATGTACAGGGGGACAGACAAAGAGGGAGAGAGGGGGGAGAGAACAGATGCCTTATGGCATTAACAAGCACTGCTGGAAGTAGAGTAGGAGCCACCCACATAACAAGAACCGTCAGAGGAATCTGCTAGATGTATTTGCATTGTACTGTGTGTAAGTGTGAAGCACACACTGTAAGATGTCTGATTCACTTCCCCACGTTTGGTGGCTCTTCTGAAGGGGAGGACTTGGCTCAGGTTTGTTGTTGGGGAGCACATGGCTGCCTGCAATCTGACAATGGCAAGAGAATAGCGACACATGAATCCCTCTCCCTTGTGAGCTTCATTCATGCAGCATTTCAACCAAATGAGAGTCCTCGGTGTGGATATGGAGCCAAATTTGGAGTTCCCCAGTCAATGTGATATTGAAAAGAGGACACATTCTGTTTTTTTGCCTGATATGAATCAATGCACAAATAAACTTTACTGGAAATTAGATCCAGTATTTGGCGATTCATTTTATTTGTTCAAAACTGAGTTTTCCCTCTGCAGCTTAAATAAGTTCCACAGTATATTGGAAGTGCTCAGTAAATACCCACATATAGTGCAGCAGATTCCATTTAATTCAGCAGCCAACCGATGCATCAGCATGACTGTTAATATTGGCCAATTGTAGCTTATCACATGTATATTAGTATCAATATTAATGTCAGCTTATTAGTAACAAAGGATTAAAGTACATAAATGCCAAAAAATGTCTTAAAACAATGAAGCAATTACATAATTTGTCCACCAGTACATTTTTTTTCTTTAAAATATTCCACACAGTACATGTTTTGGTTAAAGATGGTTGTTATTAACCAAATTTAAGGGGCCCTTATCAAAACCTCTTTTCTCAAATATATAAAATATATATATTGGTAAATGTCAGGCTCTAATAAGGTGTTATTGCAACCTGCTCTCAGGTGCTTTGATAACACATTTTCTTTGCAGCTAAATAGAATAGTGCAGTGCTTCAATGTTGTATTTCATATGCAGAGCTACCAGGCTGCACTCCACACAGGTTCACAGGTTGGTTGCGTCCATTACAGCAATGTGATCTCCCTCCCTCTGATCCCAGTTGGCAGAAGAGAGAGCCTTTTAAAGACAGCAACTGTGGAGAGCAGACACTCGATGCCCTGTGCCGGGCACCACCAGCTGGGCTTGGCACAGCATCAACATTATTAGCACCAATGCTCCCTTGGTCCATAGAAGCCTTTTGTGAGTGAAAACAGGCAGTGTGAGAGAGATGGAGTGGTGGAATTTAGAATGAGAGATTTGTTAAATAGGTTAAAATGACAAAACACCAGCAAACAGATTACCTAACAATATCATTTGAATTCCAAAAGCTTTGTTACTATGGAAATTTTGGAAAGTGTATTTATCTGATGAAGTGAGGGGAAGAAAAACCTGTTGGCACCTCCTAACTTCTTAAGCTAAACATGGCTGATTAAATATGAGGAAAAGCCATCATGTTAAACAGCCACTTAATCAGATGTAGGTTAGGCAGTGTGGTGCTAATTATGGTGAACTCTGAAGTGGACAGTGCTGCCAACAGCATGCTGTTGCCTGAAGGGTCTGGTGGGACACCACTGCTCTGAGCATTCACTACCTCTTTTGTCAGACTTAATAAAATAGTGAGGCACATATCATATTTGTTATTTATATTATGCAGTTATTTCCAATAATAATCTGTGATCTCACTCTATTTCTAACCCACCTAGCTAGTGGTCAGTTGATCCACCACTTTGGTCTCCACTGAAATATCTCAACAACTATTGGATGGTTTCCCATGAAGTTATGTACACATAGTTACAATGCCTAGAGAATGTATCCATAACTGATTGTGGTGATCCCACGACTTTTCCTCCAGCGCCACCATGAGTTTAACATTTGTGGTTTTGAGTGAAATTAAAAGGATTCTCATGAAATTTCCCCCTCGGGATGACTTATAATATGTTAATAACTTTGGTAAACCCTTGATTTTTCATCTAGGAAGTCAAGTTTTGAATGTATCCAATATTATGGTTTATGACCAAATACCTATGCACAAATCACATTCCTATCAGTCTCAGCTGTACTTTGTGTTAACTTGCTAATTTGCAAATGTTAGCGCACTAACTTGCTTAACATCAGCATGTTAGCATTGTCCTCGTAAGCAAGTTAGCATGCTGACATTAGCTCAAAGCACTGCTGTTGATAAATGCAGCCTCACAGAGCTGCTGGCGTGGCTGTAGACTCTTAATCTTGTTTTGTGCAAAATGAATACATTCTGCTTATTGCTTTTGCTTTCACCCAAAATTAAACATTTCTGTAGGGAAACATCTTGTGTGCAAAAATGGGATTCTGGCAGCAGCATCAGGGGTTTGTTTGGAACAAACAGAGGAGGGACTAGGTAGTTAGTATGAGCAGTCTGTGCATGTTTTCTCCCATTTAGCTATGTATACAAATTGTTTTCATAATCTTGTTTGATAAGGTCACTAACTCTCTCTCCCCTTCTGACTGTTTTTCCCAAATTCAAATATACTATTTATTGGCATTACAGAATATAAATATACAGTGTTGAGGCAAGTGTTGAGGTCAGAGTGGGGATTTGTCATCATTCACGCATCTGTCAGTATTTAATAAGATACTTTAATAGCACCACATCAATAGTTCAGCCCACTCTCTCACCACTCTCACAGGGCGCTTTCTTTTAAACCAAAAAACTGCAATGTAGTCCTTTATTCCCCTTTTAAAATGTGCTTAAATCTACAATAAAACCATGAATGTGCTTTCACATAAATCCTGCACCATCAATGGATCCGTTGCCCAGGGGTCCTCGTCGGAAGAAGCCAGTCTTACTTCCCTGTGAAAGAAAAAACTCATTTAAAGAAAAAAATGCCTCAGCATGTGGAAATGCAATGTGAGAAAGGGATTAAACCTCCAACGCACAAAAAAAGAGGAAAAATGACAGTGACACTACTGGCAAAGCCCCAAATATACCCACTCTCTGAACAACACTCATGCACAGCTCAGTAAAATACTGTAGAGAGCAACCGGGGAAGGCAGAGGGAAGACAGAAAGCCAAAAGGGATGAAAGAGAGAAAGAGATACAGTAGAAGTGAAGGGAGGCCAGACTGAGGAACGACAGGGGCAGAACATCGGCGGCCAGAAAGAAAGAGACAAAGAGAGACAGAGTGGAAAAGTTATGGACAGAGAGAGATGGCACCATACAGAGCTCCAGTCACCCGAGGGCTTTTTCCCCACCAAAATGATTTGACACTGCCTGCTTTCCCTTCTCTGCTACAAGGCCTCAAACAACCATAATATGCCCCATAAATCACATATGTCACATTTCAGTGTTTTTCAACTCTTCATTTTTGTCCTAGAAGTGAAAGTTTGCACAATTCTTAGTGCACTGACTCAGTTTCATCCCCCAGGGTCTAATGTAACACACCAATGCCAGAAATACATGGTTACATCTTGCATTAGAATTTAATTACTACAGTAGTACTAAAAGAAGCAAAGACGTAATAATATTGAGAGAATTTGTAGGCATCAGAAACATCTGTAAACTTTATGCTTCTTGGACTTTAAAGGAATAGTTACATTTGGGAATTACGCATATTTGCTTTCTTACACGAGGGGTATCAATCTTCTCATGTTACTCACAACAAGAAAGCAAATGCATGTATTTCCCAAAATCCTCATTGTAATTGATATGACAGGAAGTGTTATGGAGCCTCATCCATTTTCAGAGAATCCACTTTTGTCAATGTGGTCCGCTCACCCACTAGCTGCTCTTTAAGAGGCCATATTTCTTGCTAAGTTTAAAATTCTTCACTAATTATGTGAAGACATTTCCCATCAGTGTCCATCCTCCTCGTGACAATTTCATCAAATTCATCGTCTCACTTCGTGAGGGGTGAATTAAATTTAAATATCATGGTGTAGTTATTACAGAAAATTAACTAACGAAGATTTAATAGCTCAACATTATAAAGTTTAGAAAAGCAGTAATGTGTCTGACAGCAGAAAGTGTGACACAAAGACTTGCACTGATTGTGCAGTGAAGCAGCACAAATACATATAAACCATAGAATTAAATGAATAATTACCTCCTTTTTCTATCAAATCATCAAACCCCATGGGTCTGTCTGTGATCTGAGGGCAGAGTGACTTCGGCTCCAAGAAAACAATGAGTTTCTCTCTCTCCCGCTGACACTGTGACTCTGATGCTGATGGCAATGCTGCACGCCCGTGTGTGTGTGTGTGTGTGTGTGTGTGTGTGTGTGTGTGTGTGTGTGTGTGTGTGTGTGTGTGTGTGTGTGTGTGTGTGTGTGTGTGTGTGTGTGTGTGTGTGTGTGTGTGTGTGTGTGTCGCGTCGCTCTGGGTCTGGCCGCTGGATCCCAGTGATGCATGGTGAATAACAGGTCAGTGCTAATCTCATTAGGGTTAATCAGATGTATGTGATATGTATAAACAGTAGAGTTCTACTGTACACAAGCAGCGGCAATACAGGTCCATCACCAGACAGGGTGTGTGCGTGTGTGCGTGTTAGGGCTGCACAATATATCTTTTTTTATCGTCATCGCAATATCAACTGCCGCAATATACATATCACGAAAGGCTGTGGCATATCGCAATAGACACTCAGAGATTTTTTTGTGTTAGTTGAAAGAAAATATCAGTAAAAAATTACACATTAAAAAGAAAATGTCATTCCTTTCGTAGTGGTGCCTTTTATAATCAATTCAATGTTCAATTTGTTCAACAAAAGAGTGTTAGAAATTATTTCCTTTCGTTTGTTTTAAATTCACCAAGCAATTTGTTGTATTTTAGCAAAATACTGAAAGCAGCAGTTATGCAGAACTTTAATATCTTTTTATTTATCGTAAGTAATATCGTTTTTTTGTAATTGTAATTTTCCCTTGCAGGATTAATAAAGTATAAATTATTATTATTATTATTTCACGATATTCAACAACGTTACCGCATGTTTTCCTCATATCTGTGTGGGTATGGGTGTGGGTGGGTGAGTGTGTGTGTGTCTGTGGAGGAATGCTGGGGAGAGGACGACTAATTGAAAGAGAGATGTTGTTTTTCAGGGTGCAACATTATGAGAGGAATTATGCACAGGTGGAGAGCTGGTGTGAATACTGATGCAGTGAAAAGGAATATATTTGTGTAAATACACACATACATACATAGACAGACACACAGCGGCAAATTCACTAGAGCTTGCAGTTCACCTGTTCTAAATTTAGGAAACTAGATGTAACTACAACAAACGAGGCATGCCTCTGGGAAGCTTGAGGTTTGTCACTATGTCTGAGCGTGTTCCCGTTTTGGTGTGTAGCGTACACACATCTTGCTAATTGGTTCCTGCATGTGTGTGTTATTATTTGTATGCTCCTCATGTGTCATGTTTATGAGAGCGGGAACATGCAAAGATGAACTAAGACATCATGGGGTGGAAAGGAAGATGCAAGGCGTGGAAAAGAAGTTGAGTCATTAAATGTAGCCTAGGAAAAGGGCATCTTGGCTGGTACTTTTATTGAGGCAGAGAGAGCTCTGTGTGTGATTTCAGATGGTTATGTGGGTGTTTGAGTGAAAGAGAGACAGAGAGAGGCGAGTAAGTCAAGGCAACAAAGGTTTTGGGCATCTTGTTTGAAACCCTTTCCCCTCTCTGTCTGAGTGTCCCTGGGGTTCAAGATTGGTTTCACTTAAAGCACTTAAACACCCCATAGGACCCATGCTTGGCTCTGAAAAAATATCAAGATCGCTCTTGGATTGTTTTTAAATTGAATGCAATCTGCCAGAGCTGTGAGCCATCATTTCACTTGCCCCCCCACTTCTCTTGATCTCTCCTTCTTCCACTTGATGCCAGCCTCTCTCTTTGTTTCTATCACAAAGGGGTTTTCAGGAATTGTTCTGCTGCAAAGGCAAATAGGAAAAAGATCTTTGCCACATAAATCATTAGAGCCAGACAATATTTGATATATCACGGCAATCAAAAGTTAAAAGATGGAGGAAATGTTTCCAGGAACGGTTGTTAAGTCTGAAATAGAAAATGGAATGGCATAAATCATTCAAACAAAGAGGCTGATGGGGGATTCAGTGGAGTATTTGGCCTCAGAGTGCAAACACTGCAGCAAAAACAACTGTGTTTACAATGTAAAGCATCTGATAAACTCCTATTCTTAAATAGACTGATATATCTTGTAGGCAAATTGATATTTATGTTACAATAAATGATTTCCCGTCTATATCGTTGCCTAGATAAAAAAAACTGGACAGGGCCATGAGGTATATATTATTAGAACGCGATACAATTCTCATTGTAGCATGTTTAAGGCGTCAAAGTAGTGTACAGTGTACTACACATATGCAGTATGTAATTCCTCATAAAGTAGTCCCTGTCATTTACGCAAAATAAATTATCAGCCTTCAGTCATGCATCAAGGTTGTGCTAAAATATCCCAGCTGGATTTAAAACTCGGTCATTAGTCAGTAGAAAAAGGAGAAAATAAAAATAAACTTGCAAGCAGAACTCTATCTAATTTTAGTCAACAAGATGTCTGATTTCTTTTCCTAGAAGTGTTTTTCACCAAATATATTTGTTTTATTAGAACATACTGTGCATGCTGTAGTTTGACCCAAATTAATAAAGAGTTTATAGATGGAAAAATAGGAATGTAATATTGATTTTGATTTTGGAAGGAAAAGGTCAAAAGCAAAAACTAAAGAGGTGGAGAAAAAAGATTAGTAGAAAGCTGCACAGATTTTATTTGACTTGCAGGGATTCAACTGTCAAACTAAAACCCTTTCCAAAGTGAATTTGTTGAATAAATGAATTCAAAATGTATCATGCACTTTAGAAGTGGACTGAAACTGAATGTGATTATTTCAACTTTTCTCAAACCAGATTGAGCTGTTAAAAAATATTTTTTTTAATAATTGGATGATTGGACATCCAATCTTTCCCTTCAGTGGAGAAAGTAGTGTTTGGATACTGACTGTGTGTAGAACTCCACACCAGTATTCAATAAAATAGATTAGCAGAATGACAGACTCTTTTCCTAATCTGCATTTGCCATTAACACCACAACACTAGCACACACTTGCATCCACACACTGTCTGCCTGCACTGGGAGAGCAGATATGGCAGTAGCTGTCCCCTTTCCCAGGGAAGCAGTCGGGATGAAAGAGTGCAGAGATGGGTCTCCCATCCTCTGATCTACTGCTGCCTTTGACATCAGCAGTCACCAAACTCCAAAAGCACAGGAGAACTGAGGGGACGAGCTAAAAACCGACAATCTGCCCACCACCACAACCACACACCACTCCCTCCCCTCCTCTCTATCTTGAATGTTCTCTTTTCTTGTTGTTGGGGGTAAGATTTATTTCTTTAATTGACCTGCCACTATAAATATAGGTTGGATAAATTGTTCATGTAGCACAATTTCTGCCCCTCCCAGACCCTTCCTGCATTCCTTTTCTCCCACATGGATGGCATGGACGCTCCACTGCGCCTATAGAGACAACATAGGGAACTGATATGAGCTGAACAGCAGCTCACTGGTCTCCTGCTGTGTGCCTAGCTCTGCCGAAGCCCCACTCATTCTCTCTGACAGCGGGCACATCCACAAAAACCCTATAGCTGCAGATACTTTGTGGTCTCAAAGTCATTTTTCATACTCCCTCGCAGGTTGGTCATCCAGGACTTGTCAAATAAGATCACCACAGTGTATTTCAGCCTGTGTGGGACCATAGAAAAAGGATCTGAGCAAAGCTGTAATGTGTTGACCTGGGTAATGTGTATTGTAGAGTGTCTCAAACTGTGAGGACAGACGGCATGAAAGGACTTCATGTGCGCCAAGCAGAAAGTAAAGATAAACCTCAGCCACGCACTGTCAGTGTGAGAAATTTTAGCTCAAGCATTTACTCCCTTTGATGACTTATTACTGGGATTTTATGGATGGCTATCATATGTGCTTTTCAATGCAGTTAAACATGTATCCCAGCTATGCTTTGTTCTGTGTACTTAGCATGTTGCACCAAGTCTGCCAGTCAGAGTTGTCCCGTATGCACGGGTGCCTGTTTTGCGTTCCCTCCCTCTAGAGAGCAGGCACACCCATCAGAAACCATTAGTCTTCACCGTGACAGGCAAGCCTTCCACTGAGAGACTCTCCCTGGCGGAGCTTTCTCATTGCCTTAGACAGTGGTTGGGTATTTTTTACTAACAGGCTGAGACACCGTGCCATTTGTGCGGGGCATTTACTGCTGGCATTACTTCTAATTTATGTTCTCTTGTCCTGACAAAAGAATAAAGCAAGTCATCCGAGACTTCACACAGCTTCTTGTGTGGACGGATTAAAGGTCATGTGGACAGATGTATTGGCAGGTGTTGTGAAAATGTCTAATGATATCACCTTCCTGTTTGCAGACGGATGCAGCGCTGATGTACGACGCTGTGCATGTGGTGGCGGTGGCGGTGCAGCAATCGCAGCAGATCACAGTCAGCTCTCTGCAGTGTAATCGCCACAAGCCGTGGCGCTTCGGGGGGCGTTTCATCAGCCTCATCAAAGAGGTACAAAGCCATCAGTGCTATCAATGTGCGCCCTGTCTTCACCTATGGAATCTGCTGAACACTGTAGCTTGGGCATGTTGTATTGATCAGTGAAATTACATGTTTGCAAGTATTTCCTTTGTGAACGTCCATTCAGTTGCACATTTTGCATTATTATTGTCTTTCTCTTTAAGGACATTGCGATCCTCATGATAAAACCCATATAAACATCTATAACAAGTTTATTGCCTAATCTTAACAATACAACAACACAATAATCTTAATTGTAATGTAATCTAAATAACCACCTTATTATCCACAGCAACAACATGTTTTTTAGTGATGTTTCATGCCCTGTCTCCCACTCTCTCTCCGTGCTTGTCTCCACCGTGTTTATATCAAAGCCTCTGTGTGTCTCTTTAACTATAGTCGGGGTCAGCCATTTGCTTTGTTCTACAGAGCTCTTTCATTCTGTGGATGGTATCATTGCAGGTAATTTTCAGAATGAGCCATTGTAGTACCTGGCGCTTCCTCCCCCTCTTGTGTCTACTATCGCTCTCCATGCCCGTCTGTTCCTCCAATGGCTTTGAAGTGAGACTTCAAGCACAATGAACCACATGCATAATGAACTCTTACCTGTCAAACCTGCTTTTATTCGGCTGCTTTATTGTTTCTTGTTATGTTGTTGAGATAGACAGTGAAGGGAGAGCCAGACAAAATTCATAATTGGGACAAACACAAGTTGTATGGTTAGCGGTTAGATTGTTGCAAAAGACGATACATTGAGGTTAATGGAATGGCGGTGCTGAGGATTTTAGCTTATAATGCTGTGTGCTTCTGACTGCAGGCTCACTGGGACGGTTTGACAGGACGTGTTCTCTTTAACAAGACCAATGGACTGAGGACAGATTTCGACCTGGATGTCATCAGTCTGAAGGAGGATGGGCTGGAAAAGGTGTGTCACACAGTGGTGTAGTTGATGATGTGTGATTCTGAGTCTTATCGGTAGACAAGGTGATATAAACATGACACTGAACTATTTCAACAGATTGGAACATGGGATCCTCCCAGCGGTCTGAATATGACAGAGTCTCACAAAAGCAAGACATCCAACATCACAGACTCTCTGGCTAACAAATCCCTGCGTGTATCCACCATACTGGTAGACAAAGACAAATTAAAATACAAGCAGCGCACACAAAGAAAAGAACGACAGCTAAACTTGTTTTCCTTGTACAGGTGGAGCCATATGTGATGTTTAAGAAGTCAGACAAGCCTCTGTATGGGAACGACCGTTTCGAGGGGTTCTGTATCGACCTGCTGAGGGAGCTCTCTGGCATCCTGGGCTTCCGCTATGAGGTGCGATTAGTGGAAGATGGGAAGTACGGAGCGCTGGATGAGAGCACGGGCCAATGGAACGGCATGGTGCGGGAGCTAATGGACCATGTGAGTCAACTATCATCAGGGCTGCACATAGTAAGATGCAGGGGGAAAAATCAGAAATGACCATTTCCTGCGTTTTCTAGCCAGTTTATTTACTTATAATAGCCAACAATGCAATGACCTAATCATGCAGAGACGTGGGTAATTTTTTCTTTAATTCATTTTCGTTTTTTGCGACTTCACCACTAAACAGTAGTTTGTTAGTTAGCATTAGCAACATAAAAAGAAAAGAGCGCCACCCACAGAATTTCAAAAACCTTAAGCAGGAAATCTAACGAAGAAAAAGAAAACAGTAAAACTGGCACTGTTTAATGAATAACTTATTTCTTGGAGGGATTATGCAAAAAAAAAAACTCAAGGCACCAAAGACGGCTAATTTTACGTTTGAGGGGGATAATCTGTCACAGATTAATCTAATCCCAAAATTGCCTCAGTGACTCACCTTTGACACCACATAAGAAGGATCGGAAGGACATATAACCTGTAATTTCCAGAAAAACTCAGCTTCCTAACTGCTAATCCAGCTGAACTAATGACCCCAGCTATTTTCTCTCCTCTGTCGTGGCTCTAATTCCTTTACACATTGACCAGACCAACTGTCGACAGAAATCAGATGTTAATTCGATTGGTTGTTTTTTATTGGTTGACTCAAACACCTACCCCCCCACCACCTTACTCAACCCTTATTATGTCATTGCAGAAAGCAGACTTGGCAGTGGCTCCTCTGGCCATCACCTACGTCAGAGAGAAGGTCATTGACTTCTCAAAGCCCTACATGACGCTGGGGATAAGTATCCTGTACCGCAAGCCCAACGGCACCAACCCCGGGGTCTTCTCCTTCCTCAACCCCCTCTCGCCCGATATCTGGATGTATATTCTGCTGGCTTGCTTGGGTGTCAGTTGTGTGCTGTTTGTCATAGCCAGGTAACATGTCTACCCGCCCCCACCCCACACTTTTCCTTCCATCCCTCCTTCCTCCTTCCACATCCTTTTTCCCAACCTGTTTGCCTGCTTTCACAAATACACAGCAGTTGCTTGCTCCCTCAGGCCTAAAGAGGGGAATTTATTCACTGAAAATTATCTAGCTGTGACTGGTGGCCAAAGCAGTCCTGCAAGAGGCAGTCCATGTCTATTTATTCCTAGATGACTTCAGTGATGGAGATATGGTCTACAACAAAGAAATATATCAAATATAAATATGTTACTTTAAAGGACCATGCCAATGTTTTTACATGTTTGCTTGTACTTTACACTTCTGTTGAACATTTTCCCCAAACATACCATAGCTTTTACATTTTTGAATTTGATTTTGATTATCATTGCCTTAAAATACAACTTATATATACAACTTTATATTTTATATATATATATATATATATATATATATATATATATATATATATTTTTTTTTTTTTTTTTTTTTTTTTTTTTAAGAGGTGTGGTGATTGCCAGAAAAAACAAATCTCAGATTTCAAAACCTCTCACCGACACTTGAACTCACCACCCAGAAATTTGCATAATAATTATTCTGGCGTCATTATAATGCATTGATAAAGTCGCTTTGATGAAAAAGAATAAAAAGGTAATAAAAAAAGATTTCATTACCTGCTTTACAGTAAATGGTTTAAAACAAGGAAAAGCACTGGCGTGGTCATTAAAATCAGCTCCACACACTATTTTGGGCACATTTGTCATGCATCAGCAACTGTAAAACAGGCTACCTGTTAAATATCTCTTAATCTGCTGTAAGAAATGTACAAGTACAATGCTGATATTATCACGATGAACCCACCCCCCTAAAACCCCAAGCATGACCAATGTAGAAAGATGTGTGTTAAGCCCAGGGCTCCTTTTCTGCTTTGATTCCTGAGAGGTTTGGGTTTAATGCACATTTCATCAAATGTTACCGGCACAATGATCACATGAGAGGAAAGCAGCAACTGTCACCTAAGTTAGTTCAGAATATGCAAATTATACCCGTAGCCCTTTGTTTCCACGGTTGGTCAGGGTAAGTGATTAGCATGCAATTATATTGATATTCTTCTGGTTGTAATGAAATGGCCTCGGTACTTTTATTAAATTATAATGCTCTTGTCTGCATGCATGCATTGTGCCTCTTTTTTGCCCACCATGGCAATAAATATTGCTTGTCCTTACAATATGTGTAAAAATATTCAGCAAAGCTTAAATCTGAAGTACAGTGTTTTCTTCTTCATTTCGCTGAGTTAGTTCTCTCATAATTGTAGTATTGACTGGACGGCCACCGATTGATTGGCCCAAAAGCAGAGTATATTATTTTCTTTAATCCCCTGCAAATAGAGTGAGTGGAGTGAGCTTATGAAGTCCTGGTTTTGCACAATAAAACACTAAACACCTTCAATCTCACCAGGGATTCAAGTCTTTGAACTGCTTTCCACACACACACACACAAACACAAAGACACACACACACACACACACACACACACTATATTTTCTGGTTAAATAAGATATCTCATTTCAAACTCCAGAGAAATACATTTCACTCAGTGGTTCCTTCTAGCTCTGTTTGTGGTTGAATTGATTCCTCTGTTTATTAACAAAATTGTATTCTCTCAGATTGCAAAACCTCTTCCAATCTAGAAAATGTCCACCTGCCAAGACGAATAAATGATTTAAATTGCATTATAAAATGTTTACATGTAATTACAGGATGTTGCAGTTTGGCAGTCCAAGTCCCAGACGCCTGTGATTTTAACACCCCCAACACAGCCTCTTCACTTGGCCTGAGAGAAGAAAGGCAGCAGATCTATAATGCCAGCCAGAGTAATTGAATCCAACAGACAGTTAATGGAGGGAGCGTGTTGTGTTATTGTGGCCGGGGACGGACGAAGGAGAAGTGGAACAGGAAAGGGGGGGGGGGAGAATCTTTTTAGAATTCTGTGCACCATTCGACATGTCCCTTGTGCTCAATGTGAGGAGGTGACCTTACGTCCGCATGTTTCACGTCCCCTTTTTCCTGGTGATCGGTGTGCAGAACACGGCCCGCAGGAATACGGGCCGGTTGCAGGCAAAGGTCATCCAGAGGAGCCACTGGGCCTGTTGCATACAGAATACATGTGTAGTCACTGAGAGGGACAAACGCAATCCAATCAAGAGCATGTTGTATAGATTTACACTACCTCACCTATGGCACATATCAGATGTCACTCACAATTGGCCTCCAGCTGCAGCTCAACATTGTTTTTCTGTAAACGGCAACATAAGTAAATTATCACCTAAAACATTTGACTTGGAGATGGATTTGGTTGAGCAAATGCAAATACACAGTCGCAACCATGGACAAATGCACACAGCTGTAAAGGCACATGCGCAAACATTCCTGCGCCAGAGGCTTGATGCAAACAGCCATAAAACCACACACTTATACGAACACATGCAAGCGCACACACTGCATTCTGCACATCCACAAGGCCATTGTGCTGTTTCAGTTGCCTGTGGTTCCAAGGAGACCGAGATCATTGACATTCCAGCAAATCCGACATTCTGATGGGGCTGACAGGAAGAATTATTGTGTGTCCAGGTAGATGATTCTCAAGGGGATGGCATAGCAAATAGCTGTAAAGGCAGAGCAAAATGACAAAATTGTTGCACATTTACGATGCTTGTTAAATAAGGCTGTTAATTAGGCTGCTTCAACAACAAGGAGAGATCAAATGACATATCTGTATGTAGATCTACAGCAATAATGCCATATCTGTGGCAAATAGTGCTACTACAGTATAAAACTGCCGCCATGTAACATTTGGTTTGGTAATGTGAAGTACTGCTCTGTGCCTTGTAAACATAGTATACTATATCTATATATGTCTATGTGCGTCTAAAAGCTGCAGCTGACAAATGGCATCACATTTCGTCGCAGTCTGAACCTTTAAGACTTGGCCTGCAGGCTTATTAGCATGTTGGGGGGGAGCTGCTAAACAGCCTTACCTGATGGGCCCCTCAACTCTGCATAAGCAATGTTCCCGCTATCACCCACTTCAGCACAAACTCAATCAGTTCCTGATGCTTAACACTAACCCAATCACCCTGCACTAATGCCATGCCACTTTTGCTTAGGATAATAAATGAGAAATGTCCACGACTGACCTGGAGACACTGACAATCAGCCAAGGCAGGCAGCGGGAGGCTGGGGGTAAAAGGGAGAGGCTCATAGGGGAAGCAAGGTAATAAAGGGGGAAATGCGGTGTTGGGGTGGGAATGGTGCAGGATGGGGAAAATAGATAAAGATGTGAGGGGAGTGTGAGAAAAGAGTAAAGCAGCTAGGGGGTGGAAGAACAAAGACGGTTGTTGGGAAACCAGAAGAAAAAAGAAGACAAGTCCCATGTCGGGGTGTGAGGAGGACGTGGCATTTGCAGAGTAACGGTGATTGCAGTTGCTCGGGGAAACACATTAAGGCTCCCGAGTCAGTGAATCCAAATGAGCTCCAAAGATCATCACGTACTGGAACATTATCACCAGTGACATTGTTATCCCAGCCTATTGATCTGTTCTCACAATAAACTGATGGCATTTGAATATGCCAATAAGTTGATCTCAGCGAAAGCCAGAATGATTTGCTTTGGTCTCTGCAGGAGCTTCCGACCCTGAGGCCACAACACAGGATTCCCACACATTTACATTCCTTTTATTCCTGCTCTCAATGTTTTGAAATGTATGTTGTATGTGATGTTTAATCTGCAATGAACACACTGTTTATTGCTTTGTGCTGACATATGTGTCTCTGTGCTCTCTTTTTTTATAGGTTTAGCCCCTACGAGTGGTACAACCCACATCCATGCAACCCAGACTCGGATGTAGTGGAAAACAATTTTACGCTGCTCAATAGTTTCTGGTTTGGAGTTGGGGCTCTCATGCAGCAAGGTAGTTGCCTCAGTCTGTGGCTGCTGTTGCTCTGTAGAGCTGAAGCTCTCTTTATCCCACTGTCTCTGAGGGTTGGGTTGTTTTGTCCAAGCCAGCGGCAACAGAGGGAGACCTCTGGGGGTCCACTGATAGAGAGACAGAATTTAGACTAAATGTGCATGTTTTTATTTATTTAATCAATTTAGCTCATAGGAACACAGAATACAGTATATGTGTATACAGGGTAGAATCAAATACCACTTAGAGATGACATTTTGAAGAAATGTTAATCAATGTTTTTATCAACAGCAGCTCAAATAGCGTTGCTATTGAGATTTATTCACATGATATAGAGTCTATTATTATGCTCTCTATTAAAGTAATGATAGTACTATTATACCCAGCGTCCTCTCCTCTTGCCCTTGGCCCATCAGCACCTAGAGATCAGTGGGGTGGAGTCAGGATGTGAGGTTACCTTGGGTACATGACTCTCTGGCCCAAACAGCCCGTCACTGTTTGATTTTCTAGGATTGATTAATGCAAACACCTTGTTCTCAGGAGACTTTAATTTAAAGCACTCACTTGTGACTGAGACAAGATCATTTCCCTAGTTTGAAATCCAACAATCTTCTTGTTTTAGAGAGCTCTCTCAAGTGATTTCTTCTTGAAGCGAGTGTTGCATCTGCCTGAGCTGAAACCCTTTTTTTAACAGGAACAAATCTAATCTTTACATGTTAAAAATAAACAATGCCTCCTGCCACCTCCCTCACACCAGGCTCAGAGCTCATGCCCAAGGCCCTGTCGACTCGAATAGTGGGAGGCATCTGGTGGTTCTTCACCCTCATCATCATTTCCTCATATACGGCCAACTTGGCTGCCTTCCTCACTGTGGAGAGGATGGAGTCACCCATAGACTCAGCCGATGACCTGGCCAAGCAAACTAAAATCCTGTACGGGGTGGTGGAGGACGGCGCCACCATGACCTTCTTCAAGGTAGCTGGGTCCCCCAGGGTGTTTACAGGGTGGTTTTATGAGAAATCCTTCTTTCTCACTAATTAAATGTATAATCTTAAAATTTTAGACATCCATGGTCACCCGTGGTAACAGCAAGTGTTGTTTAATACCCCAGAAAGCTCTTTAAGCAGCTACTTTTTTCGTAAATACAACACAAGAGCAACTGCTGTATTTGTTTACTGTGCAGCTAAACAAACTCATTTGTTTTATTAAAGGAGTCAGTCAATAATTATTGCAATATTTAAAACTGATCTGCTGTCAAAAAATTACAATGTTCTGTTTTCTAGATGCATTTTTTATGAAATCATGTTTAGCACTAACCTTGGTGACAAATCTATTTCCTTTTCCTCTTTTGTTTATCAAGCAAGTTTGGTAACTGCATTCTGCAATGATCTTGAACAAATAGTCTGCATAATTAAATTTTACAAACAAACAAAATGATCATAGCTGCAGAATTTAGTGTTGACCACCACATTTATTCCTAATACCGGCACCAATCTTGTTCCCCTTCTATTATCTGTTATCTTGTAGAAAACTAAAATCTCCACCTACGACAAGATGTGGGAGTTCATGAACAGCAGGAGGCAATCTGTGATGGTCAAGAACGTGGATGAGGGCATCCAGCGCGCCTTGACCTCAGACTATGCCTTCCTCATGGAGTCCACTACCATCGAGTTTGTCACCCAACGCAACTGCAACCTCACACAGATCGGAGGCCTCATAGACTCCAAAGCCTACGGAGTGGGAACACCTATGGGTAAAAAACATTGAACCTCTGTATGCCTCTGTGCGGCTGCCTGATGTGTTTATGAAAACGTTTGAAAAGCTTTAGGTCAAAGAGAGATACTGCAGATACTATGCGACAGATAAAGGTATATAGTGTGAATGATTGATAAGCTCTGAGAACGAAAAGGTTGACCTTTATTGATGGGGCAGAGGTATAATGCTTCAACAGTGCGAGGTGTAAAAGGTTTATCTTAATGAAAAGCCAATGGCTGAAGAGGTTGAATTTATGGATAATGTTAAAATGTGCCCAGGGCTCAAAAAAACAGGCGCCCTTTGGTTTTTTCTAGCCATAATGATTTTTAACGGTGTGTTTTAGCCTACTTTGCAGTCACGTAAGGCCATGAGTGCAAGACAGTGAAACAATCACAGAAAGCAACCAGTAAGTCAATTTAGTGCAATTCCCTATGACTTACTTGACACTGTCTGAATTATGTTTGAGCATTAAACCACAAGAAGAGAGAGTATAAAACAAGCACTAAGAACTTTCCAAACCTGCTTATTTGATCCAGCTTTTGTCAAAAAATTGCATTCTGACATCTTAAAGTGCCATTATCCTGTGATGAGACAGAGAAAACAAAACTGTTTCCACTTTCTGTATTATGATAACAGTTTTGTTGCATATAGAGCAGTCTTTGTCAGGGTTAATTCACATGCTGCTTACAATCCTGATACTCCAGGGAAAGCTGGTGATGGTTTCAATCCTCATGTCACAGAGGTTAGAGTGGTCATGACGAGGCCACAGAGAGCATTGCAACCAGCTGTAATAGCCACATATATCATCAGTGATATGAAGGCCATCAAAATATGGAGGATTAATTCTGGCCATCCACATCTGGACCCGGCTACTGCTGATGAGTATGGGCCAGTTATGGATCTGCAGGGATGCCATGATTGCAGTGGCTATAACAAAGCTGAGGTTATGCTGTGAAATATAGTCCCACTGTGGCGCCGTAAGTGCAGAAGTGCTAACACTGATGCCCTTGAGATGGACACACAGACCTAGAATGTGGATCAGCTCTATTTCCATTCATGTGGTGATATAGCGTATCAAATATATGACTACGAAATATACCCCAAATCACTTCAATTCCGCGATAAGTGGTTTAGTATTTGAATGCATGAAAAATTATTAAAAATGCCCGCTTTCAAAGTTATTACTGCCCTCTAACTCATTTCAATCTCGAATTCTGATGTTCATTGCTCAATATTTCAGAAATAAAGCCTCTAAAATGTTTCTTCTGTAATAGAAGAGGTCTCGTTAATTGCTTCATTAATTCAAAGTGATTTCCATTTTCATGCCAGATGTCATCTTGGAAGAATGGGAATATTGTATTTTTTTCTCCTTGTTTCCTTGTCCTAAACACCATGAAGACCTCAGCCTTCATGTCAACCTCTAGACTATAACTTTTGCCTTGCTCAACACTGTTTAGCGGTGCATTCCCTGTAGGGCTGTTACAGCAATAAACCAGAGCAAGCCGTATAATAAGTCTTAACCTTTTAGTGCTTGACGGTTTTCACACGTCCTGTTCCCAAAACGCAAATGCGTCATCTACGGCTATCGACTTAAACTATGATCACATTAATACATGAAGCCAGACAGTGTGGGAGTGATGGATGTCCTCTGCTGTTGAACATCTGTCAGGTAGTTGTGTATGCACAGTGTGTCAAGCACAGCGCTTTTCCATTTGCCCGAGCCCCGCTCTCCATATCCTTCTCTCTAAGGACCCATCCTATTAGCATTTATCCAAGGTCTGCTTTGTTAGGCCATCATTAATCATTTGAAATATGAGGGGAGCCAGAACCAGGGGACTGGGATACTTGATAGATTTCTCATCTTCAAATGAAGCAAGCATATGCTTTACACATTCCATTCGGTGCATGTACAGTAGATATGCACAGCTCTGAATATGCAGTCATATCTACTGTACATGCACACAATGGATGAATGTAATATGTCTCAAATTGTGCATGTCACATAGAACAGAACATACACCCAGAAGCACACCACTGGTACACAAAAATGTAATGATCAAAGAAGCAAACACTCTTATGCTGTTCAAAAATAAGTTGCACTTTGTGTAATTTTCCATTTTGTATTAATGCCCCCTTTGTCAGTCTAAATACACAGAGACATGGAGATGAAAGAATGATGGATGACAGCAGATACATGATAGATGAGACGGAGAGGGAATCGTCTAAAGGGGCTGACAGGCAAAACTGTATGAGAGCAACAGACAAAGTGATGCTACCTGCTACCTGGGGCCATATTGAATTAATTCTCTACGAAGTTTTAGCTCAAAATGTTTGTAAAATGATTTCTATCATCTGTCGGTATTATAATTATGTTACATTTTACTACTGTTTTATCTCTTTTAAGTCACTCTAAATAAGCACATGAAATGGGAATGTGCAACCAGGCTTCATTATGTATGAGTTTGTAATCATATCAATACACTAACAAGCTTTTAAACCAGTTTATAAATGAAACATGAATGCTCGCAGTAAGCATTAATCTTTCCTGGCCTGGTTCGGGCAGGGTGCGCTGCTTTGGCCGTGTGTTGTGTCACACAAGCTGTGGATGGGAGAGGAACACGACCCCACTCGGGTACTCCGCAACAATTACTCCTCCTTTGATCAAGCCAGCACCCGCTGTGCCTTAATGCCTTGTCGCTAATTCTGGCGCCTTCCCACTGTCTGCAGATTTGGGTCCTTTTACTCATAATGACACTAACATGCATAAAAACACACTGATAGGGCAACCCTATCTCAGATACACACATTTAATCCCAAACACATATGCACCCTTGTAAAGTAGACTCCACTGAGCTTCTCTTTTTTTCCTGTTTATACTCACAATTTATGGCATATGAAAGCGTGTGCAAACAGCAACTAATTCGTCAGAATCAACAGCAGCTCTGACACACAAAGCCAAGTCTTTGTTGCCAACTCCCTGTGCATTATAATTCACACACTGCAGAGAGGAGTGAGAATTTTGGAATCACTTCGTGAATATAGGGATTAGTGGGATTTGAAGAAGGACTTACAAAAGAACTCCCTCTAAGCAGCCAACAATAACATGACAGGTTATATGATCACATGCAAGCCAGAGTGTGTTTCATAAAGTACACCCACCACTGCTGCACCACAAATATACACATAAACTCAACAATAACTTTGCAAGGCATAATCTGGTTTTATCATATCCTGCTATTATCCAAGCTCGCTAATCTCATGTCTCCTCACAGGCTCTCCATACAGAGACAAGATCACGATAGCCATTCTGCAGCTGCAGGAGGAAGGGAAGCTGCACATGATGAAGGAAAAGTGGTGGAGAGGGAACGGCTGTCCCGAGGAGGAGAGCAAAGAGGCTAGCGCTCTGGGGGTGCAGAACATCGGCGGGATCTTCATTGTGCTGGCTGCAGGACTGGTGCTGTCAGTGTTTGTGGCTGTAGGGGAGGTGCTTTACAAGTCAAAGCAGAATGCCCAGCTGGAAAAGGTACTGGAGTCTTTTCTGATGCATGTTAAGAATTAAAGCTTTTGCCAATTTGTCTTAAAGATGTTTTTTTATTCGGAATTTCACCATTTAAGGTGAAGCAAACTAAATTTGAGAAATTAAACCAAACTATCAAATACAACATACTGTGTATTGTACACTTGTAGTGCATTTTTAGTTTGCATGTTTGTTCTTTTTTGCAGGTTTGGGAATGAGTTGGTGATGAAACAATACTCATATGCCCATATGTACGAGTCATTGGTCGCTGTAATTGTTCCTTCTGTCCATACCGGCTGTGAAGTAATCCCTTGAATTTTTGCATGGACTGTGGATTTTTTCCCCCATCTCTTAATTTTATGCCACATCAGGATGGGATCTCTGCACAGCCAGTATGGACAAGAAGAATCATTACAGCGAACAAAAACTGCATGTGAGTGTTGTTTGTAAGACAGACTTAAGAAAATGTGAACTTATCCTTTAATCTCAAGATTTGTCTGAAGACATTCACCATGCGCACAGTGCAGCATATTTGCAGCCCCCCACCCCGCCCCTCTGGTTATGTTTCTTTCTAGCAAAAGACTGAATATATTTCAGACTGTTCTATCTGTGCTCTATTTTAGTACTGAGTGCACATGATTCATCACACAGTGTGGAGTATGTATTTTAGTGTTCTTTAACTCGTACATTGATGTTCCCAGATAATTGTGAAAGTTCTTTTGATAGCGTGTTTTAATTATTTACATCTACAGAATTAGCACAGCCCAGCGGCATGTTACTTTATTGCAACATAAATTAGTTTCTGGCTTTTATAAGGTCTATATGTGTTTCGGAACACATATCAGCTATCATTAATCAAGAGCCGCAAGACTGGGTCACAATATTCAGATAATTTGCAAATGCCACAATCTCTAGGCTGCCAAGGTGCTAGTAATTTGCATGCAGACAACAAGCCTTTTTTTATTTTCTTTCCGTGCCAACCTCCTTTTTTACCCCCTTCATTCTCCTTCTTTTCTCCATCTCTCTAATCCATATCCCTCCTCCTTGTTTTTCACCGTTTCTTTTTCTCACACTTTCCTGCCCCTCTCTACTTCTGTAATCACTCATCTTCCCAAGTGTGCGAAATATCTCATTCATGCGCCAGACAAATATATGTAAAAAATTGAGAGAAAAACAAAAATACCTGGTGCATAAGCCACCTACAGATATCCATCTCACACACCTACACACATACACAAACAGAAAAATAATAGCTTCATATTTTACTGCTCTCCCTCCTCTTTCATATCGTCTCTCCTCCTACACCCTCTAAGAATTTGAATTTGATTTTGCATAATCAGAGAGTGAATACATGGAATTTGTCTTGGCAACGTTGATGCACAAGCACATTGACATTTTATAGGATTTCACACCACATACATAATGCAGGGATGACAGAGGCACATATCACTGATGTTACATAACACACGTCGCTCTGTGAGGGGGTGATTGATGTTTTAAAAGAAGGTCCCAATATTTTTGGATTTAATCTGCTGAAGTGGATATTGTCCTTTATTCAATGTATTTTCATTTTCTGCTTGCACACCAAAAATTGCAACTGTTGAATGTTTCTCTTAGTTCTTGGCAGGGTGCAAAAGGCTCTGAAACACCATTCAGACCTTTGTGTGATAGTAAAGCTGTAAAGCTTATGTCTACATAATTTGGTGTACTTTTGGTCTGGAACTGTTTTTATAGTTTGCTTTTTAATGTTCAACAGAAAGGGGTGATGTTTGGGTGGCCACATACTTTTGGTTGTGTATTGTTATATGATACAAACAGAAGCAATACTTCAAAAAGGGAGGATAAAAAGGCTTTGGAACACACCATTGTATGTAGAAAAAAATAAAATAATAATGCTTATATTTTGTGCAGCAGAGTTGCATAGATTTGTCTAGTGTGGCAAAACAGCATGGTGCCAGCAATAACTTTTCCCTCTTTCCTGTTGCCTTCTGCAGCGATCATTTTGCAGCGCCATGATGGATGAGCTTCGTGTGTCTCTGAAGTGCAAGCGCCGCCTCAAACAGAAGCCTCAGCCGCCAGTCATCGTTAAGACAGAGGAGGTCATTAACATGCACACGTTCAACGACAGGAGACTCCCAGGAAAGGAAACCATGGCATGAACGCTAAGCATACCCCGAACACACCCCTCGATAAAAACCATGGAGGGGAGACGGGGTCAAATGAACGCGGATTTAACCGCAGACTAAGGGTTAGCAGTCAAAACAGGATTCCTTTCAAACCCACTTGCTTATGTAGATGGATGTTTCCTGTGGAAATATAGATACCTGAGCAGTGTCACCTCACTGTGACGTTCATTTTTTGAAGGGAGCTGGAAAGGAAGGACTCAAAAGTATGTAAATTGAAAAGGGATCCAAGCAGGTTTGGGTCAAAACATAAGTCTGGTCCACATTAGAAGTGGACTTAAACACACAAACACACACAAACACACACACACACACACACACACACACTCTCATCTGACACACCTGTGCAGAAGGTAAAATTCTATTGTGACAGTAACACCAGATGTAGTTTTTCTGTTGATGTCAATGCCCTTTTGTCTTACCTCCATGTGTTTGACCCCATCGGTCCCTCCCGTCAGTGGCTTGAGTTTCTTTCAAATGATTTAAACAAACACTAATCTCACATCAACAAAGGGAACGATAGTCAGTGCCAAATGGTTTACTATGAACCAATGTATAAAAGTGATGTTTAGTTTGGAATCACATATGCTGACCTTGTCAAATACTCATTGTTTTCTTTTGTAATGCCTTTCTCGTGCCAAAGTTTGGCCATTGTGAAGAACTTAGTTTCTACCATGCCTGTTGTTATGTTCAAAGCCTCTACAAGCAATGTATACAGTCAAAGTCCTTATTCATGTCCGTCCTTACACGCGGTCTGCAGTTTTCACTGTATCAGTTGTTGTTTAAAAATGCAGGATTTCTACAAAAAAATGTTTGTTTTTGTACAAGAACAAGAGCTTTTGTAGTACTTTGTATCATGGTAGCCCCTCCTGAGGACAAAACATGTAGCAGATACCAACTCATACTCAGCCCTCAAATTCTGTCAACTAGTGGCTGTGGGGCTTCAAACTCTGCTGTGTAGGGTTAATTTCTCTCATCAATCATAGATTTAGTCTTTTGTCTGTCAGTATCATGGGGCCAGCTGTACATATTGTCTGGGGACAATATGGTGGTTTTTGTTGGATAAGAACAATGAAACTGTAAACAAAGTGGTGCTCAAAGTTGGAAAGGTGGTGACTCCTTCTGGAAATAGAAACAGAGCTTCTATCAGCAAACCCTTGCTGACAACAAGTGGTTAACTATCTGTAGCTGTGATGAGTCACCATGTAAGACATAGTAAAACATGCAAATGTTGCTTGTGAAAGTAAACATGTAAACAACGTTGTTACCAGGCTACATTTTAGCCCTCATTGACAGCAGACAATTCAAGTTTTATCATGGGATCTTTCACAGTATTGAGTCCTAAAAGTCCTACTTAAGACATAATGAGTCAAACTGCTGCACTAGAAGAAAAACTTCACTTGATACGAGAAAAGTATTGAAACTAGTTGATTTGATTGAAAAGAAAAAGGTTGAAATAATCCCACAGCACTGACAGGTTATGTTTCAGAAAAAGAAGACTTGTAGATAAATGTAGATCTTTGCATTGTGCACAGGCAGTGGAAATTAATTATTGGCTATGAATAAAACACAAGTCTCAACCCAAGGTCCATTTAGCAGCTGGTCTGCAGCTTTCGATCTGATCATGATCTTCATCAGCAGCATCT
This sequence comes from Gymnocephalus cernua, assembly GCA_023631565.1. Taxonomy (NCBI): domain Eukaryota; kingdom Metazoa; phylum Chordata; class Actinopteri; order Perciformes; family Percidae; genus Gymnocephalus; species Gymnocephalus cernua. Next base: position 9,624,837 of record CM042440.1, read on the forward strand.
AAGATTTGCTCAGTTGCCATGTCAACTTCTAATTGTCATTGTCAACTTTTGAGCCCACATGGATGAGAACTCCTAAAAATTGTAACATCTACCATTTCAACTGAGCAACTCTTTTCTGCTGAGGAAGATCATGTAAAATAAACGGAAGCCCCAGAGCAGCTACTATGTGGTACTTAAATGCTGTTTCCATGGGCAGGAATGAATTTTAAACCTCAGTGATGGGCGACCTGTGAATGTATGTAACAACTGCAATAATGTGATGTGGTAATAATCAGCAGCTTTGAGGCACTTCATGTTTGTTACCATAGTAAATGTCTCACCTTGGCTCGTTGCTTCGATCATGTTCCCTGAAGGGGACTTGAAAGACCCAGGGGCCGTGTTGTTGATTAGAACCTATTAGCGGAGCAGATCATTTATCCACTAATTGTCTCCAGATTCTCGTCACTTTAAAGTGACACAATCACATTTGGCCCCACGACACTTGTTGTCTGTTAACTCTGTCCCATGTTGTGAAATGACAAGCATACTTGGTAGCTTACTTCTTCACTGCCTCTGTCTTCTTAAACTAAGTTTTCATTGGATCTGTTATTCCAGGGATTTCAGAAACAAAAAAAGACACACAATGCTAGTGATGACATCTCTGCTGTACATGAATGGATTTAGTCAATGACTTATTTAAAACAACCACATATACACATTAAGCAAATTGACAGGGAAGACATAAATCCTGAAACTCGTTGGCGTTCTATCAGTGCTGCTTGTCATTTTTCCACGCAGCTAAATCTAGTGGCGTGAGCTGAAGTGATTGAATACCTGGATACATTTATTAAAAAAACGATTTCAAAGGCTTGGCTGTCCTGTCGAATACAAATATGAGCTCATGGAATTTGACATTGATGCAAGGTTTTACAAATAATGTCATTAAAAATGTCATAATTGTAGTTTTGCCTTTTATTATTCATACAACTTTTTTTCATATTTTGGTAACGAATGAACTGACAACAGGAAATGTTTTGGTAACTCAATTTTACTGATGCCATCAAGCATAATGATGAGCATTATGACTTGCAACATTTTGAAATGTCAGGCTGTTCTAATTGATTAAAAGAATACATTAGGTATTTGCTAAATTGTTAATCAAATCAAGATTGTGAGCATGTTGAGCAGCTATTTTTCTGACTGGCTCACTGGTCCATCTATCCACCTGTGCCCGCCTGTATCACACTCTGATCCAGAGTTTTTGAAATAACCCTCTGAGATCCAGGAAATACAGATGACCATAATTATATAGAATTCACAATTATACACGGGAGACTGCACAGCCAGATAAAATGTTCCTGAGAATGTTCCACGCCTCCTGACTCTCTGATTTTTCATTGTTTATTGTTATTTCCCTCCCACAGGTGGTAGCAGGCAGGTGGTCAGACAGCTCTGGGTTTCTGACAAGGTTTTTCGGGAGTAATGACGAAAACTGTTTCTGCAGCCCGAGCTCTGCCGCCACAACATAAATGGCCACCCTGTCTGCCCTCCAGATTGACAGGGAAGGTCAGAGCATGCGTCACTGCGTTCAGCAGGGACCGTTTAGTCTGTCACACTTATTTCCATCATATTAAGTTCTCTACCTTCTTTTCCTAAGTGGTCATTGGAAAGGTATCCTTGAACAACATCTTGTTCATTAGGCAATTAATGGCTGAGATTGCGTTGTGGACTGAAAATTGCTTTCTGAATGTGACTTTGGTTTGTCATACAGATATTATAGGCTAATAGCACCTGCCAAGGAAGGTTTTGTGAAGGAGGAAATATATTTCTCTGCTCATTTCCCAGTGCTTTTAATAATTCAGGATCCCAGATTAAGAATCATGTAAGTCCATAAGTCTTTTTTTCCTGTGAAACAAGTAGCAGTACATACACTTGTTAAGTCATTACAGTAGCGGTGGGTGATATAACGATACAGTCTACCATGAGATTTTATAAATGCTTCCATCGTCAGAGATTTCCATACAGTTTATACTTTGGTATTTCTACCCTAATGGTTCAAATTAATGAGCAGGACTGCTTTATTATTAATGCACCAATGTGATGAAGTAGATTTGTCATGTAATTCATTTGCTTGAATAACAGTAACACATTCCTGTTCTGTTATTATATCCACAGTTTTTATTGGACACTTTTGATGGCACCACCATGTTCACATATGTGGTGTTGAGTGTTGCATCAATTGACATGAAATTTACTGTACTGGCATACAAGTACTGCTAGCATAGATGTAAACTTTCATAGTCTTGTTCACTTGATTTTCAGAAAAAAATACAATATCTTAAGATATACAGATATGATTAGAGGCCAAGAGTAATTTAGGGCAAAGTGCCACCTGCTGGAAACTTGAAAAGGTTTGGTTTTAATAGTACTGAGTAACTTAGAAATTGATGTAATTCTGGATGAATGCATAATTTGCTTGTAGTTAGCAGAAGTTTGTTAGTTGTTTGTAGCATAATAACTGCAGTCACCATGAACAATGTGAATGATCTTCTACAGCACACATGCCTTTTGCAGATAAACTAGAGATTAAACACCAGATTACATGCTGCGGGATATAATTGTTATAAACCAAACTCACGGTAAAAAAAATAATCAGATTTAACTTGGGGTGGTTCTCCAGAGGGGAAAAAATGGCTAACTCCTAGCTTGTCAGACAAGATGCTTTTTTTGTTTCCTGTGTGTGTTATCATTCAGAGGGGATGTAACCTGGTCAAGAACAGGCTTTCAGGATCTCAAGCATCTGTAAAATTGTGTAATTTTCAGTTTTTTTCCAAAGTAGTTGTTTCCACCTAAAACCACTGGATATGATCATTTGAAATTACATGTACAGTAACATGATTTCAATATATAACACCATTCGATACACCCTCCCTAAAGCAATTCACTGATTCCTGGCATGGTCTGTGTAAATAATTTAATGATTTGTTACCATGTGGCTCATACCAACAAAGCCATTAGCAATTGTTGGTGCAATACTCAGCCTGCGGTAGATGATCCCCCTTCTGTAGGCATTTCAGTTCGAGAAATGAGCTTTGACTCCTTTCTATGGAGTTCAGCATGTATCATATGAAATCCTGGGGAAATTTAATAAAAGGGGAATAGCAGAAACTGTCTGAGCTGGGCAGTCGTTGGTTGAAAAAGTGATGATTTGGTATGCATTAGGGTCTTGCCCAGCAGTGGCATGTGTCTGCCCAGAGATATCACAGGTGGGTGTAGTGGTAGAACCATTGGGCCCACACAAAGAAATCTAATGGTCTTACTGGAACTAAGTGTATTATCTGTGTGTTTGTATGCACAGTCTACAGCATTTGCCACCTGTATGTAGGTTTCGGCAGTCACATATTTGTGTCCAGTGGGAGAAACCCCAATTCGGCTGCAAATGAATTTCAATTTGAAGAAGTGATCTTTTGTGTCATGTAGCTATTTGTTTGGATGTGGTTTTCTATCTGGATGGGTTTTTTTCCCAGTGGCAGATGTGTTGTGGTGGGTGGCAGCTGCAGAATGGAGGAGCACAGCTTGCTAAGTGATTCACCCTGCTTCTGGCGTCTTCGTTACCCCATGAGTCTTTTCACTGACATTTCTATTTGCTTTATGTGTAACTAGGATGGTTAGATCGACGCTTTGACTGCTGTCAGGAAAATGACAGTACTGGTTGAGGTGAGAGAAACTAATGGGACGTTTGGAGGCTATTTCATTTTCATGACCTATTCTGCACTTGTCATGTAAAAAACAAGGTTGTGGATGAATATGACACCAAATTTTGCGATAGACATCTTGATGGCACTCTGTCTGATAAAACCCCCAGACTGATACTGCAAATGAGCTCGCTATCTGATGACATCTGCTGTATTTTTGTATGCCCACACCGGAAATAACAGTGCTGAGTGTTGAACCAGTCACATCTCCTGACAAGGGAATCGTTTTTTTGTTCACTGCTGTCAAATAGCACTCTCCTTCCTCACCAAAATCCCCCATTAGGTTCACTCAAACAAATGTTCTTTCTCTCCCCCTCTCTCTGCCTTTGAGTCATTCATACTGTTGATTCCAGCTCTGGAGAAATACATCTGGCATAACGCCCTTTTCTTTCATCAAGGCAGCAGCTTTAAAGTAATTTTCCTCCTCTCATAGGGAGCCAAATGGAGACGAGAAGATGTCGATTCTCTCATCTTTGTCTCTCCCCTTTGATCTCTTTCAACATGAATTCCCAATGCACAAAAAGTAAATGGGATTTTTTTTTCTGTCTTTCTCTAGAGCATGGTTGATCATACAAAATTGACCACCAAAAATGACTCCTAATGACCTCTGTGTTTTACTCAACAAGAAAAAAACATACCCCAAAACACTCTGGCACACACTGGCTATCATTACCTATAGTGCATTTTAATGAAGGATGAATAATTCAGGGTGCACTTGCCAATGTAATAGCCCAGTGATGCTGATGCTGATGCTGTGAACATCTTTATGGAGACTTGGCCATCTGTATGCATGTATGTGTGTGTGTGTGTGTGTGTGTGTGTGTGTGTGTGTGTGTGTGTGTGTGTGTGTGTGTGTGTGTGTGTGTTTGGGGACGCTGAGGGTTTTGTAAGAAAGGACAAAGTTTTTAACGGTGCCTGCATGCCACTGTGTGTTTTTGTCTGTCGCATTAACAGACAGCAGTTGTGATTTATCTTGTATTCCCAGTGCAGGGGCCCCTTCTATCTCACTGGAAAGGTTAAAGCATACAGCCTGAAGGCGGTACTACAAAGGTCAACATGCAGTTTAGAAATGAGGAATAGAACGATAGAAAGACTAAGAAGAAATGAACTCCTCTCCTCTCTTCAACCTCCATACTGTCTCTGACATCCTGAAAACACACACTGCACTGTTTGCAGCCAATTTCCAGCAATATGTATACTTTAGTTCGCTCTATCCTTTCTCCCCTGTATTCTTCTTATCGCCGCCTCCCTGTGATACCTCCAATATCCAATGCCATAAAAATAGCTGGCCTTGACAAAGTCATCTCCAGAGATTGTATATGAAAAAAGGGAGCTGTGTAGGAAAATAATGGTGGGTAACAAAGAGAAACTGTAAACAAAGAGCGTTCATTTAATGGACCCCCCCAAGCCTGGATGTGCTTAACAGAGAGACTGCGAGAGAGACAGCTGGTTATAAAAAGCAAGGCACTGGGCCATTAAAGAGGAGCAGGAGAATAGAGAGAGGGCTGTGAAGAAACACCAGCTTCTTTGGTGAATCAGATGTGTTGAGGTGATTAATCTGCTATGGATGTGTCCTTCACTGGCCTGAGAGGAAGCAATGATACAGTAACACTAGGTTTCCCCCTACTGGAGAAGAAGAGGAACTGATATAATCAATTTTCCTTTACTATGAAATCTGTCATCACTTACTTTGAGATTCAGTGACAGGTAGGTGCCAAGAATGGTGTATTTTCTTGATTCTATTGTCAGACAGCTGAAGATACATACAAAACTAATTCATTCAAGGTTAAAAAAAATGAAATCAAATAATAATAATGTTATGATATAAAAAATATTAAGACTTTTTAATGACATACTATAATAAGACTTTTTATGACTTTTTTTCATGACATACTGTACTATGACTTCTTTCACATTTTTATGACTGATTATACGATGACTTTTTCACATTTTCATGACTTACTATATGAAGACGTTTTTACATTTGTATGGCATGCCATACTATGACTTTATTTTATTATTTTTTATGACATACATACAATACTATAACTTTTAAGGCACACTATACTATGACTTTTTATGGCGTTTTAATTACATACTAATAGTATGACTTTTATTGACTTTTTAATAGTATGACATTTTTATGGCACATTATACAATTACTTTTTTTCATTTTTATGACATACTATGATGACTTTTTTACATCTTTATGGCATACTATACTATGGCTCTTTTTTGACATTTTTATGACTTGCTAAACTGTCAAGTTTTTACATACTATACTATGACTTTCTTATGACTTTTTATAACTTTTTTTATGACATACTGTACTATTACTTTTTATGACATACTACACTATGACATTTTATTGACATACAATACTATGACATTTTATGACTTTATTAGGACATACTATACTATTACTTTTTTGTGATATTTAGACTATACTATGATTTTAATGACATACTATATTATGACTTTTGTTTACATTTTTATGACATACTATAAAATATAGTATGTCATAAAAAGACATTCTATACTATGACTTTTGTGACTTTTTAATGACATACTATACTATGATTTTTGAAGACGTACTATACTATAACTTATTTATGACTTTTTATGACATACTATACTGTGATTTTAATTTACATTTTTATAACATTCTATACTATGACTTTTATTTACATTTGTATGACATACTACTGTTATATATACTTAATTTAGCCTGTTGCCTTTTTTGTTACCCTTTAGCCAGTGGAACTGTGTCTGCATTGTGTGTTCTGTTCTGGTTTATATGCAACTGACCTTTTATGACTTTTTTATGACATACTACAGTATGACCTTTTTTTTAAATACTATACTACGATTTTGTTTACATTTTTGTGGCATACAAATGATGTTTTGTGACTTTTTAATGACATTCAATACTATGTAGGGTTTTTTACATTTTTATGACATACTATACTATGACTTTTGATGACTTTTTATGACATATTATACTATGATATTTTAAGACATGTTATTCTATGACTTTTTTATGATATACTATACTATGACATATTTATGACATACTATACTATAACTTTTATTTACTTTTTCATGACATACTAGAATATTACTTTTTATGACATGCTATTATGATAATAGTATGTCAAGAAAAGTGATAAAAAGTCAGTATGGCATGTCGAAAAAAGTCATTATAGTATGTCGAAAAAAGGGTGATAAAAAGTCATAGTATAGCATGTTGAAAAATGTGATAATTATCACATTTCTAAATGTACTTTGACTTGTATTTCATTGCAGACAATGTGAACACAAAATATTTCATGTTTTGTCTGGTCAACTTAATTTCATTTGTAAATATACATCCTTTCCTGTCATTCAGACCTGCAACACATTCCAAAAAAGGTTGGGACAGGAGCAATTTAGGGCTAGTAATCAGGTAAATTGGTTAAATAATGATGTGATTTGAAACAGGCGATGTCAATGATGATTGTAATTATAATTTGGTACAAAAGCTGCATCCAAGAAAGGTCTAGTCCTTTAGGAGCAAAGATGGGCCGAGGATCGCCAGTTTGCCAACAAATACGTGAGAAAATTATTGCAATGTTTAAAAACAATGTTCCTCAAAGAAAGATAGGAAGACATTTGCTTATTTCACCTTCAACAGTGCATAACATAATTAAAAGATTCAAGGAATGAGGAGGAATTTCAGTGCGTAAAGGACAAGGGCGAAAGCCTAAGCTGAACAACCGTGATCTCCGAGCCCTCAGGTGGCACTGCATCAAGAATCGTCATTCATCTATAAGCGATATCACCACATGGGCTCAGGACTACTTTGGCAAACCTTTGTCAAGTACCACAATACATAGTTACAGCCACAAATGCCAGTTAAAACTGTACTGTGCCAAAAGGAAGCCCTATGTTAACAGTGTCCAGAAGCGCCGTCGACTTCTCTGGGCTCGGAGGCATCTGGGATGGATCATCACACAGTGGAAATGTGTACTGTGGTCAGATGAATCAGTATATCAGGTATTTTTTGGGAGAAATGGACGCCGTGTGCTCCGGACCAAAGAAGAAGAGGATCATCCAGACTGTTACCATCAACAAGTCCAAAAGCCAGGGTCTGTCATGGTATGGGGTTGTGTCAGTGCCCTTGGCAAAGGTAACTTGCACTTCTGTGATGGCACCATTAATGCTGAAAAGTACATAGCGATTTTGGAGCACAATATGCTGCCTTCAAGAAGACATCTTTTCCAGGGACGTCCATGCATATTTCAACAAGATAATGCAAAACCACATTCTGCCCACATTACAAAGTCCTGGCTGCGGAGGAAGAGGATACGGGTACTTGACTGGCCTGCCAGCAGTCCCGACCCTGTACTGTTGCCCACCTTAAGACTTGTTTGCAGCAAGAATGGGACAAAATTACACCTGAAACACTTCATCACTTGGTGTCTTCAGTCCCTAAATGTCTTTTAAGTGTTGTGAAAAGGAATGGCAACATTACAAAGTGGTAAATGCTTTACTGTTCCAACTTTTTTTGAAATGTGTTGCAAAAACCAAAATAGGAATTTTGTTTTTTTGAAAAAAAAAATAATAAAAATCATGAGGAACACATTAAATTATGTGCTGTTGTATTGTCTGCAATGAAATACAAGTCAAAGTACATTTAGAAATCACTACTTTCTTTTTTTATTTGTGTTTTCCATACTGTTAGTAGTTAGATACTAGTTCTGGAGAATCTTCATTAAGTCTATTTTCAGTATTACTTCCCATAATTAGTAAACTGTTCTTGATGTGTCCAAATGGTGGAATTCCCCTTTAACTGTGAAACATACCTTTGGTAATAGAAAAGTGTGTGTGCAATTGTGTTTGTGAATTTACAATCTGAAATACATAGAAAAGAATATCCGAGAAAGCATTAAACCACCCCAATGTCTAGTAGGAAATTATACATACTTTAATGCCAATAGGATAGGTTTATTTTCCAATCAAGTAAAACATTTAAGACATATTTAAAAACCCAATCCAAGATTCACAGAAATAGAAAGGCAGTACACTTATATCGGGGCTAAAATAATGAGTGATATGCACAAAGAACATTTTTCCCCATTCAAAAGCAATCAGTGCTCGGCTGTAGACATACTCCAGAGAAGGAGAGCCCAGAAGACACCCTCTGGCCACGATGCAGAAAGTAAAAACAGTAAAACGTGAGAAATGTGAGGTTATTAGTCAATACTGGTTGGATGTATGGGTCCTTTCGAGGTCCGATGTTCCAGTATGATTTCATGTACATAAACACAACATGAATCAGACATAATACAGTTCAGTTAAAAAAATAAACATCATAAATGACCATCCCCTAGAATACATTGTTTGTCCAGACAAGGCAAAGCACAGAGTGGCTGACAAAGGCAAAAAACCTACTTAACAACCACATGAGGGAGCACTGAGACTGGCTGCTGAGGTTTTCCTGTCTGGCACCATGGCATATTACATCCTGTCTGTCTCCAGAGGCTGATACATTGTTAAGGATAATTCTGGGTTTTTTGTCTTCATGTTATAGGCCTAAATGTAATTTGTATATCCATCTTGGGTTTTTGTCTTTGGACCATGTGTGCATGGTTTCATTTTAGCCATTTATCTTCCCTTAAGTATTTGAATATGTAGATGCTGCTAACACAATCGTTCCTTCAATCATATTATATTAGTTGATATTATTCTAATTTAATTAGGATTAAGTCAAATGAAAACCTCAAATTAAGTGAGTTCAGATTTTTTAAATAAACTGAAGGTTTAAATGCTCCTTTAAGGTTTAAGAAAAGGCCAATAAAACCCTTTTTAAATTTAACTGGATTGTCTCGAAAATACAGTGCCACAGAGATTAAAGCAAAAATGAGAAAGAAGAAGACAAATTGAGATTTTGAAAAATATACTTGTACTATTCCAGCAGCCGGTTAGCTTAGGAAAAAGATTGGAAGCAGGGAAAACAGCTAGCTTGGCTCTGTCCACGCGAAGGGTAAGTCTGCCTACTAACACCTCAAAAGCTCACTAATTAAACAAGATATAACATGTTCACTAATTAACATGTTAACACTAGTTTGCTAACACGTTCACTATTTTTAAAACGTCAGACAGAGCAAAGCTAGCTGTTCCCCTTTGCTTACAGTCTTTGTTCTAAGATAAGATAAGCTAACCAGCTGCTCACTTTAGCCATATATTTAAACGGACAAAAGTGAGACCGGTGTCGATCATCTCATCTAACTCTCCACCAGAAAGCAAGTAAGCGTTTCCTAACATGTTGAAGTATTCATTTAACATTTGGAGATACATGGTTTTCACTGGATAGCAACAAATCCAGCCCAATTTTAAATATACTTTGTGTGTGTCGAAGTGAAACCGGAACTTTCCATTTCTGTTCCAGAGGTAAGAGAACCTCATTTAAAATCCCAATGACATTTGTAACTTTTCTAATTACTAAAAATACAGCCTTGGAACAGAGCCTTTCTCAACAGTATGTTGTTGTGTGGCTCACTTATGTTAAGATAAGGACGGTAGTTTTTGAAAAATTATCTAATATTGTTGTTGCTTCCAATCTGTATATCTTTTAGCGGCATTTAGCCAAGACAATTTCCCATAAACCCTGGACATTAGCAGGCTAGCATTAAAAGACGAGTCCATGCATGAGTCAAAGGGTTTAGACAACAGAGATTACAACTGGAAAGTAGAAAAAATGTCTTTACAAAAGAGCGTTAGTGAGTTTTATGGATATTGAAAAAAATCAAGATATGACTGCGATGAAAGTACCCATGCTGCCATGCTTGTAGTTTTTCCTATGACAGCTGTAGTTTTTACTATGCTTAAAAGGGATACGCCACCATTTGTTGAAATAGGGCTCATCACGGTCTCCCCTAGCTGTAGATGGTGGGCCAATGCATTTTTTGTCTCAGTGCATGTAATTAGGTTGTATTTTTGTCTTTTGTTGGCTCACTTTTACTCACAACATGCTAACTGGCAACATAGAATTCCATTCACTACGCTAGCTAACTAGTGGCGGCGCTGCTAAAACAATGCATGCACATAAAGGCCCACCTATCTACAGCTAGGGGAGACCGTGATAAACCCTATTTCAACCAACGGTGGCGTATCCCTTTAAAGTAATCGTTAAACTTTGTTAAAGTCATATTGCCATTTTTTAAGGCTGAAAATGAGGGACATCTGGCAGAATTACCGGCGGCACTTGAACAATCCCACCATGCGTTTGCGTACGCAAAACGCATGGTGGCTGCCTTGCATATCTTGGGTCCGTTCACTCCGTTGACTCATAAAAGTAACGCACCGCAGTTAAACAGCAAGTATACAGTATGTCTGGCTTTATAGAAGCTAAAGGAACAGAGGCTAGCCTGGATGTGATGTTGTGACTTTGACTCTCTATTGTTAGGTAAAACAAAATAAACATTAGACCACAAAATCCTGAATTATCCCTGACTCATTGCTTGTGTTGCCTTGTGTTTGCATGATTCAAAACTTAAGTGGGAATATTAATAACATGATTCTACCAATTTGTTATCCTACATGCAGCCTTGACAAACCTCTATGATAACCATTTCATTATTATTAGGTTAGTCTCTTGTATGAGAGGGTTTTCTTGGCTGTGTTGAATACAGAACAGGACAATCAGAGATCAATCAGTAGTTACATTGATTGGAAGAAAATATAAAGCTACTAACAACAATAATATCACTATGTTTTACTGCGATTGTGTATTTTGTTAATAACTGGCATAAACAAGCTTTCAGTTCCATATGTAGGCTAACTGCAACATAGTGATTCTCTCAGCTGAGTGTTAACAGTAATACTGCGGCCATTATGCAAAATCAATCTTTGATCTCATGCGTTAAGTTTTTTAAAAGTACTTTTAACAATATTCATCTTCATTACGCCTATGCAATGTCACCGTTAGTACAAATCTACTGATTTCATGTTAACTGTTAGCAATGCCGCTCTAAATTACAAATATAGTTTGCAACAAGAAGGGGCTGCATCTCCAAACCACACAACTTCTGATTATCTGAGGCTGTAAAAATGGCTGACAAAGGCCATTACCATAGAGCCCAAAAAGAGGAAAATATCTATTTGGTAATAGGGTCAGACAAACAAAACAGAGATAGGCACTCCTTGTGCGAAGTACAATCCTATTCTTCTCCACCTTAAGCCCATCACATGAAGTGGTTACAAAATGGTTATGATAAAATACTTACAAATGAAAAACAACAGTCCATGTCTTTTCAAAATGTGTTCACACGGAAATGTTAAATATTTCTTATTTAACACGTCTATAGCTAGCCCAACAAACTGAGGTAAACCCACATGCTGTCTGCAGCTAAGTGATGAGTGTATACTGACGGTATAACACAGAGCTGGCAGAAAAACTTCACCCTGGATGTGTGAGACAAACTCGCCCGTTCTGAAAACTTGTGGATACCCTTCAAAAAAAAGGGGTTTTGATTGTAAGATATTTGGAGCCACAAGTGACGAGCCATTTCAGGGCTGATTCGTTGAAAATGTGGTGTGACTCTAGTGCGACAAGTGGCAATTCAATGAACAAACAACTGCATGAAGGAGGTAGAAGGGGGTCTGGGAGGAGGTACGGAGGTAAGGAGTTTGTGGAGGAACAGCGCATATGAGGTAGGCTTTTGCTGTAAACAAAATAAAAAGTTTAGCAGTAAAAGAAAAAAGTAACTCATCAAATGTGGGAAAGAAGACCAGGGAGTCTGTGGCAACACTAGGGAACTTCTCACACAACACCTCAGTACAATAGAGACCTACAGTTAGTCATACAAGCTCATCAAAAAAATATACAAAACAAAAAGAAATGCACAACTATGTATAACTCAAGAGGTAGTTGCTAATATCAGTACATGAATTGGTTACATATGTCTCTTTACCATTGCTTAACAGAGTTTGTTCAGTCAGTCAGTGGATGATTCCCAAAAGAATAAAATACACTTTTTTGGTTAATTCCCTGAGAACAGTTCATCATCCTGAGAGGAATTGTGTGTAAAACTGTACAAATACATCATACAAAAAGATGTTGTTTCCATAGAGATTTGAGCATGGGCTGTGCTCCTTATGTGGTTTGGTCATTCACTTTTTTTCTGTCATGCTGCATTGTTGAGATTTGATTTTTTTTTTTTAACGCACACACACATTCAAAAAGCTGTACATTGAAGAAAAAAATAACCGCAGTGTTGCGCTTTCAGCAATAAGTCCCTCTTATTGTGAAAGAGCAAGGATAACAAGCACTTCAGCAAGTCTAAACTTTAAATGCCTTCAAAAAATAAAGCCAAACTCTTTGGTATAGAAATATACCAAAAACAGTTGGTTGTCTACTTAGAGCTTTTAAAAACACACAAGCTAGTTTGATATCATCATACAAAGTTATTTGATTTGTCAGAACATTAAGATACAACTCCAAAGCGACCCAACATGAACTTTGTGAGGAGTCGACTTCAGATAAGCTCTTTTCACATTCAATATGGTCAGAGAAGAGTTGTAAGGTCACAAATAAGTGCTACTAAAGCCATGCTTGGGATTCAAGTTATACCATTAGCAGCACTTTCTCTCTCTCTCTCCCTCTCCCTCTCTTCAGTGAGTCTGAAGCAGCAGCAGCAGCAATGGCCTCCCATCCCAAAGAGGACTGAGCATTACCTGGCTGGTGCTGACTAACAACTGGTAGGCACAGATGGAAAAGTAACAGGTGGTTGGTATCGTACTGCAACACAGTTATGAGAGCAAACAGCTTGGCGTTCTGTGACATTCTTTTCCAAGAGGAAGAATTGGTGAGGTATTAAATAAGTAGAGCAGCTGTGATGACACTGTAATGGTCTGCACCTTTAATCAAACAAGGTGAGTCTTTGTGCTGGGTCAGAGGTGACTGCTGACTATTTGAACTAATGAAGAAGATGTGGCGTATTTTTTTTTTTTAAAAGGTCAGTTTGATTTGTCATGGATGAAAACGGTTAAATAAAGAGCAAGTTACGAGTTTTCACACAACAAAGTATCCCATGCAATATACAGGGCTATTCACCTATGTCAGAGCTGATTCCTTATATATGCATTACTTAAAGTTAATATAATTTTAATTATATTAATTATGATAATTGTGACTTTACATATATTAATGACTTATACTATGATTTATAAACTGCAATGTTATTTTCAACTAATTATGCAACAACCAAAATGTCTAATGATCAAAACTAAACTATGATCTAACTGGATTATATGATAGTCTTTTCTAAAATGGTCTATCTCTAATAACAGGAAACCGAAACGTTATTAGTGTTGACTCGCACCTAGAGCAGAGGCCAGTCTGACAGTTATGCTTTCTTTCAGAGCATGCACAACACACATACAAGCACACACGTTCCTGTTTCCTCTCTCAGTCTTGCAAAAACACACATGCTCACTCTGTGACAATCAGTTGGTCCAGTCTATTTCATGTAAGAGAGAGTTTTGTAGCGAGTGTTTCCAGATTATAGAGAATTTCTTTTTAGCAGCTCACCGTCGTTTTAAAAATTCCCTCTGGAATCCATAAAATTTCCCTAAAGATCTTCCTAAGCCAAGCTAACAATCCTATGGGTCTGGATTATTGCTAAGAGGGTTCTGAGCTTTTAAAAGTCTAATCCTTTTTCAAATCTACCATGTGTGCCAAAAGGATGCAACATGATTTTCGGAATGATTAGGCCTACAGGATATAAATTTGTGGCTTTAAAATCGACAACATCTGTAAAGAAAAAACATTCGAAATGGCCAACACTTAGGTCCAAGGAGAAAAAAAGAACAAGGTTCATACCACGTTGTTTCACTCTTGAGCTGCACTGATTGAAACAAGTCATTCCCTGCAGTCACCATTCCAGCGGTGGTTTTCATAGCTGCACAAGATAACTGCAAGTCAGTCACACACATTCACAAACGTCCGTACCCCATTGATCGTTGCCATAGCGGCGCTGGTTAGAAAAATAAAAATAAAATAAACAGTAAAGAAATCAAGACCTCCCATTTTTTCACAGGTGTGAGGTAGATGAGGGGGGGGGGGGGGGGGGGGGCTTCAGGTATCCTTGATTGAGGGGAGACATGAGGGTCAGGAGATAGCGGTGAAAGGTTCACCTCTATGGGCTGTCTTCAGGATTTCCTCCACCTCTGGGTCCGGGGACCACGGTGTGTGTGGGGCTCCTCAGGGGAAGAGGAGGAGCCCTCCAGGGGAGACGAGGCGGAGCGCTCTTCCTCCTCTGGGGGGCAGAGGTAGGGCCCGGTCCCTGGGCTGAAGGCCGAGGTAGACGCATGTTGGTCCTGAGAGCCTGTGGCGGGCGCCAGCGCCTTGTGGGGACACTGAGCCACCATGTGCGTGATGCTCTGGCAGTAGTGGCATTTCTTTGGCTGGGGGGGCAGGCCACACTCCTTGGCATGGTGATCCAGACCTCCACAGTTATAACAGCTGCCGAGGATGAAGGAGACAAGGATGAAAGACAAGAAACACGGGGTGATGACAAACATATCCAAGAGCAACAAAAAGTAGAAACCCTCATCACATTAGTTTTTAGTTTCAAAGTTTTAAACTGACATTGTAGCAGAAAAATGTAACTATGCTTTTTTTAACTTAATAAATACATGACTCAAAAAAAAGAGAAATACACAGTATATCCT
This sequence comes from Gymnocephalus cernua, assembly GCA_023631565.1. Taxonomy (NCBI): domain Eukaryota; kingdom Metazoa; phylum Chordata; class Actinopteri; order Perciformes; family Percidae; genus Gymnocephalus; species Gymnocephalus cernua. The sequence continues at coordinate 9,640,286 of CM042440.1, forward strand.
CATAAAACATCACCACTGTGGAGTTGAAACACCGGCTCCAACTACGGTAGGATTCACCACTAGATGGCAGTAGGACACATGATATTGCTCTTGATCCAGATGTGAGAAGCACTCTGTGGTATGCCAAACTACACTGTGTTATTACATTTGACAAGAAGCAATTGGGCGCTGAAAGAGTTAGAATTAAAAACAGAAAATATTTCATCCCGTCTGGTATGCCACAGACACTTTTTGCTCTTTTAGGTGTTATATACTCATATTTCAGGCTTGATGTCACTTGTCAGGGTTCAATGTCTTTTTTATTGCTAATCTGCTGTGCAATGCTCAACAACGTTTTGAAATAGAACGCCTGGGTAGCTCACCTGATAGAGCGCGCACCCATATACAGAGGCTCAGTCCTCGACGCAGCGGCCGCGGGTTCGGTTCCAACCTGCAGCCCTTTGCTGCATGTCATTCCCCCTCTCTCTTCCCTTTCAAGTCTAAGCTGTCCTGTCAAAAATAAAGGCCTAAAAATGCCCCCCCCCCCCCCCCCCCCCCCCCAAAAAAAAAAAAAAAACAATGTTTTGAAATATTTCTCTAACACATCTGTTTCACAGTGATTTTAATTGAAAAGCATGGCTGAACACAGTTTTGTTTTCCTTACGTAAAAGCTGAAAGCAGCAGTGGCTCATGAAACAATGGTTCACTATCAGGGTTTTAAAATGCATCCAGTTTGACAGCCAATTAGCAAAACGAGCACGGACACACAGTGAAACAGAATGTTAGCACATTTCTGCCACTTCATAAGAAAACAAATCATGCCAGGTTTTTCTAAAGAAGTCCGTTTCAGTCTTCATTGCTTTGGAACATGGGCTGAATTATTTCCAGTGAGCGTTGAACATCCATGGATGGATGGATGGATGGATGGATGGATGGATGGATGGATGGATATGTCTTTGATGCATTTCTGCAATGCTTCGTAATTACAGTAAAACCACCCGGGGAATATATCATAAATAAGTCTAGTTTAAATACAACCTGGATTCAATAGCGTAATTTAAATTAATAGCCATAACCATAAAAACAATAATACATCACCTCCAATGGTACAACAATTATGTATTAACCTGTAGTAGAATTAGGATTTTATTTTGAAGTTTATTATATTAAAGACAATTATTCAAAAATCATTTCAATTCATGTCAGATTATGCAGTGCATAGTTATAAAACAGCTTAATCTCAGCTAAACTGACCTAAAGGTTTTAAAAAGAGAACAACGTTTTTTCAGAAATACAATTACATGTTTATTAGCAAAAAGTTGTCATTTCTAAATCTTTTTAATCAATCAAGATTAAATAATGTATTCTGTAAAACCTTTTTTTTTAAAAAGGTAATTGTCTTTGATACCTTGTATTTATGGTGATTCATAAATCACATGACCAATTGATGAACTATATTGTCTATAAAGAACTTCTGACACCACCCTAATGAACAAGGTAGATAAAAACATTTGGGGAAAAACGCATGGTATACCAGAGAACAGTTGTAATGTGCAGTGTGTTTCATTTTGATGGAGACATTTTCTGGCAGTGGTATTGTTTTTGCACAGCTTTCATAATAAATGTCTTCACTTATTATTTCCACATAAGTGGAATATTTATATTTCGACACCGGTATTAAATGAAACACCTTCAGAGAGCTGAAAACCACAGATCAGTATAAAAAAAAAAAAAAAAAAGAAGACGACTACACAATGGTTGGTTGCATAACAGAGTGACCAGCAGGGGTCAGAGCAGCGTGACTGCCACGGAGCCGCTGGCACTGAGTGAGACACAATATGACATCACAGACATCTACCTGCCATGTCTGAATCCAATACTGCCTTGCTACCACCTTAGTAGAAGGTAGAGACACTTGACCTAACACTGGATCAATTATCCCAAATAAACTGAATTATTCAGCTGTGTAAAACAATCAGGGAGGCTTCTCTCCCAGATACTGTTTCCTCCTTTCTAACAAAAGCTTTTCTTTTCACACCTTAAAAAAAAAAGCATGACGACAATGCAGAGTTGTTCCACTATAGCAGCTGTGGCGCAGAAACAAAAAGAGTGGCAGAGCTGGACTTTCTAATGTAAATGCAGCCTTGTAGTCATGTCATGCCTCCCCACATCAGATACAGCACATACTCGGCTCTGCCTGGCAGCGTTAGCTATACATCGTTCTCTGTCAACAGGAGGACAAGGAAAACAGCCTCCTCTGCTCAAACCACCAGGCGTTTTCAAGGAGCTCCATATGGCTCCCTCAGACAGATTTTAGCAAAGCACCCTTCAGTATTTTACTGAGGACAAAACAATTGATTGAGCTACTGCCGCATTGAGATGCATATAAGCACCATCCATCCCTGTGCTAATGCCATCTCTAATGTAAAAGCTGGCAAATTGATTTAAAATATTGGCAAAGGAAGGTAAAGTGCCCTATTCAATTCCTTATTATGGTGCACAATAACCATAGCAACAGGCATGTACTCGGGCAGACTGAATAGATTTAATCTATAATCTCAGCCCACTCAGAAATAGCTCACTGCTGTGAGATGTACATATAACATATGTCTCCTTCTACTATAGGCAGCCTTGCTTTTCAAATGCAAGCTGCCAGCACTCACATATATTCATCTTTTGTTGGATGAAGCCAAGACTGGTGAGTATGAATCATTATATTCCTGCAGACACAAAAAACATAAAAAAAAAAAAAAAAAACTTTCCTTTTTTCATTTCCATGTTTCTTAAATGTGATCATACTCACCGGTCTCCCTTTGGTTTGCGTTTCTGGAGTGGGACCTTCCCTTTGGGTCTTCTCTCGCTGCCTGCGCAGGGTCCCCCACCAGGTCCGGTCACCCGCAGGGACTCCAGGCCCTTACAGGACTTCTTATAGGTGAACTCCACCTGCTCACCCTCCTTTAAGCTGCGGAAGCCCTCCATCACCAGTTTGCTCTGTTGGGAGAAAAAAGCAATTATCCATTTAAAAGTGGCAGGCACTAATAGCTCAATGAATTCTTTGCAACAATGATAATGCCTGCAATACACAAGGGTCTGTATTCAAGTCAGGGGTGCCCAGTTTGTTGTATACACCAAAATAATACAAGTTAGTGCTCATGTCCTTGAATGATGTTGAATCGTTTGGGAGCTCAATAAAGGCAATTTTAATCTCTCCAATATGTAATGTTTAATGGCTTCATATACATAGTGGTATTGAGATGTACTTCACCATGACTTTTTCTCCTTGTATTTCTTAACCTTGAATGATACGGTTATCTGACCAAGTCTATGTTTTACACATGAATAGTCTCCAATAAGCAGGTGAAAGGTTAAGAGCCTCTGTCTTGAGCAGAAAATGTCATATTTTTTAATGAAAAGACACAATTTAATGTCTTAGTTCTTAATTTCTGTCCGCACAGTATAAAGCTCAGCATTAATGTTTTGCAAGTACACACCCATCACAGCTAATTTAACACTTAAATATTTAGCAGCTGCCTGACAGCATTATCAGGTACCCAATCAACCCTTTTCACCTCTAAATAATTGTCGCATAGGAATCAACACTTATTAAGACTGGGAGGTTTACTGTGGAGGCTTGTACGCACTGCTGCATGAAGTAGAACACAATGTACACAGAAAGTCATCATTCAAACATGGTGGATTGACTGTATGTGGTTTGCACCAACTGCCATGACTTATCTCACAAGCGTCCTTGCTTTTCTCCTTTTATCTACTTTTCGCAGAAGCACCACTTCCTATTCCTTCAGCAAAGAGAAAAGATGAGTACATTGCACCAATGCAATCATTTTCTCCCAGCACACCCACCATCCATCTTATCTACACGATCGGCATTATTGATTTAGTTAATACATAACCACTGGACAATGATTTATTTCTTGTTGATCGATCGCACAGAACGGACAACTGATAGGCACTGTATCCGTGACCTTCATGAATCGCAGCAAGCGCTGCAGATCTCAGCGTAGGTAAACACCCACCCACACGAGCACACAGTGTGCAGAGCTAACTTACTACTATACATCTAGGCCTATAAATAACACGCAGGCTATCTGTAGATCATGGATGTGAAGGAGAAAATGGTAGAAAAAGGAACAAATTATCAGAGGGAATCAAATGTGAACCTGTACAGGAAGGAGAGAAAATGTGCTCAGCGGCATTTTTTTTTGTTCCATCTCTGTGTCAATGCCTGCAGTAACCTGCAGGAAGCTAAAAGGTGTTCTATAGGTTTTCTATTAGTGGATATATATAAATATGTAAGAGAGTGAAAAGGTGGGAGTGTATAAAGCAGTGAGACAGGATGTGACAAAAGATGTGTGAATTAATTACAAACAAAGAATACTGTCTGGGTTCACTGCACTCTGATGGATATCTATCATATCCGTACAATGACATAAAGATAAAAGTGTAAGACTGGAATAAATTAGGGATTACATAAGAAAGGAAATATTCATTAGAAGACATTCTGTTTCATTGTATGCTTCTAAAAAAACAAGTATGTTGAGAATAAAATTGGAAAAAAAGGTAACTTGTTTAAGCCATGTTTCATTAAGAAGCTCCTAATTTGTTAAATATAATTTATAATAAAAACAATATAACAAGTAAAGGCGTAAGTACACACGCTACAGTAAAACAAAATAAAAGAATGATCTTTTCATCAATTAGTACAGCTTTCAAAATGGCTTTTAGACAAATGTCACAACACCATCTTGAATACCATTTCACTGCAACATTTTTGTTCAAACACTTTACACTCTCATAATGTGGAATAAGACTTCTAATGCACGAGAAGCTTTTCAGAATATCAAAATGTATTAATATCTATTTATTTATATGAAATTAATTAGTTTTAGGTTATCTTAAAAAGGAAGTTTTCATGCAATTCCATTTTTAAAACATTTTTGACAATTTAGACAACTGAAATTAGATTTTGTATGTATTATCTTTATACCTAACTTTAGACATAAAACGTTTTGTATGAAAGAAACCGAGTACACAAAAATTACTTTTGATTAAAAAGGAAAATAGGTTAATACAATGTATTCTCATTCCTACTGTCTGAACTAAGACTTGCTACTGTAGATGTTTATGAAGGGCCAGTATGGACATATAGAATTTCAACAACCCTTATGTATTTTAGTGCATTTTAAACTAATGTGTATATTTGGATTATTTTTTTTACATTAGTAGTTTTGTTTTGTTAGTTAGTTATAATTTTTAGTCCGTTTATCTTGAGTAAATAGAAGTAACTACAAATGGTATCAAATTCAAAAGGCACTCCACATATATCACACTGACTCAATCAAAGCAACCACAAGGAACAAAATAGTGGTTCAGAACAACTGTGCCTTGTGCCTTAAAATCACACTTCTCTGAAGCAATTCTCCCTCCTTATTTACAAACTTTTTATGTCAATTTATAAGAAACAAAAATTGCTGGTGCTCAATACATATAATATGCCAAACATGTATTCCTTCCTGTCTCTCTCAGATGTTCTTTCTGATTCTCTCCCTGCAGTCAATGAGCCACACTGCTTCTAGTTGATTGCTGATGGAGAACTCATCCATTTTTGAGCATACAGGTATTGGATTTGTCTTTAAGGAAAGAACGAGGATCAGGGGATGGAACTGAGATTTTGCACACAACAGATGTAAGAGGTGGAATAAAACAGAAGGGACGATGAGGGTAGTCACAAACTGAGCTTGTGGCTTTATGCAACCAATAAAGATGTTGAGTTGCTGTGCTGCAAAAACAACGACTTCCAAGATTCGACAATCAATAGCTTATTAACTGCAACTGCAATGACATGCATTCACCAAACCTAGCTTTCAAATGTTTTATGAACAACAAATGAAGGCATCGCAAGCAGTCATTTAAATTACAACCTCGTTGATTTTTTGATTACCATCATTAGACCTTCCAAATGACTGAAAGGCATTCCTGCAGCAGAATTCAGCAGAAAGTGAATAAAACATGGTGCCCATCCCCCACAAAACAAAACGGATTCTGAATAATGATGAATAATCATCCACTCGCCTCTAGACCGGGTGGCACATGAGCCTTTCCTGTTCCTCTCCTGTCTTCAGTCTACAGGCAGCATGTCTCTCCAGGTCAAAGTTGAGTGGTTTGTCTCAGCACCCTACCCCCTCTTCAACCCTGTCAATGCCCACAATGCACCAGTGAGGAAACCACACAACCTCTTTTGTTCTGCAGAAATGCAGGAAAACACACACACACACACACACACACACATACGTCCTTCATATAAGACGTGGTATCACACTCATGCCTTCATGCCTCAGATCATTTCTGAAGCAGGGGTCTGCAACAGCTCAGTCTCTGCGCAATTAAGTAATAAAACTCAGCATGTGGATTTACGTGTGTGTGTGTGTGTGTGTGTGTGTGTGTGTGTGTGTGTGTGTGTGTGCGCCTCCGTGCTGGTGTGTTCATGTGTCAATGTGTGTGACAAAAACTTCACAAATCAGAACCTGTAACCCGAGTCCCGTCCTCTCGAGTGACCTGGCGGGTGTCCTGACCCGTTTCAGTTTACGCACAGAGGTCAGGAAAGGGCACGGCCAGGGAGAGGGAACGAGAGAACGTCAGAGAGAGAGAGGGAGAACACAAAATGGAGGAGTGGCCTGGAGCAGGGGGGTGGTGGATGAGGGAGGGAGTTTGGAGGAGGAGGGGAGGGGGTTGATGGAAATGCCTCCAGCACATTCTGTTCAGCTCCAATGGAGGAGCAACTCCTGATCAGTGGCTGGACCTGGGGGGAGCCCAGGAACAAAACCCCCATTTGATCAGGAGCCCCACAGGTCAGCAGCAGAAATCCGGGGGGTTAGTGGTATAACCATCCCAGCAACCCCCCCTGCCCGACTGGCGGACCACACCAGCTCTCATCCCTTTAACTCAGAGCCACCAGCAGCTACTGTCACCCTAAAATGTGAAGAAACTGAGCCAACAAAATGGATACCGACATACTCTGAAATGGCTTGATTATGCTTACAAGCTTCCTTATCTGTAATATATATCTTACTATGGCTCTGTTATAGTGTGTGTGTGTGTGTGTGTGTGTGTGTGTGTGTGTGTGTGTGTGTGTGTGTGTGTGTGTGTGTGTGTGTGTGTGTGTGTGTGTGTGTGTGTGTGTGTGTGTGTGTGTGTGTGTGTGTGTGTGTGTGGGAAGAAACCAGCGATCAATAACGGACTCCAACATCCTGGATAGAAATAGACCTCCTTTTCATCAGCCAGGACCTCGTCATCACCAGGCCCAACAATCAATACAGGAAGCTGTAACGTGAGGGGATGGGGAAGCGCAGAGAGGAGACCCACCATCCTCCACCAGCCTCTCTCCGTGGCGACCACCGGCTATGGAATGGCTAATTACGGGATGCTTTAAATCAGAGGTGGCCCACGCAGAGCTCGCACGCTGGATCGTGAGAGGAAAAGGGGGAGGGGGGGGGGGGCGTGAGGGAGATGGCGGTCTCCATGTGGCGTGGTGCCATTAAGTAGCTTTTTACACACAGGAAATGCTAAGTGGACAAAGCTGGGCCAGATCAGCTCAGATGGACATAACCCAACAGGACGCATGTAAACCAAAGAAGAAAGAGAAGAGATAAAAAAGGAGCGAGAAAGCTGGACGAAATAGAGAGGGGGGGGGGGGGGGGGGGGACACGCAAATATGCCAATGAGAACCACCAACAGAGCCGCTCCTATGACGCTGACACCCCAGTCCTCCTCAACACGTTGTCATTAACGGCCCTGACCCTTGAACCCTCCCCAACCCCCATCAAACACTTAAAAGCCTTCATGTTTCCCCTGCCTCAAATTAACAACATCCAACACCCCCGATTATGACTGAGGCAAATATTTGATCTGAGGGAGGAAGCACTAGATCATCTTGCTACGTTTATCAGCACGAGAGGGGAAATGAACCTCGCTGAGGTGACTGGTGATAAAACACACAGCCTGATAATAACTGGAGCTATTGAAAACAGAAGCATACTTATGAATCTGTTTTTACACAAATGGTTGTGCTGTGACCCTAATACTCGTAGGAAATTATTAATGGCAAAAAAATAATCATATCATTTATCATGTATATAATAAACTGGTTGATAATAAAAAGCTTTTTAGTTCATATTAAACATTCTTTTCTACTAAACGTTCACATCAACTCAGACCTATTGTTTCAAATATTGACTGCATTTGTCTTTAAGTTTAAGTTGTATGAACAATACAAGTAGTATTACACATTAAATTAAAATCATTATCTAATGGATGTTTCAGTTGGCTACATTTGAGAACGCAAAAAGCAGTAGCTGGTTTTTCTTCTGTATATCTTGGCACTGAATTTAACCTAGTTGCATTAGCATGATGCATGTCAAACGTCATTGGCGTGGGATAATGCTTATTAGTTGATTTGCTTACTTATGATGATGATATTAAGAGATTAATATGATATGATTAAGTAGGTCTATCTACCGTGTTTTTCATTTGAGAAAAGGTGCAAAGGTATTTTATCTCTTTCTCCACCTTTTCAAATTCAAACTCAATTTCCAAATATTCTCTGGTCCCTGCTTCTTAAATGTCACAATTTGATGCTTTTCTTTTTCATATGAAATAGTAAACTAAATATCTTTGGCTTGTTTTGGTCAGATAAAAAAAAACAATTGGAATAGGTCGCTTAAAAGAAAAGAAACAACGATAAATCAAGAAAATAACCCGCAGATGAATTGACAATGAAAAGAATCGCTAGTTGCAGCTCTATTATTTAGTTACTGTAATGGATACGTTCTTGATTCTGCTAAGAAATTGAACAGACAAAAAAAAGCAGAAAAAAATCCTCTTTCAAACACAAATGTTGTTTGCATTATTTATGTTTTATTGTTTCAATCTGTTTAGATGTTTTAAAGCAAATGAAATAAACAAATGTGCGAGGTGCAATTCAGGCGCATTCTCTGGATTCCAGGTGAACTGCGACTTGTTTTAGCACTGCTCTGTTTTCTACTCCGCCACCTTTCCAATTACCAATCATCTCTGCTGTATGTGGCCAGCTCCTCAAAGGGAAGTCACATGACTAGTCTTTCTTCTTCTTTAGAGTTTTTTGATGAGGGTGGGTTGGTGGAGGGTGTGTGTGTGTGTGTGTGTGTGTGTGTGTGTGTGTGTGTGTTGGGGGGGGGGGGGGGGGTAGTGTGGTTGCAGGAGAGACAAAGCCTGATACTGGCTATCTGGAGGCAGAGATGGGTGGGGCCTGCATGCCAAACGGTGACACGGACCAGAGGTTAATCTCACTAGGGGCCCACTTTAACCTCGCTACACAAAACTCTCTCTCTCACACACACTCACTCACACACACACACACACACACACACACACACACACACACAAAAAAAACCTCAAACATCTTACAACGGTTCACATGTAGGCACAACCTGGCGGTGGAGAGCAGAAAGTAAGAACCACACACACACTCACAGGGGCTCCATAAATTGAACACACACTCTGGAGGTTTTAGGAGAATAGCAGCAGCAGCAGCAAACTGTTCAACATTTCAAACTGATTACCGACAAAGGGCAAACAGCCCCCCACCTCACCGCCACACACCCCCTCACCCCACCCAACCCTCCTGCCTTTTTGTCTTTAAAGAAATTCCTTTTTTTAAAAGAATGCCGAGGAGAGAGCACCCCTGTGTCCCAGCAGGAACTCACACACACACAGTTACACGCAGAAAAACACTCAGTCCAGGTAGAGAAGGGGTTGACAAACAGAAATAATGAAATTGTTTTGTGTGTGAAATCACTAAGCAGAAAGGTAAAGCGGGTGAAGAAGCTTTATTACACACACACACACACACACACACACACACACACACACACACACACACACACACACACACACACACCTTCCAAAAGGAAGTGATCAGATAAGAGCCCTGATGAAGAGGCCTCCCAGTAAGAGAACTCGTGGTCGAGCAGGGACCCTCTCGCTGACTCACACACACACACACTTTCACCCTCCCTCTCTTAACTCCTGCTCTTTCACTCACTCGTCTTTTTCCAACATCTCGCTCATGTTTTTCTCCTCGGCTACCACTAGCAGCCCCCCCCACCCACCCACCCTCCCCCTGCACAACCACCCCTCACTAACACTTATTTTTCCCAGATCCCTCCTTTTTCCTTCTCCTAGGAAATCTCCTCTTTCTCCTGTCCTAATGCTCCCTCTTCCCCTCTCCATCATTATTATCTCTGCCTGTCTCTTTTTCTCTCTCTCGTGTATATAGGGAAAGTGTTGTGTAGGAATAAATCTGAAATCTCTCCACTATTTCTTTTATAGTAACTGACAGCTAAAGGTGTATCATAAATGCAGAAAATATTGCATGGCCTTTTAGTCAAGCCACAATTTCTTTCAATAGCTTGTACAATAAAGGCCTGCTCTTTATGCATCAACGAGTTCACAGATTCCCTCTACTTATCATTAAAAATATAAATTCCAGATACATGTCCAAAGGTCTTCAGGCTGACAGCAGAGACACAGAGAGAGAGAGAAAAGAGTGAACAGAGAAAACGAGTGACTCTTTAATGAGAGTGTACAGTATATGCAAATACTGGGGTGTTTTGCATCCTGTATGACAATGTGCTTATGAATGCATATTGTCTGCTCTTTGTGCTAAATGACAGTTGTATTATTGTAAACACGTAGCTGGAAACACTGGGAGGGGGAAATGCACTAGTGTAAACATGATTCATTGTGTGCTAGATAATTTCTTCTATTAAAAAAAAAGGTTTTAGTGGAACAATTTGCATTTTTTTGGAACATGTAAAAATGCATCTAGCTACACATCATTTAAGAAAACCATTATCCAGAGCAGAAAGTGACAGTGATTAACTGCAACCATTTTCAAATCTACACCTTTATAATCCACATACCTCACTAGATGGCATGCATTTGAAAAATATTCCCACAGACTCCATTATGGCACCAGCCATCCTTTTCTATAGGTTACAAACAGCTGAGACAGACAGCATGTATTTGACTTCGGCTCAGCTCTTCAGGCTGTTTTCTCAGACTACATCTTTCTCAATTGCTGATGCACTTCTAAAACCTCTCTGGCCAGCAGGGACATTGGCAGCCTGAGTATGGAGATATATGCAGCACATTCAGCCGATGAAGCCACAATATGTTAAGTATCAATCAAAAAAACACAATGCTGCAATATACACTTTCTCTCCTTTTCAAATATGCACTACAGTGCTCACATATCAAAAACTGGATCCACATACAAAGGCTGAAAAGAAATATGAAACATTATTTGACGTAGGCCTACACATGATAATCCATGCCATGACAATGGAGAGGTGGAGCAAAGGTCAACATATTGCTTAAACATAATTCACTCAAAATGTGAATGATTTTTTTGCACCAAGTTTACAGTAGATTTCAACTTATTTTATTTCCAACAGAAAAATCTAAATTCATTGTTATCGTCTGTATAAGAGATATAAAAAAATAACTAACTTTATATAGAGTAATGGTACCTTTATAATGAAAATATGATGCAAATCACACAATATATAAAAAATAACAAAATAAAGGATAATGCAACAGAAATGAAAGAGAAATGTTAAATATAGCAATATTAAAGACCTCATTTCATCACTGCAAAGTGTCCCACTGGTGTACAGCTGAGGCACAACAAATAGGTTAACAAAATCTTCTTTTTTTCAGCAAACCATGCCAAACTCAGAGCTCCCACTTTCTATTTTAAGATTAGATGCAATTTAAAAAAAAACATATGATCAAAAGTTATTGAAGTTCCAAAAGAGTGGCCTTATAAGGAAATACATCAATTACCTTTATGAAACTATAATGTACAGTTCTCAGTAGGCTACTCCTAGTTTTCCTGATGAATGGATTATTCACCACTGCTGACATCTGACCCATAATATGCCCCCTCCCCTCTTGCCACCAGTTCAGCACAACATCCCATAAGTCCACAATAAAAGCACCTCTAGGGGAGGGTGTCACATGAAATGGCGAAAATGCCTCTTCTCATCCTTCCTCATCGAGTATTTTAAAGCCACTTTATAGGACCGTAAAAAGGGCGATTAAACGTGGGGGAAAAGAGGAGATGAAGTGAAGGGAGGCTCTTTGTGTGCTGCAGAATAAGTCGAAAACAAAGCCTCAGAAATGAACTCCATGCACAATAAATCAACAGTAGCTACATGCGGTGCAAAACAGGCCAAAATGTAAAGGGAGGTTTCAAATAGCCTACATCCACAAAAACAGCAGCAAAAGGAGCAAAACGTCTCCTAGAACAACACGAGGGTTCACAGTTTGACTTTTTAAATAACATGATTTTCCGACATGTTAGCTGGCTGCATATGAAGCGAGCTCTGCTGTCCATTAGAGACAAGAGTGTGAAACTAACCGGGTCATAGCCACACATTTCTTCCCTTCCCTTTACAGTGCAGAGGGAAGCGAGGGAGGGGGCGGCTTGGACACACGTGGCTTAAAGAGGAAACTTAACGTGTTTTCTTTTTCTTTCTTTCTTTCAAGCCCGTGGACAACGTGTGATTACACAGTAACACGTTGGGCAATGCAAAACATCCGGATGATACAATGTAGCTGGCGCTCTGAGAAGAAATAAAAGGGGTCCTGCGGGGATCAAAATGGGATTTGAAGTGACAGTGAAATTGTTGGAAAAGGAAATGCAACTAATCAATCATTCATCGCTTTAGAAAACCAAATCCGGATGAGGCCGGTGAGCACCACATCACTACACCGCAGATGTTTACTCCTCGGTGGGTTTTGGCGTCAACTTACTTGGTGAACGAAAACATCCAGAGGGGGGTCAACGGGACTCCCTTCGCTGCTGGTCATTGAGATAAATCCAAAGCCCATCCGGACGTTGAACCATTTGCAGAAGCCCGATCCCGACAGGATCTGAGGTCGAGTCCGGTCCTCCTGCTCGGTGGACTTGGCGGGGTCTTCTCCGCCACCTTTACCCGGCCCTCCTGAAACACACAGGAAGCAAGTTACAACATTTTACAGGCTCGGAGATACACCACAGGACGGCTACTTCCCTGTGCGCATGAAGGTTTATATAATGGACTCTTAAAAAAAAAACTTCTTCGAGAAGCGAGGGGGGAATCCCCTTCTCTAGCAAACACAGGCTATGTGAAGTTCAGGGCCGGTAGAAATTCCCTAGACTACTATTTTCCACATCACATTTGCGAACAGGGGGCGCGTGGTGCTGTTGATCCGGTCATCAACGCATACATTCCCTCAAAAAGTTGTTTGTTTCTCCCTGACAGATGATCGCCTCGGACTCGTGCACATGCATCTCAGTCGGTAACTTGTGGAGGATTTGTCTCGTGCATCTACAGCCCGCTCCTACAGTGGAGTTGGATGCTATAGGATCCAAAAAAGGGCAGGTGTACACATGGTTCCTCGAACTTTACCAGTGGGCAAAGTACCATATACGCTCTAACAATGCACATCTTAATGCAGCGAAACGTGATTTAGATATGGTGCTGTAGCCCACAGGGGCGGCTCGGGTTTGAGGTTTGGAACAACAATCACGTTGCACCTTGCCCCACCACTACCTCCCTCCCTCCCGAGCAGATAGGGAGGAAAAACTAAGAGCAGAAAATAGAAAAATAATTGCAGAATAACCTTCGGCCATGTTTCCCCGCGGACCCTCTGCGCCCAAGTTGCAATAGAGAAGCTTCCTCTGCGAAAACGGGCTGCGGTCGTCACCATTAATCCGACATCCTCGATCCCATCGGTCACCAATTTAGCTCGCATGGTACGGCGTGCTTTCTGCCTTTTGATATTTTTGTCATGTCTCTCTTTCTTCCCTTCAATCCCTTCCTCACTCTCACCACCTCTGCATTGCTGTCCCTCTTTCTCTCTCTCTCTCTCTCTCTCTCTGCCTGCCTCCCTCTCTCTCCCTCTCTCTCTCCTTCGCTCTCATTCGCTCTCGAGCTGGCTGTGCCCGTTCCCGTAGTGAGAACACGTGACTTTGTCAATTACATGCTTTCTTGCTGCTAATTTCTGCCCTTAGATTCAGGAAGAGGGGAATCGGACTCGCAACCACGAGCAGGATACACCCCAGTTGTGTTATTATAATATAAAGGAGCCATTAATAATAGCCTCGAACATACAGTAGATTGTACAGTTCATACTGTATTTGTACTATTTATATACTGTGTTTTGTTGGTGATAAAGCTGTCTCGTAAGGGGTTGGTGTAGCTACACAAAGCTATTATACTCTGAGATTAGATTAGATGGGATTCAATTACATTTGAATGATTCCTTCGGGGGCAATTGGGTGGTCATAGCAGCTGGACAAAAGAAAACATGGAAAAAATATGAACAATGAGGCAAGAAATTATCAAAAGCAACAACCGGTTTGTGGGCTTTTAAAGAAAGATTTTTATCATTATCATGCATGAACATGCAGCACTTGTTTTTGTCATTCGTGCTTTATAAAACTGAAACCAACATGTGAATGGATTTGAAAACAAAATATGAATATTAACTCTTAAGTTAGTTAGTTATTTAGTTAGTTATCTATTTAGTTAGTTAGTTAGTTAGGCCTATATACATAAGTGCCCAGCCCACATGGGCTTATAAAACTCAAAAAATGTAAAAAAAAAAAAAAAAAAAAAAACGTATTGCAGTGGTGAAATATGTCAGACAATGAATATCACTTCTTTCATAAATCATCACATTACAAAGAAATTCTGTCCCAGGCTCAACATTTAGAATCTGCCACAAAAAGGTTTCCCTTCATAAAACACACTATCAATTTTTATAATATTCCATCTCAGGCATATAACATGTATTATACCAAAAATAAAACACTAAATGAATTGGAAGACAAGGTTAACTTACCACAAACTCATAATACCAGTAATATCACTTCTGTGGAGACACAGCACATCATGTTTTTCTATATCTGTGTCTTACCCTACATTAACACTGAACACCAAGTCAGCAGTGGTGAATAATCCACTCATCAGGCAAACTAGGAGTACTAAGAACTGTAAATTATGGTTTCATGAATGTGATTGATTCATTTTCTTATCAGGCTACTCCTTTGGAACTTCAATAACTCTTAGATGGTATGGTGTTTTAGTGTTGAATCCGGTCATACAGTAGAAAGTGGGACCTCTAAGTTTGGCAGGTTTTTAAAGTCTGATTTATATTTCAGTTAAATAACCTCACATCTTTGTTACAGAAATAACCAACCACCCATTGGAGACCGAAAATCCCTTTACCTGAGAGCAAAATAACTTATAATAACAATACAGAATAAAAAATGTAATGCTCATTTTCTATGCTTTCCATGCATAGAACGTGTTGTTTTTGAGCTCATGTTCCTCACATACGACCAGTTACCTCCCAGCATCATAGTGGGCACCAGAGGAGAGCTGAACTCACAGCTTTGGAATGTGACTGGAAAACCCAGAAAAACAAACCTGAAAACTGATGTGTTCACTTGTCAGTATAGAAAATCAAACCTCAGGCCAACGGACACTTTGCAGAAGCTTTTCAGAGATACTTAAAGGGATGTACAAAGTGACGATTAAATGGTGGATGCCTTGTGTTTGATTCTCCTCTGCATTACAAAATAATAAAGCTACAGCAAATGAGAGCTTGTGAAGACATTTCTTTTGCTCTGAGCATGAACCAGTTTACTTTCAATACAAGTTTGACATCACCAAGTGATCCTAATTTAGGAACAACAAAAAACAACAAGAGACCCTTTATCTTCATATACATAACTTGTGTCCGATTGATACTTATTATGTTATTGATGCTCATTTTTTTTGAGAAATGCTATGCTATTTACATCATAAAAATGCATTGCATTCCAACAAAAAAACTAAACAAATGTGTAAAGCCTTTTCCACAAAAGTAAAACCAAGTGTTTAAACTCCAATACAAGTCTCACTGCATATTCAAATTGCACTTTATGTCCACCTACATGAGACAAACACTAAGTCGAATCATAAGCTGTGTTACTCAAGGCCACACATCGATAACAACAAGCCTGAAAAAAAACTATACGTCCATTGAGAAACTTCCCTTCTTATCTCACATCTACCCTGGTGGGGCGTTTCTCGAGGGGGTTATTCCCGGGTATGAGCAAAGAGGAAAACACGTTGGAGGAATGAAACAACAATAAGCCCATCTCCGCCCACCAGGGCTAAAGAGCCCACCCTCCGGAATTCACAAGCTTTACCCCTACCCCCAATCCATCCATCCCAGCCCCCGCGCAAAGGCCTGTTTTGGAAGATGCTTGTAGAGGAGGCCTCTGCAGTGGCCATAGAATTACTGTTTGGGTCACAGGGTTGGATACCAGTGTCAGATGTTATCCACTCACTCATATCCTGACAGGACCTTTCTGATTAGGACAAGTCAGTGGAAATCCCCGTAGTGCAGCGAGGAATGGCGAGGAATAATTTAGATATGGGTGGCTTGGGTGTGCCTGTTAGTCTAAGGAAGCGACTGAAATACCAAAACAGAGATTAGTGGAGATTCAAAGGTACCTTTATTTCAACGTGAACACCTTTAAAATGGCTGAGAAAAATCTTTTTAATGTGAGCTGAAGGGGGAATATTAAATAAGGTGTTTTCAGGGGACATATTCCTTAATTGAAGCTTCACTTAAACACACAACTTTTTTATATTAGTTGTTTGTTTTATAATAAACACCAACCACCAACTAGATATAATCGATGTACATTTTAATTGTCTTTATGCTACAGGATAAGATTGTTTTCAAACTTGTTTTAACCTCAGATCTTTCCCCCCACTTTTAGTTTGTGGAATACAGCACATGGACTAAAACAGACACTTTTCTTAAGAAGTTTTGGAAAATAAAAGTTAGGGATCAACACCTTTGGTTTACATTGTTTTTATAATAACCTCTAAATAAAAGGCTTATTTAAGCCATCTTTTTGTTTGCCTTTATGCTGCAGGAAAAAAAAATTCTTTCCACTGTTGTTGTGCGAGTGTGTGGAATAGCATCAAACAAAATGGCAACCTTTTATATAAAGTTTTGCAAAAACGTTAGAGAACTCAGATGTGTAACGTGGCCATTCGTTTTTAGATGAACTGAAGACACAAACATTAGATGTTTGTTTTAAAATGACCACCAACTAGAAGTCAAATTTTTGCCACCACCTTATTTATCATTCATTTGTTTTATAATCACCACCAGGTACAAGTTATACCTTTTTATTCTGCAGGATAAGGTTGTTTCCAAACTTCAAACTTTACTTCAATCTTTATTCCACATTTGTATTTGAGGAGAAATACAAGAGTCATTTTTCATATTAAGTTCTGCTTAAAGTTAGGGAATTTGTATTTGTAACATAACCATTCACTAAGATGAACTACAAAAAATACAACTTGTTGGGTTTATTTATTAGTTGTTTATCTTATAATCAAAACCCACTTAAAGTCATCCTTTGGCTACCTTTTTATTTGCCTTTATGCTGCTAGTTTGAGCTTCATTTCAATCTTTTTTCGACATGCATATTTGTGGAAATGAGTAGCATGCATGAACAAAAACAGCAACTTTTCTTACGAAGTTCTGTAAAACGTTAGAGAACTCATATGTCTATGAATTGGCCTATTTCTAAGATCCAGTTATAACGTCGTTATTTTGTGATTTAAAAAAATATAGAACTAGCTTTGATAATAATGGCATGAAACATTGGTAAGGGTAAGCTATTTTGGCAAAGTTAAATAAAAGATTTTGAAGAAAAAAAAGAACTGCTTGTATGAGAAAATGTTATCCACTTGTGATTCAAATGTTATAATAGAAATGAGGTACATTACTTTTTGTAACTATAACAATAACTCGTGCAAACCCTTTCAAGGTGAATCTCTGCATGGAATTTAGATTTAGAATCAAGACAGTGTGTAAGTATTCTGGTTTGATCTATTCATAATATTTGAATATACTTATAAAACAAAACATATCATACATATATAGGCATATATAATGATGTTTTCACAGTCAGTCACAATCAAACTTGTGTATGCCATATATGGGGTCTTTTAACTTAAAGACTTAAAAAGAGAAAAGATTAATATATATATTAATCTTTTCTTTTCTCTTTTTAAGTCTTTAAGTATATATATATATATATATATATATATATATATATCTATCTCTACATAAGATGGGTTTTTAAACCTACTATTCAAACAATCAACTCTTCAGAAAGAGCCATTAAAGGAAAGTGACTGCAACATAAAAAAAAGATTCATATAGGCAGTTATAATTATTTTGAATATAAGAGATAATTATATGAGCATTTAACCTCACGAGCACAAGCAGATTCCTGAGCTGTTTGAATACCAACTTTCTGAGCAGACTTTGGACTCCATCACCCCAGCTAACCTCACCCAACCCCCACTGCTCACCCTGAAGGCTCCCAGAGGAAATTTGCTTTTTACCCTGCTGCTGTCAATGCAGTTCAAAGGGTTCATTAGGTTGGTCTCTCCCTTTTTCTCCTTTCTTTTTTAGTGGTGTTATTTTTTTGCCGTTTTCTTCATGCATTCCAATGCCATGCCACCAATCCTTCACTTTTTTTGCAGGGAAGTGTAAACAGTGTTGGCAAAGCAGGTTGTCTCCTCTCTGTTACTTTTCGAGAACTGGAGAGCATGAACAAGAGAAGGGTTTTTACATGAAAAGGGTGATTGTTTTTTTCATTTTTTTTTTATTCATTTAAAATTGTAAACACAGGCCAATATGACTTAACTTTATTTTTAAATGACATTCTTGGAGATGTCTGCCTCTATCTCTGTAAAAGAAGAAAACACAATATTTTTTTGCTATTTAAATGAAGTTCTCTCTTGGACATGTCTATAGATTTCGTTAGGGGATATTTTGAATCAACGAAAAACACGACACAAGTCTCCCAAACGCGCATCGATCTGTGCCATGTGCTCCATACTTGACCACCAAAGTAAACCAAAAACTTGTAGGACATGTTCTTCATTTCCTCGCTTCATTTAACAACAAAAATAGCATGAAATCATTCATTTAAAATCAGATTTAATATTTGTCTTGATGCAATAAATGTTTTGTTTTGTTTTGTTTTAAAATACTTTAAATCCGACACATTTTCAAGAGCCTGAGGACTATTTTTTTTTTTTTACCACGTTTTGAACCAGCAGGATGATTTTCCTTCAGTTTTAGGTGGGCAACACCGAGAAAAATTCCGAAAAGAAACTTTTTCGTGAGTAGATCCCGGGGTTTTCAATATTTTTTTTTTCAATCCGAAAATGTCTCCTCCAACAGCAGTAAACAGGGTGGAAATATGTGAATGAAATATCGGTGACGTCAGAGAGAGGGGGGAGGTTTGGAGAAGAAGCGACTCTCTACAGCCGGTGCGCCAAAAAAAATTGCGCACAAATGGGACAAAATATCCGCGTCCACTTCTCCAATTCTCTGTTTTATTTTCTTCTGCTCGGATTCGGCGGGTCAGTACTTTATTTGCCTCATCTTGTGTTCATTTAACATTTTAAAGTCTTGTTGATCACCTACAGCATGTGAATAGACTTCTAACATAATGATCGATGCGTTTTCTTAACAAAATGCCATGCTGATATCACTATAATATGCTTAGAATGAGTCTGAGATGGCAATGATCCCATTACGTTTTGTTTTAATGTTCGTCTTCGATCTCTTCTTTTGTATTATATGTCCTTATAAGGATCAGTTTTGATTTATATGTGCCATTTGCTCTTAAATAATAGGCTTCAATATAGGTATTTGCGCGTATCTTATAACTTCGTAACTTTATTGAATGGGTATATGACCAAAGAGCCGATCCATCACTTTCTCATGTTGTTAGAAGTTTAAAAGGCGGTCATTTCAGGTCAGTGGTAAAGCAGGTTCTACAGCTTCACAGGGGTGAGCTGAGCGTAGCTGCAACCATTCAGTGCTTCTTGCTGGACATTTACATAAGTTGAAGAAAATACTCAGCAAAAGTGATCTCACCTGTAGGAGACGGAGCGGACATCCTGCTTTTTTCCCCCCTCCGTGAATGTAAGAGATGGTAACGGCAGAACAAGCGTTTCCCCGGTGTCCCTTTGATGGAGCAAATGTGGGAAAAAAAAAGAAAAAAAGTCGAGGTTCAGCCTGCTGGACTTGAAGCCTCCCGACGCTCTAGTTTAAATTACATGTTTAGGCTGACTTTAACCTGGCGTATGAAGCCAAGTGACCGGCTGGAATCAAAGAGATTTTCCATGGATGAATATTTTATATAGTGCACCGTAACATAAGCTGCACCAGGGTGAGGAGGTGCAGGCAGATTTTGTTTTGAAATGTGTCACCAACGGATTGCTGGGAGCCCGTGGCACACATCTGGAGAATCATCTCCAAAATGATCTACAGCCTTTTTGAGAGACATGTTTCATTGTCAGCTCCCAATTTTTTCACAAAAAGGTTTCTTCTGAGCTCAGAGGCAGCCAATCTACTGCTACATGTAATGAGAAAGACTTCCAGATAAATCAGAGGGAGAGTTTAGCTACACAAGAAGCAAGTTTTTTTTAGTTTGCTTTCTTCCTAGTAGCCAAGATAACGATAGATCATTGGTAAATTTAAACCCAATCTCCTGCATGCCTTAGAGCTTTATCATGGCTCTTCAAACCATGTGACATTCTTGGCCTCCCCCTTCATGCCCCCAGCCTTCCCCCATCTCTTTCTCTCTTGTCGATAAAGATCCATACCTCACATCCCCACCCAGCTTGTTTACAAGCAGCATTCAACTATTGAATGAAAAAAAAGATACAATTTCCTTCAAAGCCATGACGATAAGTAATCTGACCTGATCACACATAAAACAGGATTACAAAAGGTCTCATACCTTAATGTATAGCCTAATACTATAAATGAACTACCCCAAACCTTCCCTACTGATCTGACATCTGATCTTCACTCACTCAGCCTTGTGTCCTTACTGAGCAGCACAAATAAACTGTTCCCAGACCAGTGATTGGGAGTCAATAAGCCCAAAGAGTCAAGACGGAGAGAAGATTGAAATAAATAGCGCCACCCATTGGCTCGCTATACAAACGATCCTGTGATAGATAGATAGATAGATAGATAGATAGATAGATAGATAGATAGATAGATAGATAGATAGATAGATAGATAGATAGATAGATAGATAGATAGATAGATAGGTAGATAGATAGATAGATAGATAGATAGATAGATAGATAGATAGATAGATAGACCGACCGACATCACATATTTTTTAACTGCAAGGTCCACACTTTTCTATTTTTATCTTAAGTTATTTGTAGGACTATATTAGTTCAACTTTACCAATGTAGGCTATATATATATGACTACAATGTTGACTACTACTATGTTTTTTATACAAGTATACAAGTCTGGAAAAAACGATTTAATAAAAATAGACATAATGATTGAAACATGCCTAACACGTAAGGGCCTGCTATATTTGTTTCAGGGGGAGAACAAAAAAATAATTAAATATATATGTATATAGCCCATGCCTATAGCTATATATGTTTTTGTGCAGTTGAGTGTTTGTCCTTCTTATCCTCTTAGAGTGCAGATTTCAACTACAGAAAGAAATAAGTACAATTACAACTTGTATAGCAATAGGCCTACTATAGTTAAGCGATGTAACAAGGAGTTATTTCATTACTGCTCTTCCGCCGAGTAATATAGTTCCCCAGCGGTGGCTAAGCGGCGATTTCCGGTTGGCGGATTACTATTTCAGTATGGTCCCAGGTGTGTGCTCATTGGGTATTTTAGAACGTCTTCAAATGTGTCAGCCAATCAGAAATTAGGACCCGTCCCTGCAGTTTCACCAGACACATTGGGACGTATGGTTGATAAGAAATATTACAGGATCCATATTAATTGTGTTAAAAGTTATATTTTAGAATCTATAATGTTATAGTCTATTCTAGGCGTTATGAAGTCTGTAACATAGGCCTACGCAAGCAAATCAGCTGGTCTGTACTCGAATGCACCACCAGCTTCGGTTTAGAGAATTTGAAACAAGGTTTGCCTTTTAAAAGTCTGCAAGTCATATGTAGGACTACAGGGTTGGTTTAGGTTTTACAGGACTGTCAAGCGCCCTCTGGTGGTTCACTACTCTCTCGTGCACGTGCACGCACGCACGCACTTAGGCCTGCATTACACAGGCCTACATAAATTGCTGTTGTTTAGTTGGGATATGATTAAAGGAGATTGGGCCTTTGCTGAGTATCCTCTTCATTCTTTCTTGTCAAGGAAGTGATCAATCTACACAGTAGTCGTAATGTGTATTAGTTATGCCACCTTTTGTTACCAAATCCTATTAACTTGAATTTTGTATTTCTAGTCTGCATGGGGCTTATTTTTAGTATTTTTAGAAAATGATTTTTAGTAGGCCTACGTGCATACCCTGTGTTTTACAAAACCTGCAAATACTTGAGTGAATTGTTCACTTATGGGTTATGATGTGAAAAGTTCTAAATGTATTTAGTCTATTTTTTAAAATAACTTCTCCCCTCCTTGCACTGCAGTTTGTTTTACTGGATCATTTTACAACAAAAAATCACTTTAATTTTGTGGAACTGAATAATCTGAATATTTTCATGAAATTATTAAAATCCCAATCTCAAAATTTTAAGCAAAATAAACATTTCAGTTTTGATTGTTCCACTTTCATCCAGATGTTTGCCAAAAAAAAAAAAATTTAACATTTCAACCTTCCTAATTTTCACTGCCCTGGTTTAAACACAAGAAAAAAAAGATGTATGTGCATTTCACTTTTCTTGGACTGAAACGAGAATGACGTTTAAGGTTATTTTACAAAACTTTACTGAGAATTGTGCATTTATTTTACATAATGTGAACGTTTATATTAAAATAAAAAGGTAAGTGTGTTGTGTTCATTGTAAGAATCTGGATCTTTTGAATTCTCTTTTCAGGGTTCATGTTGTAGTTGTCCACAGCTGTGTAGGCCTAACAGCCTTTTCCCACTGGCCATAAGTGATTGAAATGTTGTATTTTGAGAAAATGTCTTAATAGAAGAACAATGAGAGCGAAAATGTGACTGTTTTAGTACATTAAAATGGTAACTTAAAACAATCTGTTTTCTAATTCCTTTTTGTTTACAGTTACAGCCTTTCACATTTTAATGTTCAATTTTTGCTATAAATCAAACAGGAAGTTAATAATTTTAAAATGAAAAATCCATAAAACACATGAATTGTGTCCAAAGTCTATTGCTGAATTTAATTTCCACTCTGAAATGAGTCTTGAGTGAAAAAGTGCAGAAGTACCTGCACTTTCAAATTTCCTCCATAAACATGAAAGTGGGACATCAGAGAAGACCTAGAACATGAAACATGTATGTTGAGTAATCCATCTGGGTCCCTCTGTCAGACCACCCTCATTTTCAGAGTGACGGCCCCCTGGTGGAGGGCCAGACACGTACAGCTTCGGGTGCTTTGTTGTCTCTTCCCGTTTTTGTGTGTTAACAAGGATTTGTCTCACAATAAAATGCTTTGGATTTAAAATATGTATATTAAATTAATTGAAAAGATCCAGTTCTCTTTATGTAGTTAAAGATAATCATGAGATAAATGTGGATACTAATTTATCCATATCATCAGTTTACAGTCAAATCTTGTTTTGTTTAAGTCAAACTACAGCCAACTTTCTTCCTTCCAACAATCAGTCCGTCTTTCTCCACAGGTTGTAATTATTAAACTCTTTAAATGTTAACTTTAAACCAGAATAAATGGGCAGGATTAAGCACCGTTTAAAAAGTTGTTTATTGTAGTTGTGGCATTGTGTTTGGTTCCCTTTAAAAGGCAAACAATCAGCACATGTCAAGAGGTAGAAATAATTATCAGTCTGAAATAAATGTACACACACACACACACACACACACACACGCACACACACACGGTGCTATTCAATGTCCTGCAGCTTACTTTCTGTGCACTAACGTAAAATAAATAATATGCATTATGTTTAAGCACCCAAAGGACGCAGAAACAATCTTCAAATAAACCTTTGCCACTTCGACCTCATGACTAACTGCTGATTGGCTGATTACTGTAACCGTGAAAGTACCCCCTCCCTTTACACACTCATCACTGACAATGTAGTCATTCTTTGTTTCAGTACAGGAGAGGGTACGTTAGCTGTGAGTGCTGCAGCTGGGGCAGATCCTGATGAGTCTGTAACAGGCTCACACGGAGAGGGACTAAAATAGATAAACACACAGACAAAAATAAAAGATGTAGTGATGGTGGCTGGGTAAACAGGAGTTGAAAGATCCAGCACTGTGTTGGCGTGAAGTGATAAAGAAAGTGTGAACAGCTGATGATATGAACAGTATTCAGAAGATGATTTGAGAAAAGGAACAAAACAAAAGAAAACACACACACACTTTAATGGGAGGCGCAGGTTATTTGACCCAGGAGATGTTGAGACAGCGAGCGATAAAGGCGTAGGTGTCGGCCACCTCCTGGATGACCTTGCTCGTGGGCTTGCCGGCACCGTGGCCTGACTTTGTGTCCACAAGGATGAACAGAGGGTTTGTCTGCTTGGGGCTGCGGCCTACTATGTGCTGCAGGGTGGCGATGTATTTGAGAGAGTGGAGAGGCACCACCCGGTCATCGTGGTCCCCTGTGAGCAGTAGCACCGCAGGGTACTGGACCCCGTTGCCTTCTGGGATGCAGATGTTATGGAGCGGGGAGTATCTGGCAAAGAAGAGCAGTGGGAAGGTGCAGAGTTCAGATTACAACACGCGTAATACACAAAAGTGTTAAGATATTTAATATCCAAGTGTCAGGAAATATAAACAAGCTGTATGTTGGTTAGGGCTGGAAAGAATAACCTGCAGTTTATATTCTCAATTTATCGATTCATTATTTTGTCTGTCAAATGTCACAAAATGGTGAAAAAATATACCCAGAGCCCGAAATGGTGCATTTAAAATATCCTGTTTTGTACAAAACAGTCCAAAACCCCAATATACTAATTTTACTAACAAATATGACACAGAAAAGAAGCCAGTTCTCACATTAGAGGCAGAAACCAGGGAATGTGTGACATTTATGCAATAAATCAAATTATTTCAGTTTGAATGTTATAGGAGTGAAAATCAGTCACTTATAAGTGAATTGCCTTGACAAAATACTTTGATGTGCCTTCATATAGAAAACATTTTTAAAAATCTTTTGCCAGTGACACTGGCTCAGCTCCGGTGTCACGGTTCAGTCATTGCTCTTAATTAGGTCATTAAATCAAGACTGTTGCAATTACATATGTAAGTCAGCGTCTCCCTCACTGCTTTATAGCAGAGGTGGAGCAAAGACCACCTCCACTTATATCATAAAAATATCAATCCCCTTTATGAAATAAAACATTAATCTTCAGGGGGGAAAAGCTGAGGAGCTATATATATATATATATATATATATATATATATATATATATATATATATATATATATATATATATATATATATATATATATATATATATATATATATATATATATATATATATATATATATATATATATATATTCTAAGCACTTACTTGATGAGCCAATCAAACTGCTCTTTGTCTTCAGAACAGCCAAAGTCTGTGGTCCAGGCATGGCCAATGGTGAACTTGTGGAATTTCAGCATGTCCATGACGCCTACCTGAGCGACAGCACAGCCGAACAGCTCGGGTCGCTGGTTCACGCAGGCCGCTGAGAGGGGAACGCACACAGTCAGACACACCACAGACTGATCCCTGCGCAGCTGAAACTCAGAGGCTCTCTTATAAAAGGATTCTTGCTCTATATAATATATTGTTCCTCAGCCAGCAGCGTACATACCTACAAGCAAGCCACCGTTAGAGCCTCCATTTATGGTCAGCTTGGAAGGAGAAGTGTATCCCTCCTTGACGAGATATTCAGCTGCACACTGGAAGTCTGTGAAGCAGTTCTGCTTGTTGGCCAACATGCCAGCTAAAAGAGGAACACACAAAGTATGTAAATGAGGAGTTTGTGCTGGTATTATTTTCCAAATGAGATAGATGAGCAAAATTCCCCTCACCTTTGTGCCAGGTCTCCCCGTACTCTCCTCCTCCCCGAATGTTGGCAACAGCCAGGACTCCCCCCAGATGTCTGACAAAGATGAGTCGGGAGACACTGTAGCTTGGCGTGATGGAGATGTTGAAACCACCATAGCCGTATAGAAAACCTGGATGAGAACCATCCAATTTGATGCCCTTCTTGTGAACAATAAACATGGGGATTTGAGTGCCATCCTTGGAGGGATAGAAGACCTGGCAAAGAGAAAGACACACCATCAGGGATACAAATAGGACTCGAAACAGAGCCAGGAATTAACAGAGAATGGGTATCTAAAGACACATGGGAGCAGTGAATATGGTATTAACGCAAAGATCCTCTTTTTCAGTGTTTGTCCTGGTGCTAATAAGGGTTTGGCAGTGAAGCTGGACTTGAATCATCTGTCCTTGTGTCAGAGTCAGGTGAAAGGAGAGGACAAAGAGACTCTTGTATAAAAGTCTGTCCTCAGTGCCTTGCTTGTTTTTACTTTTACAAGGTTATTTCTGGCGTCACTGTCCTCAGTAAGAATATAACAATACATCTGACCCAGACAGTCAACTGCCTTTACTTTATGAAAAAAAAAAAATGTTTAATTTAACTTCAACAGATTGTTCTGATCCAGCACTCAACTCAGCTGATTTTTCTCCTGACAACTTGGTTCGGTACTTTAAGAACTGGCACAAACAGATGTAAACATTTCTCAGAAAACGTTTCACACAGCTACACAAGAGTTCTTCAGTTATCAGGAAAGAAAATGAAAAGAAGGAGAAAAGAATCTCATCTAGAAAATCATGGAAATACAATAGTGCAGACTGAAGCACTGACATATTGTAGTTACCTGGGTGGTCTGGTAGTCCGAGGGGCTGAAGCCTTTGACAGTGACCTCTCTGAAGATGTGGGGCTGCAGCGGCTCCTTAGTCAGGTCGCAGTGGTAAATGATGGCTGGATGCCAAAGAAGAAAATCATCTCATTTGTTCTACAATCTTCAAATCACTTTTTCGGTAGCACATTTATTTCATCCTTATACAGGGGCCAGAAATAAAACCAAATGTACTAAGTACTGCAGCAGGACACAATAAAACCAATTACAAAGCACACTGAATTCCACTGGCGTTACAGTGTGTGTGTCAAATGTCACAATCATGTCATCCAGCATTGTTAGGAGTTTTTTTTTCTTTTGCCCGTTCCCTCATACATTACCATGTGCATTTTGCAGCACCTGATGTCTAAACTCTTTAAACTAGAATGATTTTCTATATCAACAAAAGTGACATAGCATTCACGATTACTACCCAAACTGAGCAGTTATGATAATAATAAAAAAAACAAAAAAACACTACGTTTGTATTTAGCGTGTTCGTACCTGGGGAGAGGAAGGAGGTGAAATAGTAGAAGATCTCAGAGTCCCTCTTCCGTCCTGTGAACCCCACCACGGAGCCCACGTCAAGAGGGAATGTCCTCAGCTCCTCCCCCGAGCTCAGACGGTACATTTTCAACACATTCTTCACGTCGTGGAGGAAACACACAAACAGGTAGCTGGAGTATGTACAGGTGGCAAACACTACAGAGAGGAGACATGGCCAAGGAAAGACAACAGATCAGAAGTTGTGTATTTCTGGGGGGGGGGGGGGGATGTTTTATCAGCCATTCCTAGTACTTTAATAGTACACGTCCAGTGTTTCCCCTAGGATTTTTCAAATTTCTAGATTCCCGCTAAGCTAAGACTACAACCGGCAGCTTTATTTGTTTTAGCTTTTTGCAGAGTAGAGCTGAGTTTGGTAAAACAGCGCGGTGGACGAGAGCAGACAGAGCAGATTAAAATATCTCTTCCTACATGTTTATACCGGTCTATACAGGTGAGTGCATTGATAAGTATTGACTTTTTACTCATGAAGGTTTTATCGTAACCTACTTACAGTGACGAGACTAGCGTTCATCTGCCCCCCCAGCGGCCGTTGGTAATCCTCGGTATCGTTCCCAGTCAGGTGCTGCGCGTGTTTTAGATGTGTGTGTGCGGTAACGTTAACGCGCACACACACAACTCGGCTGCGTGTGTGTGGCGCGCAGGCAAGAATCCCGGCATGTGAATAGAGACGGGGGGGCTGGGTTTGTGCTCTACCTGTGAAGCG
Organism: Gymnocephalus cernua; assembly: GCA_023631565.1. NCBI lineage: Eukaryota > Metazoa > Chordata > Actinopteri > Perciformes > Percidae > Gymnocephalus > Gymnocephalus cernua. Next base: position 9,668,582 of record CM042440.1, read on the forward strand.
CGTGTCCGCGCTATTCTCCGACAATCAACATTGACACCGTGGCGTGGCGGCAGACATTTAACTGTGGCGGTGCGCCACTTGCAAATCAACGTAGGGGAAACGCTGACGTCACTAGGGCTGGAACAATTCCACATTTTGCTGTGCAATTAATTGTCTCACAAATAATTGCGATTGACAATATAATGGTCTCTTTCAGGCAAATTTAAAAAAGGTATTTATTTATCACTTTTTTTAAACAAATCAAAGTATTGAATAAATCCCAGGATACCTATTTTGGCTATATCACTGTTATGTGACACAGATAATGTAATAACACAAATATCCAGCCTATAAAGTAAACAACGCCTCTTTATTATCATAAAACATTTTACTAACTGTATCCCCCTGCCATTTTTGTTGCTATGAACATGTATAGGGTCAAGTGCTAACACTAACAATTGACATAATAAAAGAAAATGTATATAGTCCGACCAATAATCACTTATATGATTACAATTTGGCATATCTAAACAAAATCAACAATTACCAGTCATACGCCTCAAGACCTTAGCTAATCAAGGAAAGTCAAAGAAACCGCGATTATGTAAAAAAAAAAAAAAAAAAAATAGAAAATTATGTGCCAATTGTGTTGCAGCAGCTCACCAATAACATCCTTGTCATGTTGAGGGATGAGCTCTTTCCAGTTGCTCTGAGCTGGAGAGGCAAAGTCGATGTTGATGAGGCGGTAACGCGGGGCGTCCAGGTTGGTCTTGAATGTGAACAGCGTGCCCTCGTTGGTCACGTACTCATACTCGGCGTCAAAGTTGTCGATCAGCTTCACCCATGGCAAAAGTCCTAAAACATAAAAGGAATATTTTAGTTCAATAATGAGATCAATGAATATACACAGACAAACTGGGACTATAAAAAGAGAAAAGAAAAACTAATGGATTTTACAGCAATGTGACACACAAATGGGAATTAATTGCCCTTTTTTTGTGGATAGAAATTGAGACTATATATGCCGTTCAGTCACTTCACTTTTATTAAATATAACATAAAAAACCCATCAATCTTACAATAGTTACCAGCTAATGGTGAATACCAACTGAAAATGCTGAAATGAAAAACTAAAAAATACAAGCATTACAGCAGGCACACAAGATCAAGAAAATAAAACAAACAAGTGTAACATACCTGTAATACCCTGAGGAGTGGTCTTAAGGTCACAATACCACAGTCGGTTGACCGGATCACAACCTTCCCTGATAGACAGCAGCACGTAGCGTCCATCGTCTGATACCTGCAATATACGTGCATTCACTAAACCATACCTTAATATGCACACATAACACAGGCATCCTTCTTAAGTCATTTGTGTTAGGAGAAAAAGAAGAAAAAAAAAACACGTTCTGACATACCTCAGCTCCACCCATCCATTTGGGGTGGTCAGGAAATTCGGCACACAGGACGTCCTCAGACTGCGGAGTCCCCAAAACATGGAAGTATAGCTTCTGGTGCAGGTTGGTGGAGGTCTCAGTGCCTAGGAGACAAAGCATTTTACTTTTAACATCGCCCCTAGTGGTGACCAAAAAAACAGAAATGTCTGATGAGAGAGGTAAGGAAGGAGATGTGAAGTGGAGGGGGGGAGGGGGGGGGGGGGGGGGGGTGGATTGCAGAAACAACCCTGATACATCAACGGTGTAGGAGCAGAGGAAGCTACAAATCGATCAGACTTAACAAAGAAGCACGTGAAAGTGTTGAGCTTGATCAATTAGCTAATATGTTTTCTTTTTATTCTGAAGGATAGTTGTGGCAGCTACAGCAAAGTTTAGAATTTGAATATGCAGCCTAACACTGTCTTCTTGACCTCACCGTCACTCTTGCCCTCCTGCTCAGGGTAAGAGTTGTAGAAAAGTCCCTTCCCATCATGAGTCCAGGACATGCAGCTGAACTTGACTCGCTCCAGGCGGTCCTCCAGAGGCTTGGCGCCTTCAACCTGCAGGAAGTGGATCTCCACCCAGTCCGAACCACTGGCGCTGGTGCCATACGCCAGGTACTCACCGTCCTCAGAGAATGCATAGCCTCAAAGTAATCAGAGTAAGAGAAAAGGAACATTAACAAAGACATCAGGACTCAGTTAACATTCTTTATTTAGCTGTAAATGTGGATACTATAAATAGCAGGCTATTTCTAGACATGAAGACATCACAGATTCAAAATTCGTCTTTTTTTTTTTTACCATATCAGGAAACTATTCTGTAAAATGTGTTCAAGTGCATTCGGCAAAGGCATTGCAATTAAATGCAAGAATTAGAATGAAATGCATACTGTAAATATATAATGTAACAGAATTACAATTGAGTGCAATATCTATATGAACAAAAATACACAGTGCTTTGTTGATACCTCGCAGGGCAACAGTCCCATCATCAGAAAATGTGTTTGGATCCAAGAAGACTGTGGGCGCAGCATCCAGGCTCTCCTGCACGTACATCACACTCTGGTTTTGGAGGCCTGTGTTGTAGAAGTGAAAGTACCTGAAAAGGAGGAGAGAAATGTTAAGTTGCAAAGGATCTTCACAGACATGTGTTCCACAGATTTGTTATTGAAGTGCTAAAACATGATTGTGTTGTGGCTCACCTATTTCCCCTCTTGAAGGGACAGCTATACTTGGGGTAGTCATACAGCTCGGTCATGCGCTCCTTGAACAGGTCTCGCACCTCACAGCGCTCTAAAAACGGCAATGTCAGCTGGTTCTGAGCGCTGACAAAAGCCTGGTGGAAAAAGACAACACACAGAGGTTTTTCACATCAATGTATTATAATCTCTGCGGCCAGTTCCGAGAAGCAGATGTACTGATTTATCTGAATACCTCTGCTGAGTAACAGGTGCTTTTACATCATGTTCCAGTCCAAGCGGGTTCCAGGTTTTACTCAGCAAAGTTATCCAGAGATCACTCAGTCACCAGGCTTCTAGTGAAAAGGCCCCTGGTGATATTAACAAAACTTAAGGCTGGTGGATATGAGTGTCTTTTTAAGTAATCAGATAACACAACCAGCACCAATATTTTGTTAACAGAATGGCAAAAGTGACTTGTGCCAATAAGAGATCAAGAAAATGTCAGTGCAGAAATAGTACTAAAAAAATCATTTGTGTCCTCAGTCTGTAACAAACTGACATTCTACCTAAATATGGAATGAGGATTACCTGAGTCTTTTCACTGTCCGGGTCCTCCAACCAGCTGTATGGGTCATGTACTTTAGAGCCATGATAGCTATCCACCTGAGACAGGTGAAACAGTAAGGACAGCGGTTAAAATCTAGCTAGCTAGCTAGGTGTGGCAAAAATGACAGACTTCTGCTACCAAGCTGGCACGTTCAGGTTGGTTAGCAATGTTAGCCAAACAGCAAAGGAAATATTAGCTACTAATAAGCTTAATATGAAGACATGTACATCTAGTAAGTGACGGCTAACGGGGAACGGCTGCCCATGCGCTTGTCAACAAAGTCAGTCTGGGTTTTCAGAGCAAGCTAAGCTAACTAGCATGCTAACAAAGCAGGCGCTCACTTCAATGAATGAAAAAGCATGATGATTAAGCATCCCGGCTTATTAGCACGCTAGGCTAGTTAGCTAGCCACATTTACTTACAACTGCATCGTCACGGTAAGCCTGTGGATACTGAAAAGCCATTGCGGAGGTCAGTTTTCGGAAATTGCGTAAGAAAAAAAGTTGCCCCAGAGACTGAAATAGTGGTTTAGAAATGACCCTCTGGATCCTGTAAAACATCAACTTAGGCACTGAAGCTTTTGACAGGAAAAGATGCCCTGCTTACACACAGCCAACAACCCCTATGAAGACAATACCGCTGGTTGCTGGGGCGTCAGCCCAAATGCTATTGCGCCTTCTACTGACAAAAACGAGAATAGCACTCATAGAAGAATGGCTGAATAATGCCAAAGTTGGCTAAGCACTGTAATGCTATAACCTTAAACTCATTTAGCATGCTCCAGTTAATATACATACAGGCTTGTTGTATGTGCCACACATTTGATTTGCCTATGAATAAAATGATAAATAAATGAGTCTGTGACTGACTAATTGATACATGGTGTTGGAGCAGTTTACATACAGTTGCACACAGGATATCTTTATGCTATTTCAGTTCATTCAAGCCAACCTTTCTAAAAGCACTTTTGGAAAGCTGCTGTGGCAAATTCAAAAGTAAATCTTCAGAAAATATATAGGCCTACACTATTCAAAAGGTTCAAAGGTTCAGTATCACCCCTCAAATAGTTAGCCAATATTTTATAGTAGCCTAGTAGCTATAGTAGCCTACCTATTTATAGTTTGATTTAAAACAAAGTTGGTATAAGTAAGTAAAGCTCAGAATGACACTTTTGACTATTTTTTTATTCATTTCAGATCTACTTTCAGATCAGAAAATAAATATACAGTCAAAAAGCTCAGTTGTATCCCACCTCACTGCTGATGTTGTGAATATAAACGGTGGACACTCAACAGCTTAAAAGTGCACACTAGTTAATAATTATAGAAATGGGAATAAAGTTCTAGCAAATCTAGAAAATGGCCCTATTTCTTTCCAAAAATATTTATGCAGAGAAAATAGCAAAGTTGTAAAAAGTGACATTGCACCTTTAGTTAAAGGTTATCTAAGTCCACCAGGAATCTCCATCACCACTCTTATCTAGTGACAGAAGAGGATAGGGGTCAACCCTTCACTCTTCTTTCTTTCTGCTCATCATCCTCCCCTCCCTTCCTTCCTCTCTTTACTTAATCAATCAATCCTGATTTGAACATCATTATCACTGGCGCCTACTCTTACACAATGACTGATAACATGAGACAAGGCACACCCAGGTAGCACGTTACTTGAGGAAATGAGTGGATTAGCTTAAGTGAATGGTTATTTGTAAGTGATGAATTTCTCCAATAATGAACATCTGGGATTTTAGTTGTATTTGGTTTTTTAATGCAAACATACGTGTTTCCAGCCAGTCTTTATTATTGAATGGTTACGTACAGAGGACATCCCGTTGTGTGTGTTGTGTCAATCTTCCATGACACCACATTGTGACTGTAAGTCATTCTACAGCTATGCAGATAAGAGCTTTGGGACAGGTTTAATTACACAGTCGAAAAGGAAACGCATTGTTTGGATACCACTGCTGATCATATAGTTAGATGTCTTCTGGGAAATTCCGAAGAAAAATGTTGTTACGTTCAGATGCTGCTGAGCCAGATTTAAGAGGAAGACGAGAAGCTTCTCAACTATCCTGTCATGGGTGAATGCACAGTAAAAGTGGAGAATGAACGGAGCTGAGTGCAGGTGGAGGGGGAAAAAAGTTTTGTTTTTCTTGGTGAAGAAAATGTAGTTGTTGGTGTGGCACGTGGTGTTATTGCTGATCTCAAGTCGATATATTCTTCCTCTGCTTTGGGGAAAGAGAGACTTTGGTCTCTTCTGATGGACTTTTGGTATCGTAAATGTTTCTAGGTGGATGTTTGGGTCAAAGGATGGTCTCTGTCCCCCCTTCCCCCCAGGTCCATTCTTCTTCCCTTACTTAAACCGGAGTCAGGAATACCCCTCTATGCAAAGGGGATCTCTTCCTGTTTGCCTATGTCAGGCTCAGATATGGGTCAGATGACAATTGTCCTCTGACACCTCTGTTTCCCTAACAAACCGGGGAGAGAAAAACACTGACAGTTTGAATGAGCGTGTTTGTGTTTGCATTGAAATATGGACGTTTTATTCTCATAGAGTGGGTGGGTTTATGCATTTGTGTGTTTTAGGCTACATAGAGTTGGGCTGGGAAGTGGCCATGCATGAATTAAACCTTCTTGTCGCCTTGTTTTCCTTCATTGTCCAGAGTCAACAGTGATTTGTGCCGTGTAGTCGGAAGCACCTGTCTTTGTTGCAGTGGACAAAGGAGCATGACCACCTGTTGTGTTTCACTGCATAGGGTTACCGCAAGGTTAACTCATTCATAAATCTCTATGGCTTCACTCTGAGCGGCTCCTGTGAAGCAGTGCATTTTGTTAAAGGTGTATAAAGCAGGAAGGAAGCTGTTGATCATGCCAATCGATGGAGATGAGTAGACTTAACATTACAGTTCCAACATCATGAGATTGGATAAACCGGTACCAAGATGCACAAAGAAATTCTTTCTTGTGAACCCACATACGTTCACCTTGTCAGATCATATTTGGAGGAAAAGCCTTGATAAGATGCCAGCTTCTTCTGATGTCAATCAGACTTTTGCAACATGTAGACTTCTTAATACCTTCACTTCTGGTTTGACTGTTCAGACTCACAAAGGACTCTGGGACTATTCCTCCAAATGTAAAACCAACAAATGCACTTCAAAAACTGTTTATTTTTTACACTTAATATTTATTTATGTTATATGTATACAAGTATACATGCTAAACATCAGCATGTTAGTATTGTCATTATGGGCATGTTAGCTGGTTGTAGATTTTACCAGATTTTATTTGAGAGTTTTTCTTTATCTGAATCCCAGGTCAGAGGATAGATGTTGTATGTTGTAGAGATTGTAAAGAGACAATTCTTTTAATTTTGGGCATTACAAATATACTTGATATTACTATAACATGCTCTGCTTCTGTCCTATATATGTGGCTTACTAACAAGGAGATATATTTTTATTTATGGAACATTTTGACTGTGGTCAAAATTATTCTGTTATTTTTGTTCATAGCAGCAGAGATACTGGGTTGCATATAATGTGGACACTAGCCTGCTCAGTGCAGGTTATTGTGGCAATTTCTTATAATAATATACAATGTGTTCTATCGCTTTTGTTTTTCATCACAAAAGCCATGTGCAAAAGGGATGTCTATGTTCCTTTTATGATATCTCACCAGCTATAATCTACTGTCACAGTCAAGTCACAGTCCTCAAACTTAATAATAGTTGTGCAAGGGGATCCCAACGCGACAAAACAATACACAAGTAATAATAAGGACGCTTTTAAATACAGAGATCAGAGGGGACAGCTTCCTGCCTGTTTCTCTCATTCGGCTGTCATTAGCCGGGGCCAGGATAACAGTCTTTGCTCTGTCCTGTGTGTGATGTGGTGGAGGGTCAGTCCAACCTGCCCCTTCAGATGTCCTCAGACAACAGGATGTTATTGAGGATCCAGTGAGGGAAATTACAGCACGCACGTAAGACGGATGTGATCGGTGCACAAATTATAGGAAATGCTATCTGCATTTGTCATCATGCATATACATGCTGTATATGCATGATGGAGCTCACTAAGGTAAAGTTGGTTGCAGTTTGAGGCTGTGCCAGTTTCATTGATGCCCCGGATAAAGGCAAAATAAAGTGACTAATAGGGCTGCCCTATATGACCTAATGTTAAATCACGATTAATTGCACATTTTACCTTGATAACGATAAATGAATGATAATTAAAAAAATTGTGATTAGTTTTTCTGGGAAGTTTGTACTGTCTATAGGATCAAATATTGAAGGTGAGATATTTTTTCTAATTCAAAAGTGCTTATTTTGTTATTTTAAAATATTTGAAATGCACAAAGTGGGAACTATTATGGCTATTAATTGAAAATGTATACAATTTAAATGAAAGCACACATTGCTTGAAATAAAAATGTCTTGTGAAAAAAAAGTCACATTTTAGTTTTATAAAGATTATCAAAATTAACGTCATGGGAAAAATTCGTCAATAACAGCTTCACAATTTCGATGTCGACTGAGTTGATCGTTGACAGATGAACAACCATCAATTTTGATTTGAACTGTGCCAACAAGTCCAATGTTGTCCAGTAGTGACTACATTCCTGTCGGTTTCAGGATGACGGCGAGGCAACATCTAATAACGTTCTGTCAGTTTCTATTCAGACGTACAGTCATGGGTTCTTTCAACAACAACAAACATATAAGAGCGACAATAAGACTGAGTCAATCTCCCTGAGGAGAAGGGAAGTTTGTCATTGTTTGTAGTGATCATGTTGAAAAGGGAAAGAGTGCACTCAGGTTACCCAAAGCCAACTTGGTGAAAGAGGTGAGGATAAAAGGACAGTTTTACAAAAACACAATTTTCAGGTGTAGAGCCTCTATAATTGCTTTGCATGCACCATGGAAAATGTATACTGATGGTAAACCAACGGTAATTCCAGTGAAAAAAAAGCCAATGTCATTGTCTGAAAATAGATCTTTATCTTTCAATCAATCAATCCTTCAATCATTCAAGTGTTCTGGCACAGTCAAACTTGTCAGGGCATCTTTTCCCACTACACTCCCATCTCAAGTCTTGCCAAAGCTCATTTCTGGACAAAGATTCTCACCTCAGACATCTGAAGAGACTTTCTTGTCTTAATTAGTTAGGCAAGAGCGAGGTAAGTGCTAGAACAAAGCTGAGATATAATGACACTGGTTTGTAATCTGCACTGACCAGAGTAACAGGGCTTAAAAACACCATTTCCCCCTTGTCATTACACCACCAATCTGTGTCCATCATCTCTACACATCTCCTCTCTTCATGTCTTTTTCTCCATTGTGTCTTTGAACCTCACCTGCTTTGTTTTCTGGGTTTGTCAAAAAAAGAACAGGAGGAGGGTAAATGAACGTATTGCTTGCGTGCAGACGGATATTACCCTTTTAAAAGCAAAACAAATATGTGTGTGTGTGCATGCCCTGTAATTTTACTGTTGACATGTGCACTTACAGTGGGGATCTGGGACCCTGGTAATGACTGGGGCAGGTAACACTGGAGACAGGTGGAGGACAGTGCTGTCTGACTGGTCCTGAAATAAGAGAGAGTGTGCGTGTGTGCGTGAGTGTCAGACACAGACTCAGACGTGCAGACAGACACAGTGGCACCTGGTGATGTCATTGATGTTGTCACTGAGTGGTAGTAAACTTCCCCTTTTATAATGGACGCCATTCATAGGCAGTCGACTCAAGCCACTTAAACACACTGTATTGTACTCTTATTGTCTTCTTGCTCAATGAGAAACTTCACAATAATGCACGGGGCTCTCGTCAACAGACAGTCCATAAATGCAACGCCTCTATATTAAAAGGAATAGTTTGGGACATTTTGGGAAATATGCTAATTCATATATTTTTTTGAGTTAGATGAGAAGATCAATATCACTCTCATTAAATCTAAAGCTGAAGCCAGGAGGCAGCTATCTAAAGTGATTGATACGCGATTTGCTCTCTGCGCACCTCTAGGTAGGGCGCAGAGCAAAGTGGAGCACAGGTATTCATCATCAAGGGTGACAAGGAAGCTATTTCTCATTGCTAGGTAACGACATGCTGTTATCTCATTGGTTGCGCTTTCGAAAGGTCAGCCACAACTAGGTCAAAGTTTAAATAATTTGAACTTTGAGCACGGCGCCAAGTGGCAAATATGAGCGGTGTGCGACGCCAGGACTAGCGCAGCACATAGTTGGGCACCACCACGGAACGGCTGGCACAAAGCGGTTTTGGCGCCTATCATGTGTAGGCAGCTTTAGCTTAGCATAAAGACTGGACCTTTGGACAGAACCATGGTAGCTGTTTCCTATTTCCAGATTATATGCTGAGATAATTGTCTGCTGGTTGTAGCTTCTCAGATATGAGAGTGAGAGCAATCTTATCATCAAACTTGGCAAACGTGGTTGAAACTTGGCATATTTCCCAAAATGCCTAACTATTCCTTTAAGCGTAGGTCATAGCGGGAACTTCACACATGTTTTGTCAGTGACAGCTCTTGTATCTTCTGATACCATAATTATTGGTGTAGCAATACTGCTTTTATGAACAGGTTTCACTTAATTCCTTCTTTGAAAAGGTTTATTTAAAGAACACAAAGAAACAACAATCCAGGTGATCTGTGTCTGTAACAATTACGACAGTGTTAGAGATCCGTGACACTCACATAAGATAGAGATCGAAGCACACAGTAAGGAATGTGCATGTATTAATATGCATATACGCAATATTGCATCAGCTCATATAGGGGTCACAGTCAGTCTTTCTGTGTCTTTATTTGGAATATCAGGCCCATAACTCCTGATTGGAGTGTGTGTGTGTGTGTGTGTGTGTGTGTGTGTGTGTGTGTGTCTGTGTGTGTGTGTGGGTGTGTGTGTGTGAGAGAGAGAGAGAGTTAGGGGAAACTCTACCCCGTGCCACAGTGTGACAGCATGGATCAGGTTTACCTCTGTTTGTTCAGTGGCCATCCAGAAATATGGCAGGAATCTGAGAACAGCAAGCTACCCAAGGCTGACTGAGCTGAATCTGCGAGCTTCTCCTGAGAGACAAATGGACAGAGAGACGGACAACCAGATACACAAACAATGAAAGAAATGTGTTAAATTCTACAGTGTATGTCACCATTTCTTGTAATGTCATCACATGTAATAGTCGCAATTTTTTCTTCAGTTGAGTGAAACGTCTTAAGCTCTGCAGGACATGTAAGAGAGTGTGTGTTTGTGTGTGTGAGTACTGTAAGTGTGTGCGAGTCTGGTGCATCCTTCCCGGATGGTATGTCTCACTGCTGGTCATTATTACAGCCTGTCTTAGTAATTAAGAGGAAGACAAAACAATGTGAGGAGCCTTTTAATGCAATCAGGTGTGGCTCCTGGGGGTCGGACACTTCCTTCTTAAGAAGTTTGTCAATCTGGTGTTCAGTAGGAAAACCTTATTCTTTAACTGAGGACATTAAAGTACTATCAGTAATGCTGCAATTTGACAAAAGTTGAGCTGATAAAAAGCATGTGCATCTGAATGTGTTTTAAGAGATATAATTATATGATTTATTTAGGTGGAAAGTTTAAAAGTGCTTCAAGAGCCTCTGTAGTATTTGTTACTAAAGGTCAGTTATAAGGAATACCAGAATTGTCAAATCAATTGTAGTAATCTATTGAGAATGGCTGATAAACAGGGCTGGTCGAACTAAAAGCAAGTGTGAGAAAAAGGAAACATTTCACTCAAGACCAAATACCCAGAAAAGATGTTGAGATTACATTAAAGGTCCCATGATATGGTGCTCTTTGGATGGGGGGGCACTTTGCTCGTTTGAAAGCCATGACGTCTCTCTCTCATGGGTTGGCCAAATTCTCTGGGCGGGCAAACAGAGAAAGGGGAGGTAACCTTATTATTATTATGACCTCATAACAAGCAAGATTCCAGAACGGCTCATCTGAGCTTTCATTTTCTCAAAGGCAGAGCAGGATACCCAGGACTCGGTTTACACCTATCGCCATTTCAAGCCAATTGGGGACCATAGGCAGGCTGGGGGAACTCATATTAATGTTAAACAACCTCATAAAGTGAAATTTTCATACCATGGGACCTTTAAGGGTTAATCACAGTGCGTTGACTTCTCAGGGCAGGGTGGTGGTTCTATTTAGCAACCAATCCAATGTGTGTGCTTTGTTTTAAACATGAATATGTGTTTTTATGATATGCTCATAAATTATTAATGAATAAACTTATAGCTGTGTGAAGATACCATTAGTTTTTCTCAAAATTAGGGGAGAAATGAAACAGGTTTAACACAGTAAAATCAAGGTGTTGTCAAACTTGTTTTAACTCTGTGATAATCTACAGATAATCTATGATTATTACGATGGATGACAAGGAAACCAGGAGCCTGATGGTCAAACAACAAGGACCCTGGACAAGAGATAACATCAGCTGTTTGTGAACGCCAGACCAAAATAAAATCAGCATCCAGGGGTCAGTGGACGGCCGGAAAGAGATCACAGAGGGCAATGACAATCTGTGTTCTGACTGAAGTCCCATACTTAGGGCATGTTATGCCAAATTTTCTATCTCTGTCACAAGTGAGAAAACTCCTTCCACTGAGGAAGACCTTGAGATGTGGTTGAAAGTGCTGGAAAAGCGTTCTGTGGAACTACTGTTTTATAGGTAATGCTTGTCATTCAGGATCGGAACCAGAAGAATGTCATCACAAGGCAATGGAAATGTGTCTTTGACTCGGCTCGCTCAGTGCACTAAGAATGCAAACATTCACAGGATGTTAAAAACACACTTTTCCAACATGTCTGAGAGGTGGATTGCACTGTTGTCACATTCATATCAAGCAGAACGTCTTATGTAATAATAACGAGAATGAATGTGGTTATTGGGACATGCAAATCATTATACCAAAGCATGAATGGGTTTTTCCCTAATTATGGCCTTACAACTGATTACGAGAGCAGGGTTAATAAGCAGTTTGTAATTTCTGTCTCACACGGGGAGAGACAGAAATTAAACATGACCAGTGTTCCACACGTTCTGATTACACTGCAGACTCCTCAACATCTGATACCCGGACACGTCATGAGTTGTATGTTAAGTCAATTTCTTCCCTTTCTTCTGTGCACACAAGTCACCTTATACCAATAACAATCAAAGGCGCTAATGCTTGATTTTGATTAATCTAATTTAAAACCTGAAGAGGTAGTAGGTCTCAAATTGAAGCCAATCTATTAAAAAAAAGGTGACTGACTTGATTACATTGGCTGGACGTTGGATATACTGGTTGGAAATTTATAGGCAAATCTTTTCTTGGAAATATAATCCTTTCTTGGCCCCCTGGAAATACTGCCATGTGCAGGTGTTGTCTCTGTAAGCCCATGTGTGAAACTATGCATGCATGCGTCCTTGCTTTGTCGTCAGCTTTGGACATTACCTATCATTCGCAGACGTCTATGCTGCCGGTCAGCTGAGTACAGTGATAGTGTTTTCTCCTCATCTCGGTGGGTGGTTTTAGTCCGGATTTTAAAAGACATCTGTTATGAAGTGCAGTAGCATTCCTCTTAGCCCTGAAACCATGATAATAACCCTCTGCCTGTCAACAGGAGATCATCTACCGGTTGAGGGAAGATGGTTGGTAGACTAAGTGGGTGGTGGCTGTGGTGCAGCGCTGACATTTATTCACATGCACACCTAAAGTGGAAAACAGAAAACAGGAGGGATAAAAAGATGGAGAAAGACAAGTTACATCACAGTTTTTCTGTGCTAAATGCATTCATTAAGTTCATATTGCTCCTGTCATGTCAATACCGTGTGTATGAGTGATTTCTCCACCACAAGCTGAAGAGAGTGCAGGGTAATGCACAGTAAAGGAAATCACTTAAAGTAAGACAAAATGGACGGGGAGGCTGACGAGCTGACAGGCTGATAACAGCACAGCATGGCAGGGGAAAAGTGAGAGTGAAAAGGGTCAGAGTAGGAGGATGTGCGACAACAAGATTGTTGTGATAGAATGCGAAATATTTCTCCTTGAGTCAGCCATAAAACTTTATTAAGGCAGAGGTGGAGGTTGTGTCAAACATTTCAGCTGTAATGGGTTATAAAATGGGCTCAGCCTCCATCTCAGCCAAAAATCATTGTCCTAATCCTCGGGGGAGGTGATGGGGAAGGAGTGGTCACTTTAGTCCTGCTGCGAGAAATGACCCTAGGCAGGTACAGACTCAAGCATGGAAATTACAGGGCTTAAGATACCTACGCCATTTACAGAAGCCCCAAAGGCACCCTTAGCCTGCGTACAAGCAGCTCTCCCTATTCTAGTTTATTGACATTTGACTGGTGACTAACTGTATCTTCGGCCAACTGTAAAATGCAAATTTTCAAATTACAAAAAACACATTCTTGAAGATGCCGTTATGCTGTAATTTTTGTTAAAATTGATGTTATAAAATTGGTAACGAAAAAAGTATTGTTCAGGAACCGGTATCAAAGTCACAGTATTGGTAACGGTTCAGGTATCGACAACTTGAACTTGAACGATACCGATACAGCCCTACTTGTATGACCACTGGCTTATGGTGACTAATATCAAGGCTGTTTGTAACTGACTCTTCTCATGCTACTATAACTGTGTGTTAAGACAGAATGTGAAGCAAAGTTTTATGGGTGACACGATTGCATACGAAGTAAATGGAAAATTCTCAAATATTCCGGCGTACATTATTGTTTCATAAAAGTACATAAATGAGAGGGAAAAGGAGATAGACCGGAGTAAAATAACAGAAAGAAACAGAGTTTCTGTGAGTTCTGAGTTCAGTCAGAGGCTGAGTTGAACACAGACACACTCCCACACTTTGGTGTGCCTGTTGCTAGCAAAGCTAATATCTGTAGCAGTTAATGTGATAAAGTAATTTTCACTTTTTCAGCAAAAGTCTAGGTGTTGCATGGCACGTCATGTACATGACCTGTGTTGCACAACATGTTTTTTTTTTTACAATGCTACCTAAAAAAACTTAATGTATCAAACAATGTATCTGCCATGGTCTGTCATGGAACTTGTTCTTCTAGTAAAAATTAAATTGCATTTCCTTTTACACGGTCATGTTGATGTCGTCATCCTGTCATGTGAAATAACAGGTAGTCCAAACCATGCTGTCGTACGTGAATTACACAGTAGCTACATATATGAGTAATAGATAAGTTTAAGATAGAGAGACATTACAGAGGAAGAGTAGGAGGTGGAGGAGAGGAAAGCTGAATAGAAGGTGATGAATGAGATGACTGAAGGCAAAGAGAAAGAGCAAAACAGCGAGAGAGAGAGAGAAGTGGATTTTAAATTACATGGTGGCAGCAGCCGTAATTAGCAGCTTGGTCAGGTGTGATGAGTGGGACAGGAAGCATGAAAAGAAGGACAAAACAGCACAAACACCAAGGAGAGTCTATGAGGAACAGAATCACTTGACACAATGGCAATGAAATTTGAAATTCCCTCAAGTGGAGAAAGTGAATGAGAACAGTATGCATGAGCTCACAGACACACAAACATGACATGTGGTTTGCAGTTTGTCGCGTGTCAAGCACGTGAATGACAAGTCTGAAAATTCAGACAATTCTTAAGCTGGCTGGCGGCCTGCCAAGTTAAATGTTGCCTTTGGTGAGAGGAGCAAGGGGGGGAGCAGACCGGGGTGAATGCTGGGTTACAGATAAACTTACAGCATGATACAAGTATCTACACATTCTGGATCTGACCCCCACCGAGCAGTACAGAAGGACAGCTGGACACAAGTCTCTGGAAATAAGAAAACGCAAAATAACATAGTATTCCTATCATTTATCTGTATTTTAAGTGATGGCACAGTTTCATGTTGTAGCCTCTTGCACTCCTCAGTAGCTGTAGAATAGTTGTTTTTTTTAAATGGGATACACATTTTCAGGACACAGAATATAAGCACAAACACAATAAGGATTTTGATAGTTCCAGGTTGTCAAATGTGAGAATTTGCTGCTTTTCTTGGTCTTACATTGTAAAATGTTTAGGTATCGGGCTGATTTGATGACATCACCTTGTGCTCTAGGATATTGTGATGTTTAATTGACCAATTAATTGAAAAAAGAATCCGCAGATGAATCAGTAACAAAAACAATCATTAGTTGAAGCCCTAATTGCAACCGAAAGTCGTCATCAATACTCTATTTTTATGATTTAAAAGAGACTTGATTACTTCCTTTTTGTGGTAGATTACACGTTCCAAAATGGCACAGTTAACAAACATTACTCTGACCGAAAAGAAAATATCAAGAATAATTCTGTTTTATCTCTCTGGTAAGACTCTCTGGGGCTCAACATAGCAAGTATCTGTATCAGTTAGTCAAACCGTTTCCCTGCAGCTGTTGCAGTGAGGAAGAGTTGGAGATTGAATATCTTCATATTCAAGAAGTGTCACTTTACAAACTGCATTTTAGTCATTCTAAACTGACCATCTAATTGAGCTGCAGAACACACAAGAAATGCTGGATTGCATTGCATTTTTGCACTATGATGGCAGATTGAGTGTCAAGATCGAGAGTTGTTATTTCAGGAACTGTCTTCATGTCTATATGTAGTTTCTGTTGTGACAATATGGTGTGCTGCATTTAAACAAGACCTCCTTTGACATATTAAAAGCTTAAACTGAATTGAATTGAGGTCTTCCAAACCTTGCTTTACACTATACACAGCGCCAAAATGACCTCATCTCCTCCGTGCTGTGGCCTTGACTTCCGAACACAACACAGGTATGCCTTCTTTTCACCTAAAGATGGAGTGGGTGACTGTCAGAAAATGAAGATGTATATGACTAATCCGGACATAGCTGTGTGACAGCTAGTGTGAACCCCCCCCCCCCCCTCCCTCAAAGAAAGCCTCATGCCCCGGGGCAAGAGAGTGACACACGCACATACACACACACAAACACACACACACACACACACACACACACTCTCCAAGGAGGAGTCATGGGGCAAAGGGGAGGAGGAGAGGGAGCACAACAAGAGGAAAAGGGAGTGTATTTCTCAAAACACACACCTTCCCTCCTCCCATGTAAGAAGCAAGAGGAAGACTCACACACTCAAGTGTTCAGTTGTGCGGCCAGTCACACACATGTTCACAGGATACTGAGGTTGGGTGAGAGACTAGGAGAGAGAAAGAGAGAGAAAGAGAGAACAAGAAACAGAGGACAGCAACTAGTTGCTCATAGACACTCAAGCTTTCGGAGAGCACTGATAGCCTACCACATGTGTGGCTCCTCCCAAGGCTTCACAGTAAGTGTGCATCTTTTTCAAATCATTTTAATGATACTAATGTATCATATATCTTGTGGAAAGTATTCATATTATTTACCAGTATGAATTGGAGTTAATTTTTTTTTTTTAACTTAGTAACTTATTCATTCACATTTTCATTTTCCTTACAACACTGTTGCGCAGAACATAATGCCAAAGTAAGGTAAGGAGTGCTTTCTAGAGTTAACCTGTTAAATGTTGTCCTGCGAGCCACACAGCTGTGTGCCTTTGACTCATGTCTTGATTTTCAGAATATATTTTCTGCTGTGTCACTGGGGTTTAATGGTTTCGGAGTGAGCTGTCACACTTGTGATAGTCATTCCAAGTCAGCTGTGGTGACCACACTTCAGAGAAAAATAGGTGGAAACATCGGCCGTAAATCTCATCTCTCTGCACTTTTATCTGCACTCCTTTTGTTTCTCTCCCCGAGAGAAGGCTGAGATATTTTGTTATTGCAGCAAATGTGCCACTATAGCATATATATATATATATATATATATATATATATATATATATATATATATATATATATATATATTAGATTACTGTGTGAGCTTCAAAAGGTTTTTAAATAATGAAAACAACTTTTTTTCTCCATTTAGGCAGGTTAACTAAAGATTTGTTTATACGTGACTGTATAGGATTATATGCCATAAAAGCTTCCCTCCAGTCTTCATTTCAGTTTTGAGTTGAGTTTGGTCATCAGGAGGTCACATGAGAGTTTCCCAAATATTACCAACCACAGACCTTATCTATTGCTATCTCAGAGTCAAACTGATGAGCCTGAAAAAGGAAGTTCTGCGAGGGCACATCTGAGCATTGTCTTGTAATCACAAGTCTTCTATCTTCTTCTCTTTTACTATTTGACTGTTTCATCCCATCAGCCGGGGCAATCTGCCTTTGTCACAGCTGAGGTGCCTGACAACAATCTTCCTGAGAAGAGAGTGATAGACAGTAAGGAACAGACCAAAAGAAAGAGACTTTAGACCTGGCTGAGAGCCAAGTCAGTCAGTTCAGAGGAAGTCTGTGCGATTCACTGGGAGCGCTGATTTCCTTGTGAAAGTGGTGCTGCTCCGGGGGCTGACGTGCACAGGAACCTCCCATATAGCCCAGGGGTTATGATTTGGAGAGTCACAGGATGTATGGGACAGTGGGGGGCAATGGGGCAGCAAGCACCAAAGTTCCACTTTGAAGTTTGTTTGTCCGGTACTTGCTGTTGATGGGAAAGTTAGATTCTCCACCACCTCTCCTCCTCCTTAACATCCCTGACTTGCCCCCTGCCTTCTCTGTGTCACATCTCGCACTCTGGAATCTAATTTTAGCTCCATTCAAAACTTGACTTCCCTTGGTACTTTAGCTGTTGCTTGTATTGTCTGTGTTTTGTCCCTTATATTGTGACATAAAAGGAAAAGGTTAAAGGAAAACAAATTGGTCAATACTCCCATCGCCAGAATCATCTGGGTTGTTTTAGATATGGAATGATAGACATTACTTTATATCTCTATGTTTTCTGTAGGCCTCCTCCTCTCCGTGCACCACAGCCATGTTAACCCCAGAAAGCTCACCGCAAAGCACAGGGGTCATCGCAGCAGCGATGCCAGAGACACAGGATGCAGACATGACATCATTGAGCGAGGCAAACTTTGAGGAGAAGTGCACTTATATCGTCAAGGACCAACATCTGGAGGAAGAGTCCGAAAATAACAGCAAGACACGAGCTGAGAGATCCTTACCCAGAAACCTGGCGCTGAAACGCTGCCACAACTCGGCAGAGGTATGCAGTAAAGCAGATCTCCCTTGTTTGTGTGTGTCCTTCAAATTGTCTAAGAAAGTTGAGTTTTAAGGAGTTCTTACAAAAACCAAAGCAGGAAAATGATGTGGAAAAACAATCCCAATACATCTAAATGGTATGTAAGCATGTACTGCAGTTGTTTATGTTTTGTGTAACTGCCGACAGATTGCGTCACTCCAACATCCTTCCATCCACTCATCCATCCTGAGGAGGGAAGTACTTGACATGTTGTTGTCTAATTTCAGCCTTTCCTCTCTGCTATGTATGTGTTGATTCAGAGGCGGAGAAAGGCAAGCCCCTCAGCACACAGCCTGAGGTCTCTATGATTAGTAGCTAGTACTGCCTCAGATTCCCAACCCTTTGTCCCAGCACACAATTACACCGTAAAGCAGAGCCCCAGCACTTTATGGATTACACCATAAACATCATCGGGATTAAACGCGTCAGTTAAAGTGAGTTGAAGTGGAGGATATGTTATGTTTAACTGGATGGACTAGGAAATTGCAGATAGTGAGATAAATGCATAATAGAAGATTAGCCCAGTGCACTATCAATGAAAAGGAAACATTAGCTTTCCTTACGCAAGATTAGAGTTGAGTCTCTGTAGATGAAAGATGGTTGTCAGGCGAGATCAGAGGAAGTAGCCTCGGCGTCTGCAGTCAAATACCTGTACTACCACTTTGAGCTTCTAATAAGGTCTGTCTGGAGTCTGGTTGACACCAAAGAGCATGATACATTACAGTAATCTGTGACACAAGGGCACCTCAAATGGAGCAATGTGACGAAGCGAGGGTATAACTAGCTGGATAGACTGGATATAAACCCTATGGCTAAGCATGTACTGGTTGATCCAGCTATGATAAAAGAGAGACTTCTTTACAATTGCTTGGGGGGACTTGAACACGGAGCTCAAAGTGCAGTTGACTGGTCCGGGTGTGCCCATGACACATTATCCTCTCTCCCACACCCTGGAGGCTCGAGACAGAGGGGTGAGTTTCACACCTGCGGGTAGCAGAACAAGAGTGGTGGTGACATTTTAATATGGTGGAGAAACTAAAGATAATGTGGGCGATTGGCTTATGAAATATTCAGCATGTGAAGGAACGGACATATTCCGTCACAGGTGAGCAAAATTCTCTGGGAAAGATTTGTCATGACAGCCAATATATCAAAATTATATAACAATAACAATGCACTGCTTGGTTGCTTAGATTCCTTTTTCTAGAGATAGCGAATTTCCAGTGAATTGACCCGATCCCTTTTGTTAATCACCAAGAAACCAGCACAGGGTGCAGAGTCAGATAAGAAGGGCTGTATTCCCAACAATGGGAATGTTTTTCAGCTCTGAGTGCATCCGGCTGCTTGCTCAGGCCTCCAATTTGTGTGCCACTCTGTTGTTTGATGATTTCATGTCCTCCTTAAACAGGTGCTTGGGGTGATCAGTAAGGAACTGATTCCTAAGGGAACACGTTTTGGGCCTCTCGTGGGGGAAAGCTACACCAATGAAAAGCTGCTGAAAGACGCTGACAGGAAGTACTTCTGGAGGGTAAGTGAGTTGCATGTCAGTTTCTGGATTTGAGCGCTTGCATGTGAAATTAATCTTTGTGTGTTAAAACTGTGCACATCCGGTATCTGGAGACGCTACAGTGGCATGGCACGAGTTAGCAGTTGTGGTCAAAGGTCTGACATCCTGTGAAAGTAACGATTCAGTCTGCCAATGTGTGGGTACCTTTAAATGCTGCTGGATCAGATGGGTTTAAATGTGCATTCACTGTAAATGTGTGTTTGCCAGTTCTCTGCAT
The DNA here is from genome assembly GCA_023631565.1 of Gymnocephalus cernua. Classification (NCBI taxonomy): domain Eukaryota; kingdom Metazoa; phylum Chordata; class Actinopteri; order Perciformes; family Percidae; genus Gymnocephalus; species Gymnocephalus cernua. The sequence goes on from CM042440.1 coordinate 9,688,731, forward strand.
GGCTGCCTGAGGTCTCTTACACACACACACACACACACACACACACACACACACACACACACACACACACACACACACACACACACACACACACACACACACACACACACACACACACACACACACACACACACAGCTGTTTGGTTTCAGTGACGCAGCGGTTGTCCTCTCTCTCCGCTTCTCTCGGCAGAGGTATCGCTGCCAGTAAATACACCATACACATGTCCGCGCTTCTCAAGACTCATAAACTCTCACACTGACTAAGCAAGGAAGTGGCTTTGAGCCTGAGAACTGTTATGTTACAAATCAGCAGCATCTTCCATTACACACGAGCGCCTGTGTTCTACAGTTTAGAGTCAGCAACCTTGAAATCATGCAACCCCAACCAAAACTTGCCACAGCCATAACACAGACAATGTGTTAGCATTACAGCCATGACTCAAGCGACAACACAGCCTCAGAGAGCAGATAGCAAAAAGATTTTTTTATAGGCTGAAAGAGGAGGCTATGTCACCACAAAGGCAATATGTGAGAGTCGTAGTGGGCGAGATAGTATACCCAATACTACAATCCAGTCATATGGTGAAATTCGTATTCACTGTTGCTTTCATCACTCTATGACTTGTGTGCCACAAACACAGGCAGCACCTATCGCAGCTGAAAGAACACAGTATTTACCATAAAAGCGTTAGGAAACCTGTGACATCATAGTTTCTGATTCAGGGCATGTCATCATCAACTGACTTCTTGTCATATCTCACAATGCAGGTCTTCTCGGAGGGCCGTTTACACCACATCCTGGATGGTTTGATCGAAGAGCGGAGCAACTGGATGCGTTATGTCAACCCGGCCTGTACTGTGGAGGAGCAGAACCTGGTTGCCTGCCAGAGTGGTTTGGACATCTACTTCTACACCATCAAACCACTTCAGCCGGGCCAGGAGCTCCTGGTGTGGTACTGCCCTGAATTCGCCCAGCGCTGTAACTACCCTCCATTGGGCCAACTCGCTATGGACAGTATTGGTAAGTGTGTGAATAGTAGGAATGTCCATTTCTTATATCTTAACTTAGGATGGTGGAAGAACTGAGTGTTTTCTGGATACCTTAAGTTAACAAGAAACATTCCTGTGCCCACGCTTTGAGACACATCTGTTATTGTGAAGTAAAAAGCTCCCAATCAAAGTGCCCGGTGACTGACACACTCTTTGTGTGTGTGTTTAAGAAGTTACTGTCACACCCACGGCTCTTTTGTTAAAGCAGGACACAAAGGAGGAGAGTAGAGTCCTGAAAGCAGAGAGGGTCTGTCTGCCAGGTATAGTACCTGTGTAAGATGAGACCAATTTCAGGACTATAGGCAATGTTGCAGTTTCCCTTTTTTTAACTCCACACAGAAACACAGCTGGCAGCTCTTTGACACACAAAGCATTTGGCTTTTCATTCATAAACACAAAGAGTGCACATGCTAACAGAAAGACCGCATGCACACACCAAAATACTCATTTACACGCACGCTCACACACACAGAGGCTGCCTGAGGTGCTAACAGCATTCTGGCACGACTCCTCTTATTTATTTGGGTCTTACGGAGGAAGAGAGGTAGGAACCGCTCCAGTGACTACTTGAACTTCCTGACAAGACGACCTGTTGACAGATTGATATCTTACTGAGTGTTGGCTGTTTGTTTGCTGAGAGCTGGCCTCTTAGGAGAGGGGGAAGGGTAACATGGGGGAGCACACAGTAGATAAGGGTTGCTCTGTGTTTGTTGATGTTAATTGTGTCCAAGAGTAGGTGAAATGTGCATGCATACTTCTGTATTTCGTCTTCCTCTGTTTGCGTCCTTTGTCTATGCAGGAGCACAATCTCTCCTCGTGACTTCCTGGATAGAAAGTGGGAGGATTTGCTCAGATGAATTACAGCTTTGGATTTCAAAGTTGACCTGTGTATAGACTTTTGTGGGAAATAAATAGTATTCATAGATCAGCTGTTGTGTTGACAGGTATATATTTTCCACTCCATCAAGCATCTTTAAAAATTATTCATGTCGGGTGAAGTCTGTGGTTCATCAGTCACTTATAAAAAATAGTTACTTATCCTGTGCTGTCCTGCTTGTGGTGGAAAATACTGCTCAGCATTCTAATGCAAATAACATACTGTACCCACTAACTCCACGCTATCTGTATCCTGATCGAACGTCTATTGTTTCACATGTGGTGTCCACTTTCATAGAATGCCACGGCAAGTCTGTGGCATTGTGTTTGGTTCCCTTTAAAAGGCAAACAATCAGCACATGTCAAGAGGTAGAAATAATTATCAGTCTGAAATAAATGTACACACACACACACACACACACACACACACACACACACACACACACACACACACACACACACACACACACACACACACACACACACACACAGCATACAGCTTTGGACTTGAGCACATACCTTTGAATGTAAAGATACACAGTGATTTCAACAAGGAACTCATGTGCATGATCACGTCAATGTCATGGGTTTATGTTTGACTCAACTGAATGATGATATTGTTGTTACTGAAAGTCTAAAGGTGATTTCACCTGTTTCTGATGTTATGTCCCAATTTATTTGTCCCACAGATCAGAGTCAAGCTCAGAAAAAGACAACAGAAAAACGAGGACACAGCATCTCTGAAATCCTCCGAGACAAGCCGTCCAAATCCCTGACTACCTCCCCCAGACGTCTGGATAGTCCCTTGTCTCAGGCCAACCTCCCAGCAGTTTTTCCCCTGTGTCCCCGTGTTGTCTACCCAATCCAGCCCAACTCAGAATCCATCAATGGCCACAGACATGCAACTCTACCACATCTGCCATCCGGTAGCCATCCAGCTGCCAAAAGACCAGCTCTAAGTGGTCCTGTCCCTTCCAGTTTGCACTTCACCTTTCAGCACAGTCAAGGCCCTGTTATCGCCAAACCTTACCAAGAGCCTTCTGTGCCTGATCGAGTTCATCCTGCACTGAGGCATTCTCCCTATCTACTGCCTCACTGCTCGCTCGGCCTTAACAACATTCTACCTCATTCATACCCATTGTACAGAGATCGACTGAAACCTCACTTAACACTCTCATCTAATTTACTGCCTTTTGATGGCTATGCACACTTCTTCCAACCTCTGGCCAACGGACACAAAGACTTGACACTTGCACTATCCGACACCAAACAAGACCTCATTCTTTCACCAACCAGTGAGCACAGAGACAACAAGGACCTCACATACGAAAGGACAAACTACCTCAGAATCCCCTCAGATAACCTCAGCGATTCCACACACTCTCCTCCCAGCAATGTCCAAGCAGACCTCACTAGACCCACCATGTCCAGTGCTTCATCCATGGTCACCTCAATCCGCAGAGCACTGCCCTCTCTTGCGCCTGGAGGACGCTCACCACCAGTGGGCATGGCTGCCTTTTCAGACTGCCTCCCATCCAAACCCACTTCTGCCACTCAGAGCAATACTGAGGATGCAATGGACCTCAGGAAGATCACACGAGGTGGGCAGATTATTGGCTACAAGACCCTGTCTTACCCCCTCACCAGGCAGAATGGAAAGATTCGGTATGAGTGCAATGTCTGTGGAAAGGTCTTTGGGCAGCTGTCCAACCTCAAGGTTAGTTGCTCTTCATCATATTTGTAAAGAAGGGTGGGTAAACAATGCCTAAACACAGTGGCTGTAAACTGACTTGCACAACATTAAAAGTGGCTACAGAATGTTAGAATTTACCAGCTACCGTGGTTTCTTGAGTTTGACGGAATGAATAAATGTACGGTAAATACTCATTTCTGACATGATGTCCTCAGGTCCATCTGCGAGTGCACAGCGGAGAGCGTCCCTTCAGGTGTCAGACCTGCAATAAGAACTTCACTCAGCTGGCCCATCTGCAGAAACACTACCTGGTTCACACAGGAGAGAAGCCTCATGAATGCAAGGTATGACTATATCTTAAATTAAAGAAATAGTTTGACATTTTGGGAAAGATGTATACCATTCTGACGAATGTACGGTAAATATGTGGTTGTAGCCAGCAGTCAAGGGTCCAAGGGTTATAAAATCTGCCTACCTGCCCCTCTAAAGCTCACAAATTAACATGGTATATCTTGTTTGTTTAATCCATACAAGAATTAAAGTGTAAAAATGTAAATTTGCCATTTAACAATGGGTTATTTGTTTATTTCTTGGCCCGGAGAAGTGACTTCATGGAGCCTCCTGGCCAAGAAATAGTTCAGCACATTAATCCCCCATAAAACCACAACTAGATAACTATTGCTTTAATGTCCATAAATCATCTTCAAATATTTCATCCCCTTACGCTATCAAAACTAGAGGTATACTCTGACAGATCTAAAAGATTCTAAAACATTTTCTCCTTGGCTGTTTTGACACAGGTATGCCATAAGCGATTCAGTAGTACTAGTAACTTGAAGACCCACCAGCGTCTACACTCAGGTGAGAGGCCCTACCAGTGCAAGCTCTGCCCAGCCCGCTTTACTCAATTCGTCCATCTCAAGCTCCACAAACGCCTCCATACTGGAGAACGGCCTCACAGGTGTCCTTGCTGCCCCTGTGCCTATCTCCACTACTGCAGCCTCCAGGTGCACCTCCAAGGCTTCTGCCCTCTCTCCCCTGCGGCATCTCACAGACACTCACCGGAGGAGCTACACCGAGTCAATGCAGAGATTGAGAGGTTTGATATGAGCGAGGCGGCGGAGCAGCTAGAGGCCATGGCTGCAGAGGCCGAGATGGACAAGGGGAATGTTATTGACTTAATAAAGAAGATGGAGACTCATTCCTCTGGCCCCCACAATGACGAAGAAGGGGAGACTGAGCTGAGCATCTACACATCAGCAAAGGAGTGTTCCACCGTTCAGCTGCAATATGCCAGCCCTCTACCTCTGCATTCAACCAGCATCAAGCTGGAGTCAGGCAGCATATCAGAACCCTAAGACAGCCTTGTTAATCCAGCTATATAATCCTTACAGGTCAACTCAGCAGCTGTCTGTTACTGCCCTATTTGAAGCAAAGCCTTATCTCAATCATGGATTGCATAGTCTATACTCTACACAGACTGTAGCAAGAAGCAAAAATCAAGACTTTACCAGCATGGCCTGGAACCAGTGGCTTGATTGATTTACATCATTGTTAATTTATTCTGTTGCTAACATTAATCTAAAATGTAGATTTGGGAAATTTTCTGCAATTTTGTTTTTGTGTCTCTGGAACTTCTTCATGGAACAACAATTAAACATGTGATTTTGCATAAACAAAGCTTGTGGTTAATTGCGTGAGTGTTTCTGTTTATTTGTGTGTGCGTATTTAAGCCACCTATTTAAAGTGTCAATTCCTGTACAGGCACGACTATGTAATATCTGTGAGTGTTGAAATGTTAACACAGATGAAATCTCACTTGTTTGCATGTATATAATGTATATACTCACCTTTGTGTGTGTGTGTGTGTGTGTGTGTGTGTGTGTGTGTGTGTGTGTGTGTGTGTGTGTGTGTAGTGTGCTAATGTGGTGACGTAGATAAACATCCTGTTATGAGTCCTGGGACACGCACCACCAGTAAGTGTCAACCCTTCAATCTGGAAAAAAAAACATTTTTTTTTTACTATCAATGAGATCCTGCTGCTAATTTTGTACATGTACTTCCATATTTTAGTTTCAGTATTAATCAGATGACAGACAATAAACCAACAACCGATGACGCTACAATTTATTCCGAGACATAAACAGATGTTTCTGATTATAGCCTACTTTTACAGATAACTGTATAATAACATTTACCAACCATATATCTTAGAAAAATGTAGGAATGCTTCACAGATACTACATGAAAATATCATAACACATTGGGGCAGGAGGCCTGGCATGCTCTGTGACTTTCTGTGCAGTGATGTTCTGTGATCCTCACATTACAACTTAAAAAGGTTGTCAGGTGACCATCCAATGATTAGACAAAGTACAACATACAGAGCATGCATCATCAATGCTGATGACACTCCTGATCACAGCGTGCCTGCCAGCTGCTCTGGAGCTCTTCTACCTCCATGCAAGAAAAGCAATTGAAGAAGACCAGAGAATATTATCTATTAACATAGTGCTGTATAATTCTTGGGGAAAAAAACAACACAGAAACCCTGCAAACCCAGGCCCTGACCTGTGACCTCCCTGTACTGGAGGAAATTACAACTGATCAATAAGTCTATCATAATGAAATAAGTATGATATGCATCCAATGAAACATTAGAGTATTCATAATTTAAATAAGTGGAGGGAGGTTGGGGAAGAGGTAATGTTTCCAAGGTGGAGGGAAGGTGAGCTCTGTAGTCACAGTTACAGTGGACGGTCGGTAAACTGATGCCCCTTTAAAACAGCGCAGTGACGTCACATATTTTTGACGGAGGGGGGGAGACACAGGCAGCGGGAGAAGAAGGGAGCGGATGTATCCAGGGTGAAGGATGACCAGGATAATGTCACCGGTTTATCCACTCTCTCACCTATCCGTATCATGATAAACGCTGCTGGGGCGGTCGCACGCAGGATGCCGTCGGCGGTCCGGCGGAGCGGATGCTGGATAGCATGGTGCCAGGCGGTCCTGCTCGGCATGTCGGCGCTGGTTATCGTGGCCGAACGGACCGCTCGTAAGTGGGCATAGAATATCCCGCGCTAGCGGGCAGCTAGTTTACTGGTGCGGGCTGACACTGAATATGAAAACAGCGCAGCGGAATGTTGTGTTTGTGTGGAGAATTTTCCTTGGCTTTATTGAATGAAAAAGGCTGTTGCTCAGCCATTGTGCTTCGTGCTGGAGCTTTCCAGCAGCAGCCGTAGTGCAGGTTACAATTCAAACGGTGACGCTTTAGCACAGCCTTTACTATTGAATTAACAAACCTAACGTTAGCTAGTTTTATGTGACATTGGCATTGAATAGGTCGCAGCCGAAAATGATAACCTTCGCAGTAATAGGTTGTCCTTAATATAGGAGAATAATGCTCACCTTTTTATATTTCTCTCGTACCCACTCTCCAAAACACATTACTGACTAGCCTATTATTATAATTATTACTAATGCTGTTGGTATTAGTATTAATGCACATCTGGAATCTGTATTGAAAATAGTGTGCAGCACTCCCAGGTGTGACGATTCCCTGACTTAGCAGATCAATGGGGCAAGGGCAGGACACAGGAGAGATGAGGCGACTGGATGTGTACAAAGTGTGACTTTGCCTTCTGCAGGTATACCATTCCCACAAGATAAAAAGACTGTGCTGCTGCTTGAACTGGGGTCAGCGTGTCACCGAAAAAATTAGACAGTAGTTAAAATTACCAGTGTTATTTTTTTCACAGTGCACGAGGTCTTAATTAAAGACACATACAGTAATTGCAGGCTGTGTTAAAGCCAGGAGTCCGACTCTGGCCTTTTTCTTGGTGGAGCTTGTGTCATCTCATCAGCTTCCTCTCATATCAAACTTTAGGATAATTCACTTGAGCAAGGTGTACTATATGTGCTCTTTAATTTCCTCAAGGACTCTGCTGGCTTTTGCAACTCAATAAATCCAGCTGGGTTTAATGTTTCCTTTAAAAACTGCATGACTATATTATGAATCAGACTGTACTTCCTCTTATGAATTGATTAACCTAAAACAAACACATCTCACTTAGAAACACAAAATACTTATACCACCTTGCATCTGCGTGTCTGTATTGTTTGTGTGTTAGTGATCTACTGTATAGGGTTTTACCTTTGGAATGAGGAGACGCAGTGGGCGGGCCTCACTCTTGGCCTCTTTCTACCGGGGACGGCAGTTCAGCTGCTAAGTATGAAATGGTACTATGATGACGGTGATGACAGGCGATGCTACCTCTCTGTCATACACATACTGCACTTGGGCATCTTCAAAAGGTAAGATCTCTGCAACTCCAGATGTTATATTACAAAATATAGCATCATTTGCATACATAGAATATGTTTGATTGATGATGTAATCCATTGTGTCCCGTAGGAAACGAACCAAGTACACAGAAAGAAATATTCTGTAACTGAAATGTTCACCAGGAAATTACTGTGTCACTTCTCTGGTATCTGTCTCCCTCTTCTGGCAGGTTCTGGGACTGCATAAGGTGTGTGTTGCACATGCAGGGCTCAGTGGCTGAGCTTGGAGCGGCTGTCATGCAGCAGGCAGATGTTGCTGCTCTTTGGTTGCTGGAGGCCCTCGTCCTCACGCTGCCTCAGAGCCTGCTGCAGGCATATGTTGTGGTGTCCACTGATGTGGGCATCATGTCCCCAGGTAAACTGATGTTAGCATGAATTATTGGCTCTGCGTCTTTTTTGTGGCATGTCAGTTGTTGTAGACTGTCAGTATAAGAGATAAGAGTTGTTTTTTCATACTTTCACCTTGTGTTTTTACCCTCAGTGGCCTATTGCTGTGGTCTGTGTATGCTGTCTATTTCCTGGGCCCTGGTGCTGTACAGCAGAGCCTGCTGTCTGATACGACCGGGCCACCTGGCCATGCCTCCGGCAGCCCTGCTGTGCCAGCTGGTGTGGAGGGCAGGCATGCTGGGTGCAAGGGTGACTTGCCTCATGTTCTTTGCCAGGGTCTTTAACTGGTGGGTCTGTGGAGTAGCAGGTGAGCATCAAGCTCCATGGGTGATTTTGTGTTGCTGACACGTCTGGCACCTTTTTGAAAGGAAGAGAAAGGGTGCAATGAAATGATAATATATTATTGCCTTATAGTAACATAGTACACAAATGCAAGTAGAGCTCAATGACTCATTTAGGGAGAGATTCTTATTCATTTATACTAAAGTTAATGAGTGATGTAATTATCCTCAGAGTGATGCAGCATGTCCTCTTAATCCAGTTTTCACTTGCCTCTTTGCATCAGCTTGATACATTGCATCCGGATTCCCTATTGCGCTTGTATGTCCTCATCTACTTTTACATTGACCTCTAGGTTTCCACTGGCTCACGGCCTCCTTCTGGCTCGTATCACAGCAACCGGACATCTGCACCGGCCCCTGGTGTTGGCGTGCCTTTAATGGCATTATGGGGATAGTCCACATCTTCTTCTTCCTCAACGTCAAAGATGGACCCTCACGCTTCCGCATGGCCAGTTTTTATGCAGTAAGACGTGACTTTTCACTGTGTTTGATTCTGGTGCCTGTTTGTAATGTTTTATGATGCCCCGTTTTCAGCACTGCCTCGTTGGTTTACACACAGGGCAACTACACACACACACACGCACACACACACACACACACACACACACACACACACACACACACACACACACACACACACGCGCACACACACACACACACACACACACACACACACACACACACACACACACACACACACACACACACACACAGGCAGACAGTTTGCATTGTCATCCTCACCTCTGCTTGCCTAGCTTACAATGACGTAAAGTTTTCAACAGATGACTGATGGTGTGACCTTCTCTCCTCCTTCAGTTCATGCTCGTAGAAAACGCCACTCTGCTGCTGGCCGCCTCCGACTTCCTTAGTGAGGCATCATGGGACAGCATGACCCTTCCCACCACTGTGCTGTGTAGCTTTTTCCTCGGTGAGTCACTCTCTTTATCTGCGCTCCCTTTGTTGTGGAACAGATTTGCCTCTGATGTTTTAATGTTCAATGCTTATAATTAGACTAGTGACAAAATGTCCAATAGTTTCGGTGGTATCTTAGTAATTAAACCATGGTGATTCAAATCAATTAAAACTAATTCTAAGTAGGACCACAGCTATGGCATTACAAATAGTAATAGCACTACTAATTGTAATAACAGAGATATTAGAAACACAGTTGATGATAAAGTGCAAGTTTACCATCCTAACAAAGACATTATGTGCAAAATATTCATATGCAGGATATTCTGATTTTCTTTAGTCATTTTAGGTATAGTTGAATATGATAGTAAATAAACAGTGATCTTTAATGCATTTTAAACTGCATTGAGCAATCAAGTGACAGTGAGCTGTAAAATACCAAGTACAAGTATACTAAGTGTACAAGTGTACTAAAGTCAACTGTTTCCTGTTCTCTGCTTCCCAGGCGCTACCTCTCTTGTCCTATACTACCGGTTCCTCCATCCCAAGTCAACAGAGATCAGCCAGGGTACGAACCACAACCACATGGGCAGCACATGTATAGATCGAGGGGAGTCATCCTACTCTTTCGGGGATAAAAGCCTGCCAGCTGCCTCCATTCAAAACCACGGCAGCTTCTCCCTCTCAGGTGTGGCTGGTTCTCTGCTGGAGCACCCAGGAACCTGTGGGGGCCGGAGTAACAGCTCCAGCCCTTGCTACCACCACCACTGGCTCCTAATCCGTCTGGCTCTGAAAACAGGAGACCTGGGGAAGATCAACAGAGCATACGGTGCCGACGGAGCAGCAGCCATACTGGACATGGAGGAGTATAACCAAGAGTTTAAGAGTAACGAGGGCATGACTATCACAGCAGGAGGCAGCTGTGGGGGGGTCTCCACTTCTGAGTCTCAGGGGAAAGGCCTGGCACCTCTCTCTGACTGCAAAGATGAGTTTCAGAGTTTGAGCGAGCCCACATCAACCGAACAACCGGAAGAAGAGGATGACAGTCTGGAGATGGAGAGCCCGATGGAGTCACCCACATCAGATTTCAAACGGAGCTCACCAGAGGGCAAGTCTGTGTTTGGAGACAGCCCCGAGCCGTACTTCTGCCCTACAGAGTCAAGTTCAACCTTATATTTCAGCGCTGATCCTCAGTCTCCCAGCAGTGCCAGTAACCCCCGTTTAGACCGGGACATTGGGGGTCTGGAACAGGGGGTGCACCTCATCTCAATCCCCAGTGATCCAGCCCTTCACAGAGATATTCGTGGGCTAATGGGCCGAGTTGGGCCACGTTGCACTTCCACTCCTAAATTGGACTCTGGAGCGCTGGACTCCTCATCTAGTGTCCCTCATTTCACAGGTCCCAGGAGGCAGCTCATAATGTCCCGAAGAGATGAAGACGATAACTTCTAAGTTTCTCAAGACAGAATCAGGGAAAAAGTAACAGCAACTTATCCAACATTAAAGGAAAATACCAGCTTTTTGGAAGGCTGCTTTTCCATCTGATCAGTGCTGTAGGATGAGAAGGCTGCCAGAGATTTCACCTCTGTATGTCTATATATTTAGTCCACTGCGGGGCATAGTATACGCAACATTTTTGGGATAATGCTAAGCTAACCTGTATTCTTCTCACATCATAACTATTTTCTAAAAGCAACGCTTTGCCCAAATGCTGGACACACAGAGGTGAAACCTTTAGCAGTGTTTTCTTCAGACATGAAGATAATTAAAGAGCTAATTGGCCACAAAGGTGGTATATGGACACACCTATCTGACTAAAGGTTGTTTTTTTTTCTATTGATTTGGTTGCAGTCAACTTAAGCCTCAAGAGTTATGCTGTGCAACACAAAGTGAACACTGTTTCTACCAGATTGATATAACATATTGAGGAAGTAGCCATGACTTTTATTAATAAACGTCATTAGAAATATGCAGCTTTTTTATTATTTCAGGCAACTGATGGTCTTTATATTACATACCGAAACTGCTGTTATTCATGTTAAAAAATTGCCAGCAGTAATGAGAACAGAGAAACTAGTCCTAGATCTAAAGGGGACAGGAGTGTCTGACCTCTGAATCTTTACCATCTCAGCATAAGCCAGAACTTTGTTGGCTTCTTAAAAGCACAGGTATCTTCTATACCATAACCATACTTATATTGCTGTGATTTTTTGTTATTCCCATAAAAACATCCCCTGTCCCCTCAGAGAATAATATACTGTATTTTTTGTATAATCATGTTAACTGCCATCGCTTTGAGCAGGGCTAGTGTGCCAACCTGGCAAAAACTGTTTAATATTTTATCTTTATTTACATGTTGACCATGTAATTGCTAACATGTCTTTTGAATTTACATTATGTTGGGGGGGGGGATAATGTCTCAGGCACTGACTTTCAAATGTCTATTGTGTAACAAAATGAAAGATGCTAATGAGGTACTTGTAGTGACTTTTTTATGTGCTCTTGATTGCTATTGCTAGGGCACACATGAAGTTTTGCTCATTACTATTCTGTAAACGGTATGAAATCCACTAACAAAGCAGTGAAATGATGCTGGTTTTGGTGACTGCCTATATAGCCACTGGTGGCTTTAAATAAGCAATAAATAGCCGACATATCGGGGTGACTGAATACAAGTGTTTGTAATTATTTAAACATTGATGTTTTTATATTTATGGTATCAAAGTAAGTTGTTTTTAAGTTGAATTGTTTCAGAATGTTTTGAGCATTTAAGACGTCCACCGCTCTGTGACCACCAGTGGGGGAAGACGTATTCAAATGTTTTACTTAAGTAAAAGTAGCAAGTAGAAAAAGTCATGCATTCAAAATCTTACAAGAAAGTAATAAAGTATTAGCATCAAAATATACTTTGATGTACCAGAAGTAAAAGTACTTGTGTAGAATGGCCCATTTCAGAAAAATGTTTATTATGTTATAGGATTATAATTAGCAATGCATTGTGTACACTACTTTAATGTTGCTGCTGGTAAAGGTGGAGGTAATTTCAATAACTATATATTGTTGAGTAGCTTAACCTATAATAAGATATACTGTAGTTGATTTCTATTTTATATTAATAATCTAAACCTACAAACTAACTAAAGCTAAAGTGGAATTACTCAAGTTAACAAAGTAAATGTTATAACAGACGGAATTGTGTAAATGGCCTCAAAGAAGGTATTTATGGCACTTGCCCTTTAAGAAGTCGCACATGCGCAAATCAGTGAGAAAGTTAACTCCTGAACTTCGTAGTCAGAAAAATTCTGATTTATAAAATAGCAGGGAAAACACCATTGAGTTGACATGGCATTTCGCCGAAGAAACAAGAGTTACCCTTTCTTCAGCCAGGAATTCTTAATTCAAAACCATGCCGACATCGTCTTCAGTTTGGTGATTTTCATTTTGATTGGATTGATGTTTGAGGTGAGATGAGCTCAGATTATATTTTTCTTCCCTCGTCTCGCTCAGCTGTTTTAAAATGGCAAGCCCGCTGCTGCACATTCAAAGATGTAACTTTGTGCGAAGTGGAAACGTATTAGGTCGAAAGAAAAAATACTTTTTTTTATGTTTGCTTGTTTGTCTGCATCTGAGCTTTCGATCAGTGTAATGAGTTCTGTGGATATGATGGCTGCTTAATACTGCAGTTTTTTTAACAAGTTTTGTTAACGATGAATGCTCAGTTCGCAGCGACGTATGCTTTTAAACTAAACAAGAAAGTTACAGCTGAAAACAGCTGGGTATAAACTGCACCGTTACACGTTCATTGGTAGTTTATATGGTCAAAGTTGTCGGTGTCTTGCTCTTAAAACTTGAATTTCTAACGGAGTTTTAACCATATACAGCGGAAAAAAGAAGCCTTTCAACCAGGATGCAGTTGAAAACTCATCTGTTGGCATAGCTAGGCATAAATGGCTACTTATAAACAACATACTATGAATTATTTGTTTCCTAAAATGTAGCTACGTTTTTACCCTTTTGACAATGTCTTGTTCCAGTTTCCAGCAAAAACGTACCGCTGCAACATTTTGATTGCAAGATTTGTCAGTTACCGCAGAGAGCCTAGTTAAGGCAGGAAGTAAATCGTTTTCAGCATTCAAATTTAGAGCACCGCTGTTGCTTAAAATGGGATTCAAGCGAACGTCCGACATGGAGGGGTTTTATTTTGAAAAGCGTAGAGGGAAACTTTATTACTTTTCGTGGCTAGCTTGGCAGTGGTAGTTAACTGCCACGTCTCAATCTTTGAGCTGCTGGCTCTCTGCGGGCTCAACCTCAGCCGCTTTGACCTGAAGGGGTTTCACAATTCACGTACAGTGACTGTATTAATGAGGTGTCTCGTTAGAAAATAACTTTTTCTACGTGCGCACAAACTGACTCCCCATGCTGCCGCTTCAGCTTTTAGAAAAGTTTCAATCCGGAACCCTGGTTGGGAACACACAGCTGGCCAAGTAAAACATAAGTAGGGGATTTCCTTCATTTTTCTCGTTTCGGAAAAAGAGAACAGTGCTACAGCTGGTTTTGAATGTGATATTTTGACGTAGACGGGTCACCTGTGGCCTCGGCGTGCAGGGAATGACTGGTGACTTGTGGTGCCCAAACTGGGGATAGGGGACCAACGGTCCCTTCAGGGGTCCCGTCAGGATGCCTCTTTGCGAAGTCTTATCTTCTAAAAAAAGGAATGCTTAAGACAAAACTATCAAAATTCCCATAATGTTCCCAACCTGATGGACCTCCCCAAGGGGTTGAAGATAAATGTGAGGGCTCACAAAAGTTGGAGGATTGACTGACAATATTATAAACAACATTATATATTCTGAAAAGCTAGTATTCTCACTCGCTTGCTATCCCCATACACACTCACAACACCTGCCACAAACATACTTCGATGATACTTTGATGTCTGGCCTCTTGAGCTTCACTGAAATATATGTTGCTAATTACCATCTCATCTAATTTCCAGGCAACAGCCAAGACGGCCATACTGTTCATTCAGCCTCAGTACAATGTCACCACACTATCACCAGGTATGCAGTGCAGTTGAGGAATTCGTATTTAATACTTAATACTTTAATCCACAGTCTATGACGTATCCACTTATTTTGAACTCCTACAGTTCATACATTTCACAGTTTCACTTCTGCTTCTGCTGTTCCTGCATATTGCATCATTATATTACTGCCATTGAATTGTGATTACAAAATTAGTTAACATTGCTCCAGGATCTTTAACACACCTCTGATTGCAAACATTTGCTGTGTGTGCGTGTGTGCGTGTGTGTGTGTGTGTGTGTGTGTGTGTGTGTGTGTGTGTGTGTGTGTGTGTGTGTGTGTGTGTGTGTGTGTGTGTGTGTGTGTGTGTGTGTGTGTGTGTGTGTGTGTGTGTGTGTGTGTGCTTAGAGGGCGAGGTGACGTTGTACCATTACGGATGGAAGGACTCTGCCACCATCCTCTTCTATTTCTTTGCCGCCATCATCCTCCATGCAGTAGTGCAGGAGTATCTTCTGGATGTAAGTACCCAGTCACTGTGGCACAATGCATCAGTCAGTCAGTCAGTCAGTCACAAGAGGAGGCATAGTGGATGTCACACAGGGAGGTCCTTCTATACAGCAATTATACTGTCAGTGATAGACATACAAAGGCAAGAAAAGACAACAAATACTGCAAATGGCTCCCTCGTCACCAAAAGAGGCAGCACAGTAATGAGTAAATAATAAAATAAGGGCATCGCATTTGTTGAAATACATAATTGCTTGTGTAGAAATTCAACACTGCCTCTGTTTACCATGACTCATACCAAATTCCAAGGAACCTTTTGGAAATTGTTAGGAAATTATTCAAACATTATGGACCCATAAAATGACCAACATTAGGAATCAGCAATACTATTAATAATATAAGGGACATTTACGTACATGCATTATATTCCATCAATGTTAGGGGAAATGAAGAATCAGATTATTTTGCGTAAAACATAAAATCCATGTGATGTCTTAATCCATTTAACCTTTCCTCAGTAAGAGTATGCTATTTATGAATATATTCAAGGTTATGAAGATACATACTTAATGTTTGCGTCCAGTTGCACTTAAAGAGACATTTTAAACAAAACTATTTGAAACGTACCACATCAAAAAACACAAGAGCTGATTTCCAGATGAAATCAGACATGCTGACATTGCTCCAGTTCTCTGAGCGATAGAGTTGTGGTGACAGGAAGAGAGAGAGAGGGAGAGTAGCATTGAATCCATCTGAAGATATGAGCACTTGTGTCATTGTTTAGAAATAGGTCAGCAAGGAGGAATTAGGTTTTATTTTAGCACCATCAGCACGGTTTCCAAAGTGTCTTGAAAGAAATACTTCACAGAGGAGTTTTCAGCAGCAACCATGAATAGTATCTGCTGTCTTTTCTTTATCCTAGTTATTTGTTTTACCGTGACATTTCCTCGTGAATGACAATTCAAGCAGTCAACAGGCCACCCATTATGACTGGATCCTGCAGCGTTCACATGATCTCTTGTATTGTTCATGTTGCAGAAAGTGAACCGACGTCTCCACCTCTCAAAGAGCAAGAATACCAAGTTTAATGAGTCGGGTCAACTTTGTGTTTTTCACTTGGTGTCGAGTGTGTGGAGTTTTTACATCCTCATAACAGTAAGTGACATTTGTATCATATTACAATATGCATTGACAACT
Source organism: Gymnocephalus cernua (assembly GCA_023631565.1). Classification (NCBI taxonomy): domain Eukaryota; kingdom Metazoa; phylum Chordata; class Actinopteri; order Perciformes; family Percidae; genus Gymnocephalus; species Gymnocephalus cernua. Next base: position 9,705,062 of record CM042440.1, read on the forward strand.
TCCTACTAGGAAACATATATTCTTAAACCTATCAAGGAAAACTAATGTATTTCTCACACACTAATGAACAACAGTATAAATTGTTGTATTATCTGATTTCTTCACACAGGAAGGGTATCTCCTGCATCCCAGCAGCCTTTGGGAGAACTATCCCCATGTACACCTCAGGTATGACTGATGTGGTAATGCTTTGTCAGTGTTATATTTACATTAAAAAAAAAGTATATAAACTTTTAGAGCTGGTCAGCAAACAGTACACTTGATTAACTATATACATACATACATACATACATACATACATACATACATACATACATACATACATACATACATACATACATACATACATACATACATACATACATACATTTGATAAGCTTAAAGCAGTGATATGTCTTTAAAAAAAGACATTATGTTAAAACACACCTGTATTTTGCAATGTGTTTCCCAATATTTTAAGTTTAGATCATGTTAAGTTGTCTATTGCTTTACAAAAAGTCACATATACTGTAGAAGTGCTTATTGCCTCTTTTATAGCTGTCAAATACTACTAACTGGTATTCAGCTCAAAATGATCAATTCCTTTTTTAGAGACGTTTTTTTTGAGAATAAATGTCATTGACCCTTTCTCCTACTTTTCCTTCTGCCGGTCTGTGTTTCTGGTCCAGGTTTCAGGTAAAGTTTTTCTACCTCACCCAGCTGGCCTACTGGCTCCATGCCTTACCAGAGCTCTACTTCCAGAAAGTACGCAAGGTCAGTAAGGAGGCCCTGGGAACTGGAAGACTTCTGGAGTGTGAATAGATAATCTCTCTCTCTCTCTCTCTCTCTCTCTCTCTCTCTCTCTCTCTCTCTCTCTCTCTCTCTCTCTCTCTCTCTCTCTCTCTCTCTCTCTCTCTCTCTCTCTCTCTCTCTCTCTCTCTCTGTGTGTGTGTGTCAAACAACAAAAGGCTCCAGGATTTAAAAAATGCGATACCTTTTGCAAAGAGATGCTGTTTGTTTTTCAGGAAGAGATTTCTCGCCAGCTCCAGTACATCTGCCTGTATCTGCTGCACATCGCTGCAGCCTATTTGTTGAAGTAAGCATCTTTTCGTACCTACAAATTCAAAGAACAAATGCACGGATAGTGAGAAAAGAAACTCCAGGATAAAGTAATGAAACGCTGAAGTTTAAGTTTGAAAATCCTTACAATTCTCTGCAGCAGCTGATTCAAAGTGCCGTTACTGATATTATATGAAATACTGTATATGGTTTTCATAGATCCATATATATATATGTATGAGATATATATATGTGTATATGTATATGTGTGTGTATGTATGTTCCCCACTGGATTATGTTCCTTTGTCCCCTCATCTATCACCTGCTTCCCTCTTGTGTAGTTTGAGTCGTGTAGGCCTGGTACTCCTCTTCCTCCAGTATGTGTCAGAACTGGGCTTCCACATCGCCAGACTCTTTTACTTCACTGATGAGAACCATCAGAAAATGTAAGTTACCTCACTGGATTTATTGGTTTTGACTTTTTTAAGTGATCAAGCTTTTAGTGCTATTGCCTTGAAATAAATATTATGTCAATTTTTTTGAATGACTACGTCTTTGCTGTGTGTCATGATTCAGGTTTGACCTGTGGGCGATCAGCTTTGTGTTTACACGCATGGTTACTTTGACCCTGATGTTCCTGGTTGTTGGCTTCGGTTTGGCTCGTGGTGAAAACCAGGGGCTGGACTGGGAGATGGGCAACTTCAACACTGTACTGATAAGGTAATGACCTATGTCCAACCACTGTGTGGATAATAATTCACTTTGTGGCACTGCCATTACTTTTTACAGCTACTGTAACAACTGTATAGTCAAAATGCACTTACCGTCCATAAAAAAGTGTTAACTTTTTAATGTTTTAGTGTTTTACAACATACATTCAAAGTGGATATAGCCAGGAATTTTGACACTGATCGACAGAAATTTACTGTTGTTGTAAGTTTCAAAGTAAAAGCGTGTCTCAACAAATGGATTAAATGGGGTTTGAAATGTTTAAACATTTTAATGTCAGTCCATTTTCCAAAACACATGATTGCATCTACTGTTCCTGCCTTGGGGCCCCTTCAGGATGACCGTTCTACTGCTGGTATGTTTGACCCAATCTTGGCTACTCTGGAAGTTTATCCGCTTCCAGCTGAGGCGCTGGAGGGAGTTCAGACACGAACAGGCTGTTCGCAAGAAGGCTGCCGCAAAACAATCCCTACGGCCACTGAAGAGAGACTCGCGTGAGTTTAAACACCTGCTCAAACAGGTTTCCTTACAGACATCAGCTCCTGGTAGTTAGTCAGGAAACACATTTTTCATAATATCACAATATTCAGGCATGTGACTTGATTCCTTACTCAAAGTACTTTCTTTTGTCCTGATCACACTGGATGCCTGGTATGCACTGCATTAGTAGAGATCCTGACTTCTTACTTCTGTCTCTCCTGCTAGTTGGTCACCACGAAAATGGAGTTCTAAAAGCTGAGAATGGAGCCTCTCCTCGGACCAAAAAACTAAAATCCCCCTAAGATAACACATTGACTGGCCTGAACAGTGGCCTTAGCCCTGGCTAAGGTTTCTCATCAGCACAACAGGGAAGCTGGTGGCCACTGGCCACCGAGCCTCTTGTTGAGTATGTCCTGAGATGTCACACGGACTCAGACTACAGACTTAGGCTTGAATGCTGGAAAATGAAATCCAAGGAAATCCCTCGAGACATTTACTCTTCATATCAGTATTTTTTATACATCCACACAGACAGCTATCCCACCCTAAGGAGCACCATTGTATGCTGAATGACTAAAATGTACAGTGAACACAGTATACGGCACACATGCTATTGTGTGTGTCAATGTTGAATGTGTTGATGCATATCCTCGTACACAAGTACTGTATTGGTTGTAGTGTTGTCCAATTTTCGCAGCTGTTTTCAGCTCGTCATTGAGCCGGCTTTGCTTGTTTTCTAGTCTGGTCCATTGGAGCAGAAAAATGTTACTGATATGGTATGATATGAGCTTACTGTATGCTGGCCTTCACAATATCCCTTTACCATGTCAGGGAAAATATTTTGGCCAACCAGTCACCTGGGCTCCTCCCTATGATTTATGTCTTTGAAATCCTTCATTCGTCACTGGTCACTTAACAGATAAGCATCACGTATGTATGTTGGATATTACCGCATGTTTTTTTTTTTTCATTTGTTTTAATTACTTTATTAAATAATGCAATTTTCTGAAAGATTGTGACTGAAGTCATTTTTCTATTGTCTATTTTCATTTTATACACTTGACATATCTGTCAGCAAAACGGCAACATTTTCAATCGTCTTCATAATGTTTTATTTTGCAGCAATGAAAAAGGAATGCATTGACAGTTGGTAAATAGAAACAAATGCATGCAGAATTACATAGACATTTTCTCCATTTCCAATATTCTTTCATAGCACAGTAAACAGCAGTGCGTTCAAGTAATTCTGAATTGGGTGTCTGCAGGTGGACTCAACCGAGGGTGACACTGAGCATGGTGGAGTCTATCACCTATGCTTTTAGCTAAATGCTAATTACAGCATGCTAAAAGTGTCCCTGGTTTGGTCTTCTGTTTGTTTTATGTGGCTGAGGGAACATAGTTTTCTCGATAAAATGTACATTTGATTGCCCGCCTCAAACATTTGTATTTTTGAAGTAGCCAATCAGATTTTAGGGTAGGCCTTGGCGACAGCTTGGTAAATTCCCAATATTAGAAGGGTATTTTGAGCTCAATCTCACCAACACCAGTTGAGAAGCTGTCAGATTTCGCCAAAAAATCGAATCACCTTTTCTGCAGCAGGCCCAGTGTTTGATTATTGTGTTACGAAAGATTCAGCAAAGGCTTTGCTTTGACTTATTTTACTCTTGTGAACAACTTTTGAGGCAATCCAGCTTTCCCTCACATAATGAAGATGACTCTGCTACATCGTCACCTGATAAAGAATGAAAAAAGCATGGGCATACATTGTTGTGTTAGTCAAACATTTTAAAAAGAGGAAAAGAATTTCATAATTGACAGAAAATTCTAGAGACTTTGCTAGATGGCTGTTTTGATTTTTACCATTCTGGTCAGCTGGCTGGTTATTTGCAGTTGCCACACCCAGCTTCTGTCGCAAAGAATCCAGTGTCTGACCCGGGATCTGGCGTGCACTGGACTCCAGGTAGGTCAGCACAAAGTGGTCAGCATTGGTCAACACAAAGCGGCGGCTATAAACTACAAAAACAGACGAGAGGGCGGAGAAAGATGCCATCAGCTGAGATTTTAGGTTACGTTATTGATCTTCTATTGGAAAATGAAATTAAACTCAATTCTAATAGATGTCTTCCTTAATGTATCAAGGAAGACATTTACAGCAGCAACATGAGTTATACATTATTAATAAAAAATATTCCTTTAGGAAACCAAAACATAGTAAGTAAATACAGGCTGTTAAACTGAAAACGTTACCCTTCACAGTGGCTCCAATAGCGAAGTCTGCAGGTGAGTAGAACTCAGGTTTGTCCACTGTAGAGCCTGGCTTGGGGACGTGTGTCTTTTTCAGTACCTGGCCACCGATGATACCGGGGACGGGCTTTTCAAAAATACTGATCATGTCATCGGACAGGAAGTAGGACAGTATGAAACATCGCTCCTCATCTGCGAGATTCTGGGAGTCCTGGCATGTCAGTAACACAGGACAGCTTAAAGGTAGAATATGTAGTGAATATCATCTTATTATTTGTAATTACGCGTTTTTTAAAGTTGGCCCAAAGGTTCTTTGTTGACACCCCTAAACTCTCCCAGAGAAAAGAGGAAATGCAGGCAGAGGGCAGCATCACTGCAAATCCAGATACCACCACACACTTCTAGTATAAGTATAAGTGATGATTGAGAGGGATTACTTTTGTATTAGTCTATACATTGTTTTTGAGGAAAGCATTGCATATCATACCTTTAAGCAAGGAGGAAAAGGATCTGTTTTGTTGATTGATGGCTTTGATTTTCAGAGAATGCAGTTTGGTGCCTTGGTAACTACATATAGTATAACCAACTACTAGTCATTCAGAAGGTTAAGTCAAAGAAGCAGCAAAAAACATGTTCTCACATATGTTGACTTACCAGTCTGGCACTGTAGCGCAACACTTTGTTTTGGTTTTCCAGCATCTTTAGCACATCCTTTTTGGGAGTCTTAGGAATTAAAGACAAACAATTCTGGAGAGAGTCTTCAAGTGAACCAAATCCATTATAGGGAGGAACCTCCTGTAAATATGGACAGGATAGGGAAATGAATGAAGAAAAAAAAGAATGATCTAGTATAATAACAAAGTCACATACCCTCAGGCAATACAGTTTATATAGTTTCGTAAAAGGACAAGAAAAGACGAAGATGAAAAATACATTTCAGTTTCTCACCTTTCTCTCCTGAAGCAGGTCAGTCTTCTTTGGTACCTCTGAGGGTTTCATCTCCATAGCAGGGTGGTTCTTTTGGTAATACTCTTTAGTGAAGCCATCACAGTCATAAAGCATGAAGCGACGGCCCATCAGCTTTATCGTTTGACCCACATGGAAGTCTTTGGGGGAGTAGTACTCATCTACTTCCGCTGTTGAAGCCTCCAGCACACAGCTGGGAAAGGTCTCTGGATAGAAATAAGTAGAGTACTGTTATTGCTATTCATTTGTCTTTAAATGTTATTTTTTAAAATCAATTCTGCTTTTTTTCTGTAGTGCAAAGAATAGTTGACATCAACAAAACATTATAACCCATAATCAATTACAGAGCAATATGATGTAAATTGTGCTGTAATTGTGATGTTACTTTTAAAATGAGAGTCACCTGAACAATGCACTGTGTAAGATCTAATGCAATTATACTGTATATGTCAGCTATGTCTGTAAATCATTCCTCTTGCACTACTGTACATATTGTATAATCCCTAGACGCTAACTACATTTCGTTGCTATGTACTTGTGACATGTGCAATGATAATAAAGTTGAATCTAATCTAATCTAAATCTAAAGGTGACACAGACAGTTATCTCACCAGACCCTGGTTTGATTTTCTTGGGTAGCTTCAGTCTGTGCATCAGGACAGGGAAAGGATCGCGTCCGCTGTTGGGTTCACGGACAGCGCTGACCTCCACCGTGTCGTCCGCCAGGTAATACTGGATGGTAACAGGCCTGTTCTCCCCGTACAGAGAGTCAGCATCTTCCCACAGGGCAAAGAAACGCAGCACCTGACCAAGAACAGGTTAACAGCCTGAAACTACAATTGGTATGCGAAATGCAAAATCTCAATGTACAAAGACACCTGATTAACGATGCAAGATCACTTCACAAGTTCACTTATTTCATACATTTCAGTGGTTACGAACAACACATTTTCAGGTTGACTTTGCATTTTTGTGCATGTTTTATAAGAGTGGCAATTAACTTATACATTTAGTTTCACTTATAACTGTTGACACAGGCTCAATCTTATATTGAACACATACTTTAACAAAATTGATATGAGACTGTTTTAGTTGAGCTAGGTGACCTAGACTGATATCTGCAAAAGTCAAAATAAAATCATGGCAGGTATAAAAAAAAAATATAGATCATTTTTTGTTTTCTAAATAGCTTGAATAGGAGATGTTATTGTACTCCTGATTCTCTGTTAATAACTATCCAGATTAGGGTTTGTGATAATTGCCCAGTGAATTTGAAATGGAGGAAATTCCCTTTACCTTAGGATCCATGGTAAGAAACTGGTGCCTGCTGTCAAATTGGGAGGGTGTTGTGTAGGCTGAGGGTTGTGAAGACTGAGAGTTTTTACGATGTTTGCCCTGAGGCATCGGCTCAGGGTCATTCAGAACAAAGCCCTCACTTTCCAAGAATTTCTATATATGATGAACGAGACACAGACAGAGAGACATTCATATTTTTTTGTGTCAGACAGAGAAAACAATAAAGATACATAATGCACTGTTAATGCATTAATACAGGGTGTGGTAGAATGTGCTAAATTTAGACTAATAGTGCCCTAGATCACATTCACAGGTTAAAGCCCAGCATGTTCAATTTGGAAACACTTTACCACAGCCTGTGTAGACCAGGTTGTGTGGCAACTTTGGGTTTTTAGAGTCGAGGGAGAATAAGCAGCTGAATGTTAACAAAAGGCTTGGACCTGTGTGTTTCTGTTCCTAAGACCCCCGGAAATAGACAATGCCCCTCACACAGGGAAGACACTGTTGAATAAACACGCACACGCACGCACGCACGCACGCACGCACACACACACACACACACACACACACACACACACACACACACACACACACACACACACACACACACACACACACACACACACACACACACACACACACACACACACCTTTGGATAGGCTCTTTTGCAGTATGGTCAGTATTGTTTTCGTTCAGTGCTGAGGCGTAAGGGTTAATGATTTAGGTAAGCGAATGTGTTTACTGCGGCAGTAATATCTTCGTTTGCAGTGAAGGTCAGAGAAACTCCAAATTTGGTAAAGAGCTAAACTTTCTGTAACACATCCAGCATGAGTTAAATACTCCTTGAAATTGCAGAAATCCTCTGAGTTGGGATGGCACTACAATATTAAATGCTTCTACTTAAGTCATTAAAGTCTCTTGAACATCTTCCAAGTCTCTGAATTTTGGCTTTCCAAAATTCTACGACACAGGGGGGTGTTGTACCTTTGTAAAAGCATCGCAATGTGTGATGTGGTAATGGAATCCGTACACCTCCAGGTCCATGCCAATATTGAGGTCTGTCCACTGGTAATGCTGTCCATGTTCATTATTGGGCAGACGCTGGCGACTGACCCGTTTCCCCTGCGGCATCCCAGAATTCTCCACCATGGGCTCAACCATGGACATCGTGTCATCCTCAAGATAGTAGTTAATTACCACGGGACGCACACGGAACTCCTCTTCAGCTGAAAAGGGGATATTTTCATGAAAGTATGCATAGTAGCGCAGCACCTACAAGACAAGAGGGTGGTGAAGAAGAGACAGACAAGAAATGAATTGGACAATTGGTTGAACAGCAACATCTTGAAAAAAATAAACTTCAAATACTGGTCTTCTAGGCCTTATTATACCTTCTTGTCAAGGGCCACATAGGCAGGGATGAATTCTTCTACTACGCTCTGTTCAAAGGAATCATAAGAGATGTCTGGTGTCAAGGAAAACCCACTGATCTCTTGTTGGATCAACTGCTCTGATAAAAGAGGATCCTGTTCAATGCCCACAGTGGGTTTACGGGGGAAAGCATAGCCATTCTTAAAGTCCAGTGTCTGGGGACGATGGAAGGCTGACTTCTGCAGAGAAAGATCATTGAGGAGGGAATACATTAACTCTGGTAAATCACAATACAAATCCATCTCCAATCACATCACATTGCGATTCATATGAAATGTTACATAAATATCAACCATGAAGTTAAAACATGTGAGCCCACAGTGACACTAAGCCTTGCTAAACTTTTATTGCACATATATAAAGAATAAAACTATTCAAATCAGAGCGGTGCTGCAGTGTTTCGGCCCATCTTTAAGGGCTGCTATACATTTCGCAAGCCACCAGATGTCCCTGTTTGCGCTGTGTTTGAAGCCCCAAAGCTTTAAATCTTCATCGGCACAAATAGAAAGAAAGCCCCAAAGCTTCATAAGGCTATATTCACCGGTCACTATAATAAAAACAACAGTTACAATGACTATCACATGAATAATTATAAAAAAGAATGGCCACAATGTTAACAGTTACAGTAGTTAACTGAATATATAGGCTAGATGTAATATTTTAAAGCAGGAAAATAAAACGAGGCAAAATCATGTGCTGATGGTCTGGATGCTGGATGAGATTGTTTCCTCCGGTCTGTCATGGAATTTGTGATCACCTGACAGGTTGGCACTGGGACAGTGAGCTGGGTGAGTTTGGTGTGTTCAGTGCTGATGGTCCGGGTGCTTGCTGACATGCATCCTCTTCACGGATCCTGAGCGCAGTGTGTGTGTGTGTATTGGTTGTTTGAAGTCAAATAAGATGTGGGCTTATCAAACCTGCGGTAAAACCCATTCAGGGCGTAGGCCAGTTGATGGGTCCCTACAGTGTGAGGGGATGGCAGACTGTAGTTGTCCTGCAGGCCGCCCTCTCTACACAGATGCAGAGTTGTTGGCTGAGAACTTGTTTTTTCAGCTTTTCTCTCTCAGTGTGTTTCTGGCCTGGTTGTAAAAGAGTCTGTCCGCACTTCGCTGTGAACCAGGGTTAATTATTGCTGTATGTGTAGAAGGTTTCAGTCGGCAGACACGTCTTCACAAAAACTGACTAAGATGTCACAGTGTCAGTTCATCCAGATCCGTAGCTGGAGCCTCAAAACCCTCCTATCAGTGCAACGAAAGCTGGTCGGTAACTATCCGCTAACGTTAGCTACAGCTTTGCTTCTTCACGGCTAAATTCAGCCAGGATAGCTGGAAAACCCCGGCTTAATCTAGGTTTTGTGAAATAGCCATCTGTACATTATAACGGAATACAATACAGCCCTGGAATAAACACTTAGCTAGCGAAGATATTAGCTAGCTAGCTATAGCATCCTCAGTCAGGCTCAATTATTGGACATTAGAACTGGAGGAATTCCGTTTGCATTATAGAAAGAGAATAACAGCACATTTTCTTTTAAATGTTACTAATAGTAGTAAAACGTCAGAGCCTTAGCTACCTTATCATAATTGAAACTGTTAGCTTGCTAAGGTTAGCCACTTTTATGTTCAACTTTTCCTAGCTAACGTTAATTTACATGCTTACCGTCACATCCCGAAAGGTGTTTCCAGGTAAAAATGGTAGGCCACGGTTCCAAGACATTGTCGGTCTTAAAGTACGTTGTTATTTTTTTGTTTATATGGCCTTATCGCCACAAGATATTTCACAGTATACTTTCGTGATTTGTGTTAATAGTTAGCTATGTTTTGTTACCGCATTAACTGGTCGTAAATCTGCAGTATCCATGGAAACGGCACGGCACAGCAACCTAATGGGAATAAAATATTATCCAGGATAATATGAAGTTGTTTTTAATTATCTTACGTGCTACAATCAATCAAATTAACGTTAGTTGTCAGAAAACCATTTGCCATATAAATAACTATCATCAATGGTTGAATTCATACACACTTGATTTAAATTGAAGAGCTCACTTCACCACCAAGGGGCGAGCAACACCAATACATCTCACTGGTAGAATTGCCCACAGGTCATCCATCAGTTCCATACATTTTGTGATGACATTATTGTACAGTGTGTTAACTCTACGCTATGTAATATCACATTATTATGAGATTAGAGCAGTTCTTTTTCTCAGTACAGAGCAAGTGCATATTTGAAGTGACTATCACAAACCGGGCCACACGGCCATGACACATTTAACAAATGATTAATGAATTTAAATAGGCTAACATAAGAGGACTGACAGTGGGATGTGTGATCAGTAAATTCAGTAGTGTGAGTGGGTGCATGAGTGAAAGAATGTAGCCTATGTGCAGTGTTGTATGGTGCAGCAACAAAAACCAAAACGGCAACCAAAAGCCACAATGATGTGACAGAAAGGAGAGAACACAACTGAACCCAAGAAGCTTTCAAAAGTTCACTCCTAGTGATTAAAAAAACGATTCTGCCCCTCACCAACATGCAAGGAAAACTTCAGGAAAGCGCACAGGACTACCATCAGGCTGTTCTGAGCCTGAAGGAGAGGGAGTGACTACCAGAGGCGGTGACCCATTCACCCAAACACTACTGCCAGCCAAGTCGTTGTCCGAAATAATGTCAACCCCTTCCCTTTTGGTAACGCAGGTATCACACCAACAGGCACCTCACCCTGCACCAAGCCACATTCTAGGTTCATGCTATGCACTGAATAGGCAACACCTTCAACCACATTCCTCGCAAAACATCCCCAGAAAGCTTACCGTCTCTGACTAACTCCAGCTTTTAAAAGTTCAGTGGCCTAACAGAGCCTGTGTTGCCAGTGTTACTGATGAACCCAGGAGCTGCCACTCTACTGATGACCCTCTGCCACACCCATCTGCAGTAGGCTGCCTGCAAGGAAAGCAACCACACAAACAAAGTAACAGGCAGACATGATGAAGAGGGTCATCACAGTGACATAAATGCAAAACATAACTTCAGACTAAAATGTGCAGGTTTAAACACAACAGTGGGCGAGTTATTTTGAACAGTTTATTCCAAGCACAGGAGTCATAATTTGTTCTCACTTTACCAGCTATCAGCACATTTTAACCCCATTCAAATTTAAACACAAGTCTTTATAAAAAAAAAAAATGATATAGAGTGGCAGTCTTTATGTGGATGACCCTATGTCCTGTGTACTCTCAACTAAACTCTCAGTTATGAAAATACCAAGCTTTTTTATGAAAACTATAATTATTCCTATGCTTGAATCCAGGGCAGCGCAAACAGCTGGATTGACAATAGCTTATTTTATTAAACTGGCAACATGATTCAAGAGACGCAGGTTGCACGTCCACTGTGAACCTTTTTTCAGTGCTGGTTCCTTCTCCGGACGAGCAGCGATTACCACAAGCATCAGGTTTAGCACTGGTATCTTTGAAATAAGGGCACTGTTGAGACAAAACCTGAAAAATTATTTCTAGCAAATTCACTGGTACAAAATTGGCATATTCTGGTTACGTACATTAACATCTGGGGAGAACAGCAAGTGCAACGTGTGACAGAGACAAATTTTACACATGGTCCACAGTAATGATAAAAGGGGTGTATATATATATATATATATATATATATATATATATATATATATATATATATATATATATATATATATATATATATATATATATGAGATAAGAAAAAAATTGGGATATCCAATTAATAAATCATTTGACCAGTTATTGGGTTATACTGTACATTAGCTGCACTCTTGACAACAGTGACTTAATAGCTAGAAAAGGCACTGCACTGTGAATTAAACATACTGTATCAAAAATAAGGATAAATCACTAAACCTCTTTGAGGCTCTTTATATGATATTTCTATTTCTTTTTCTTTAAATGCTGACATTAGCTGTTTAAATGGGCTGATCCCCTTCTTAGGAAGCAAATACATCAACCAAACACAGAAACACTAGGATTGCATCCCTGAGGTGCCAGACAACCTTCGCCAAGTATAAAAATATCTAATTAATAAACCATACTTGAGAACAAAAATACACAACATCAATAAACTATTAAATATTATAAAATAGATTTCATAAGGGTTGAGATGAATTCCCCCCAAAAATATATTTTGGTTTTATATAGTTCAAAAGGCAGCATGGTTATTCACTGTGGAAAGATTGTCTTACATTGTCCCATTGTACACTTCTTTCTGTTTTATACTCCTCCTCTGTAAAGTCCACACTTGAATACTGGAGGGTGCTGAGCATAAAGCTCCAAGTGTCAGTCTTTTGCAGGAAAGCAGACGCATCTGAGGCCTTGGTCCTTCAGTCACCATGTAGTCTCTACAAGCCTATGTGTCTAAGGCAGCTAACCCATAAATCCCCACTTCAAAAAGGCCCGCTGAGGTCACGGGCAAGGCAGTGTAGCCTTTCACCCCTCACTTCCAGCAGAAAGAGGTGAGCTTACCATGCAGAGTGGGAGCTTATTCTCTTACTGAATGGGGTACAGCTTATGATACCCAGAGGAATATGCAAACCAGCAGAGGGAGGTCATTCTTCCTAAGTCTGCAATACCTTCCACTGTTCTCATCAGTGTGAGTCCACAGTTTTCATGCTTGCTTATAAAGCTTCATGAGGGCCATGCCTCTTGACCCTTCCAACCCAAGTGCGTCCTAAAATTTTTTCAAGTCAAGTACACTTTTCTATTAATTAAAAAAAAAAAAGCCCATTAGCAGTCCTCAGTAATACCGATTGAGGCTCCGTGTCCCGGGGATGTCAGGTTGCCCGTTCATCCAGATCTCTCGGATGATTCGCTCCCTCTCCTCAAGCCTCTGTGCTCTCTCCAGCTCTTCCGCCGACGTGAACACGTTCATGTTTAGTGTGCGTTCGAATCGCCGGTGCCGCCGCGCCGACAGATCCGAGGTGGCATCCCAGTCCGAGTCCGAGTCGCTGGAATCGGAGGACGAGTCGGCGGGGCCTGCTCGTTTCTTGGTGGGATGCCGCTGGCGGGGCTGGCAGTCGGTGCGACAAGAGATCTGGACCACCAGAGCGAAGAGCGTAAGAAAGAGGCCCAGACACACACCACAGACGAAGAAGAGCGCCGCCCTCTCTGGGTGGTCTGTTATAGAGGAAAAAGACAAAACAAGAAGTGCTATGTTTAGTTGGTTACTGTCAGAACACTTTAAGATCACTGTCAGATCCATTTAATTGGATCTTTATGTCTGATATCTTTTATGTTCAGCCTGCTCACTACTTGGATGAACAATATCTGCAGACTCAAGCTGCAGGTGGACAAGGGCTGCTCATCCTCTACCTCTAAATAGGATTTGTCTTTCACTACTGACTGAACAAAAGTGAGACCTATTCGATCCATCTAAGACTTTGGTGTGATCATGTGAGACCTGCTGTGCAGAAATGACTCATGTCATTTTCAGGCTTGATTACTGTAACAGCTCTTTGCTGGCTTTCATACATGCTCATAGACACTTACTCATCCAGGTTGTGGTAGTCGTGCTTGTCTTCAACCTGAAGTTCTCATTATGTGTTACAATCCTTGCTGACATTTAGTTCACCTGCAGCAGCCTCAAAGCCTTCACACTATCACCCAGCCATACACTGTGACTCAGCTCAGTATCTTTTCAGATCATTAGACCCTCCAAGTTCCAAATGACAAGTGGAATAAACTGCAAATATTAGTAAAACATGTTTTAAACAGAATGCTTAAGTTTTCCTTAAAACTTAAAAGACCACACTTAAAACTTATTTTAATTGGTGTACTATTCCTCAATAAAATGCATTCTAGAAATGCAGATCATAAAACTTTATGGCAGCTTACAAATATGAGAAAACTGGAGTTAGCTAGCCACATATGTTCAGCTTCCATTACAAATTACAGTGTATGTTTATTTGACTGTATAATGTATGCATTTCACTATGTATAAACTGTTTATTTGAGGTAATAAAACAGGAAGTATCCAAAGTAGTGCAGCGTGTGTTTTAGCAGCTGAAGCAGGTGACTGACAGTGTGTGTATGTAGCGGTTATCCCTGCCTAACATCTGCATTCCTCTGGCCCACATTTACCCACCTTTCAGTCCCAGGAAAAGGGAAACAGATACAAAAGATAGCGTGCCACACATGTGTACCGCACATGAAACCATGCACTCAAATCACTGTCTGAGAACTAATCTAGAGCTAATACGGCCCTTTAATATACAACTCCCAATTCAGAAAAAGTTGGGACAGTATGGAAAACACAAATTAAAAAATAAAGTAGTGATTTCTAAATGTACTTTGACTTGTATTTCCTTGCAGACAATACAACAGCACATCATTTAATGTGTTCCTCATGATTTTTATTGTTTTTGTTTCAAAAAAACAAAATTCCTATTTTGGTTCTAGCAACACATTTAAAAAAAAGTTGGAACAGTAAAGCATTTACCACTTTGTAATGTTGCCATTCATTTTCACAACACTTAAAAGACGTTTAGGGACGTTTCCACTGTGTGATGGTCCATCCCAGATGCCTCCGAGCCCAGAGAAGTCGACGGCGCTTCTGGACACTGTTAACATAGGGCTTCCTTTTGGCACAGTACAGTTTTAACTGGCATTTTTTTTACAAATGAAATTAAGTTGACCAGACAAAACATGAAATATTTTGTGTTCACATTGTCTGCAATGAAATACAAGTCAAAGTACATTTAGAAATCACTACTTCCTTTTTTTATTTGTGTTTTTCATACTGTCCCAACTTTTTCTAATTTGGGGTTGTAATAATCCAGCCCTGTTCTCGAATGATCTGTCAGGTTAAGGTCTCTAATTTACCTGCATCTTTAGGCTACTCGTGTGATGTGATGTCACACAAGATTATATGAACGTTGCCTTACCTGATATGTAAGTGTAGGCTGCCAGTGCGTTGCTGATGAGGGCCATGTTGGCGCTAGAGGTGGAGTTGATAATGGGATTCATGGCTGGGGGCGGCAGTAGACTTTCTCCTCCACCTCCTCCTTCTGAAAACTTCTCCTCGTTAGGGTTAGTCTCCCTAATCTTCTTCCTATCTGCAAAAGCAGAAAAGTTCAGTTTTAAGAGGATAGTTCATTTAGCATTTTAATTATTTATTTAGACACACACAGGCACGCACACGCACACGCACACACACACACACACACACACACACACACACACACACACACACACACACACACACACACACACACACACACACACACACACAGCTGTTTTCCTTTGTGGATAGAACATGACTACACTGAGATCAAGGAGAATGTTTCAAACATTTCAGTACCACATGTACAGTCAGATTATTACAGTCAGATGCCACTGTTTGGGTCATTTACAGTAAAGTCTGAGTATTTTGTCTCTGAGGTACTGTGACTACAGCATTCAGACCACTGAGTCATCCCAAGTCTTTCACTCGATTTTAAGAGATACGCTTCTGTAGAAAAGATGCATTACGCATAAAGACGCACACACATGGTCACAGAGAGTTGTGTGATTCAGAAGATAATACAACATCTGTATTTGTCAAACTCATTCTGACTCAGGTCATTAAGAGGATCACATAGGAAAAGTTCGCACTTTGGCAACATTTCAAAAGCTTCCCCAAAATCTCCGAAAACAATCTATTTATAGATGAGAACAACTGTTTCCCCCTCTGGATTTTCATCACAGTACGACTTCTACATGCTGGCTTGTGTTGTGTATGCAAGAGTCGAGGAGAGAACAAAGGAGCCCAGAGTGATTTGATTACCTAGTTATACTCATTTTCTGAGTATAGTCACAGCTAGTTAACCTGAAGAAGTGTTTAGGTGGGATATGTAACTACTCTAACTTTAGCTCCACGAATAAGCAATGCCTCATTAAAAAAAAGAAGAAAAAAAAAACTTTCAGATAAAACGACCAAAAATAAAATCACTTCAATGACTTCATAGTCATATTGACATGCTTAATTGTTTTTGTCGGTGTAGGTGAGCATGCTTTGGTGAACTGTCACACACACCAATGACCTCTAATTGTAGAGTCTCTTAAGGTGTGTCAGACTCTCTTTATCTGATAAAAGCAGTTTAGACTGGAATTGCTTACTGAGGAGGTAAATGTTTCCACCTGGACCCACTGCTGTGGTGCACACACCGGCTAACATTCAACCAACAGATCACAATCTCTCTTTCTAACATACAGGCAGATGAATCATCACTAGAAAACACTTGCAGTGCTTGAAAATAAACAGAATACATAGTGATTGAAATGCAGTTGTTGCTCTTTTGATTGAATACTTTTAACATGCTACACTCAGGTAAAGCCATTATTAATAAATGCATCTAATAAATAAATGAATCTAAATAAACCAATGGCATTTTAACAATAATAAATGCTGCATCTGTGTTGGCACAAAAATGATCTGCCTCAGAGTGATATACAGTATTTAGATACTATTTATGTTTTTAGCTTCAGCAACAGAGGTGTGTTAAGAACAGAGATAATAGGAACTGAGTAGTTATGGGTATAGCCGGCATCATGGCACAAAAAAAGACAAAAAAACTCACTAGCGGCCAAACGATGTCTGGGAATTGCAGTGCACCCCAGCAACAAGAAGTTAAGACCAAAGATGGAGAGTCGATACATAAGTCAGAATCTTGTGGTTTACAACTATAACGGTTCTAACTGGTGTGTCAGTTTCCAAAAATAATCCTGTCCTGCCAAGTGGTGCTCAAATTCACTAACTTTTATTTTAAATTCTAGACAAAATCCACAACGTTTTCAAAGACACAAATAAGCCAGGCTGAAATTTTGGGGCAAATGCCATGACATTTTGGACTTTAATAATGAACTCAATGTAAGCATCACATAGCTCTAATAAATTGTAAAAAAACAAACAAAAAAACACACACACAACAACCCCCCATAAATACATAAATGGGGAAACATAAAAGTTGAGTGAAAAGAGAGAGAGGGAAAAATCAAGAATTGAAGGTACAGATTTGACGTATGACGTCGTATCAACTGTCTAATCTTACTCTCTGCAAGAAAGCGAATGAGTGTAATTCCCAAAATGCTGAACTATTCCTTTAAGAAGCATGTTGTGAAAAGGGTGATCCAGCTGTTTAGTCAAATATCTGTTTCTTCACACCCATCCCTCTATCCAGTTAAAAATAAACAAAGAGAAATGAGACAAAGGAACCGAAAAGATCAGGATACCGGTATTTACAGTAAAATGTTTCTTGTTCCGCCTTCATATGTTTCGTTCCCTATCTGTATATCAGAGATGGAAGCAGGTTTGTCAAAGATGAGCTTTAAGTGAAGTGTTTGAAGCAAGGAAGTGAAGCCATTCATGCGTCAGCAGCACACATCTCCTGTCTGCTCCCACTCTTAACTACTCATTCATTCGTCTATCCTCCTAATCAGTACAGAGCCGGTAGCTGAGCAGAGTAATTAGTGTGCTGGATGCAGGCCACCATCCCTCATGAATAAAGCTTTGTTTAAGTCCCTTCCTTGCTGGCGTCTCCTTTTTCTTTACTCTTTCATTTCATTGTTCTTGCTCTGTCTTCTCCCTCTTTCTCTTTATGGGAGTAAGACAGACTGATTTAGACTGTGGTCACAGCATTGACTCTTGGAAAGCAGTATATTTTTAAGACCAATGATCATAAATGGTCCAAACCAATGGCTCTGCTTGGATACATATGGAAAGAGTTGAACCCTGTGTAACTTTAAATATACATACATATATGCTCTGACTTGAGACCTGAATTACTGTTTCTGTTGATGCCTGGGAGGCCTTGGGACTGTTAAGTGTTAACTGCTCTCCACGGGAGGCCGTGAGTGTGTGACAATGTTTGTGAGAAAGCTTATGTTGTTTCGCTCACCTGGAACAGCGTCAGGGCTTTTGACTGAGCTTCCCTCCGGAGGACTGTCTCCCACTATGTTGGGGTCATGGGCGCTGGGTGGAGGGGAGTACACCGGCGGTCTGGGTCCCTGCTCCTGGAGCAACTTCTTTGGGACTACAAAGAGAAGGATAGGTGGAGTAAAGGAGGGGAGTTTGGGGGCGAGGGAATCAAAGAAAGACAGAAGATAATAAGATGTAATTTCTATTTAACTTCTGCATACAGCCCGGCCAATGTTGATTAGGCAATATGATCTGCATAAATTAGTTCACCGTAGATATATCGGTACAAGCAGTAAGTCTGCAAATATTAAAGAAGAAATGAGAGTACATAGATATTTCACAGGTGGTGTCCATTTTGACCCTTTACGTTTGATATAGTCTGATATATTGAAAAGAATAAAACCTGCAATAACAGATTTACTTTGGAAGTTCTTCTCCTCCCTCATGTGCACACAGCTGTAAAGTCTATATGTCATGGGAGATTCTGAGTTGTGTTAACCTCACATTCTATTTAACGTGAAATGAAAGTGAAAACTTGGAGTATTATTGTAAAGGAAGAGTAAGGAGCTATTAATGAAACAGCACGATGGCTGTGATTCACACACGCTTCCTGACCTTGCACATGATTCCCGAAAGTTAGGCTGCCCTCGCCCCCTCCTCCTCCTCCTCACCCCTTCACATCCTCCAACCTCACAGTGTCCTGTGAGTAAGGGAGTCTGCACTCTTTCCCCACAGACACAAACCCACATTGCAGTGGGCTATACATTCCTGCCTGCTCACATGTGGTTTCGAGGTCCGGGCCACGCTCCGGTCACTGCGTTTATCTGCCCTGTCACATCACAGGGACTTACAGCTCAACAGATGACCGTCTGTCCAGCTGTTTGTCCGTCTGCTATTCTTGCATTTCCATTGCTCTGGACAAACAAATAGGCAGTGAAGAATAATCAGCTGCCTGGTTTTGCTGACATTAGTAGCACTAATAGTGAAACTGTGACATGTGATTTAGGGTAAAAATGGACCATTTATTTAAAGGCCGAATGAATAAACACACTGATCAAATTTCCAGAGACGGATTTTGCCAGTGGTCCAAGAGTCAATCAAAGTGCAGGAAGGAGCGGAGCAATTCTTCTACTACGCTCTGTTCAAAGGAATCATAAGAGATGTCTGGTGTCAAGGAAAACCCACTGATCTCTTGTTGGATCAACTGCTCTGATAAAAGAGGATCCTGTTCAATGCCCACAGTGGGTTTACGGGGGAAAGCATAGCCATTCTTAAAGTCCAGTGTCTGGGGACGATGGAAGGCTGACTTCTGCAGAGAAAGATCATTGAGGAGGGAATACATTAACTCTGGTAAATCACAATACAAATCCATCTCCAATCACATCACATTGCGATTCATATGAAATGTTACATAAATATCAACCATGAAGTTAAAACATGTGAGCCCACAGTGACACTAAGCCTTGCTAAACTTTTATTGCACATATATAAAGAATAAAACTATTCAAATCAGAGCGGTGCTGCAGTGTTTCGGCCCATCTTTAAGGGCTGCTATACATTTCGCAAGCCACCAGATGTCCCTGTTTGCGCTGTGTTTGAAGCCCCAAAGCTTTAAATCTTCATCGGCACAAATAGAAAGAAAGCCCCAAAGCTTCATAAGGCTATATTCACCGGTCACTATAATAAAAACAACAGTTACAATGACTATCACATGAATAATTATAAAAAAGAATGGCCACAATGTTAACAGTTACAGTAGTTAACTGAATATATAGGCTAGATGTAATATTTTAAAGCAGGAAAATAAAACGAGGCAAAATCATGTGCTGATGGTCTGGATGCTGGATGAGATTGTTTCCTCCGGTCTGTCATGGAATTTGTGATCACCTGACAGGTTGGCACTGGGACAGTGAGCTGGGTGAGTTTGGTGTGTTCAGTGCTGATGGTCCGGGTGCTTGCTGACATGCATCCTCTTCACGGATCCTGAGCGCAGTGTGTGTGTGTGTATTGGTTGTTTGAAGTCAAATAAGATGTGGGCTTATCAAACCTGCGGTAAAACCCATTCAGGGCGTAGGCCAGTTGATGGGTCCCTACAGTGTGAGGGGATGGCAGACTGTAGTTGTCCTGCAGGCCGCCCTCTCTACACAGATGCAGAGTTGTTGGCTGAGAACTTGTTTTTTCAGCTTTTCTCTCTCAGTGTGTTTCTGGCCTGGTTGTAAAAGAGTCTGTCCGCACTTCGCTGTGAACCAGGGTTAATTATTGCTGTATGTGTAGAAGGTTTCAGTCGGCAGACACGTCTTCACAAAAACTGACTAAGATGTCACAGTGTCAGTTCATCCAGATCCGTAGCTGGAGCCTCAAAACCCTCCTATCAGTGCAACGAAAGCTGGTCGGTAACTATCCGCTAACGTTAGCTACAGCTTTGCTTCTTCACGGCTAAATTCAGCCAGGATAGCTGGAAAACCCCGGCTTAATCTAGGTTTTGTGAAATAGCCATCTGTACATTATAACGGAATACAATACAGCCCTGGAATAAACACTTAGCTAGCGAAGATATTAGCTAGCTAGCTATAGCATCCTCAGTCAGGCTCAATTATTGGACATTAGAACTGGAGGAATTCCGTTTGCATTATAGAAAGAGAATAACAGCACATTTTCTTTTAAATGTTACTAATAGTAGTAAAACGTCAGAGCCTTAGCTACCTTATCATAATTGAAACTGTTAGCTTGCTAAGGTTAGCCACTTTTATGTTCAACTTTTCCTAGCTAACGTTAATTTACATGCTTACCGTCACATCCCGAAAGGTGTTTCCAGGTAAAAATGGTAGGCCACGGTTCCAAGACATTGTCGGTCTTAAAGTACGTTGTTATTTTTTTGTTTATATGGCCTTATCGCCACAAGATATTTCACAGTATACTTTCGTGATTTGTGTTAATAGTTAGCTATGTTTTGTTACCGCATTAACTGGTCGTAAATCTGCAGTATCCATGGAAACGGCACGGCACAGCAACCTAATGGGAATAAAATATTATCCAGGATAATATGAAGTTGTTTTTAATTATCTTACGTGCTACAATCAATCAAATTAACGTTAGTTGTCAGAAAACCATTTGCCATATAAATAACTATCATCAATGGTTGAATTCATACACACTTGATTTAAATTGAAGAGCTCACTTCACCACCAAGGGGCGAGCAACACCAATACATCTCACTGGTAGAATTGCCCACAGGTCATCCATCAGTTCCATACATTTTGTGATGACATTATTGTACAGTGTGTTAACTCTACGCTATGTAATATCACATTATTATGAGATTAGAGCAGTTCTTTTTCTCAGTACAGAGCAAGTGCATATTTGAAGTGACTATCACAAACCGGGCCACACGGCCATGACACATTTAACAAATGATTAATGAATTTAAATAGGCTAACATAAGAGGACTGACAGTGGGATGTGTGATCAGTAAATTCAGTAGTGTGAGTGGGTGCATGAGTGAAAGAATGTAGCCTATGTGCAGTGTTGTATGGTGCAGCAACAAAAACCAAAACGGCAACCAAAAGCCACAATGATGTGACAGAAAGGAGAGAACACAACTGAACCCAAGAAGCTTTCAAAAGTTCACTCCTAGTGATTAAAAAAACGATTCTGCCCCTCACCAACATGCAAGGAAAACTTCAGGAAAGCGCACAGGACTACCATCAGGCTGTTCTGAGCCTGAAGGAGAGGGAGTGACTACCAGAGGCGGTGACCCATTCACCCAAACACTACTGCCAGCCAAGTCGTTGTCCGAAATAATGTCAACCCCTTCCCTTTTGGTAACGCAGGTATCACACCAACAGGCACCTCACCCTGCACCAAGCCACATTCTAGGTTCATGCTATGCACTGAATAGGCAACACCTTCAACCACATTCCTCGCAAAACATCCCCAGAAAGCTTACCGTCTCTGACTAACTCCAGCTTTTAAAAGTTCAGTGGCCTAACAGAGCCTGTGTTGCCAGTGTTACTGATGAACCCAGGAGCTGCCACTCTACTGATGACCCTCTGCCACACCCATCTGCAGTAGGCTGCCTGCAAGGAAAGCAACCACACAAACAAAGTAACAGGCAGACATGATGAAGAGGGTCATCACAGTGACATAAATGCAAAACATAACTTCAGACTAAAATGTGCAGGTTTAAACACAACAGTGGGCGAGTTATTTTGAACAGTTTATTCCAAGCACAGGAGTCATAATTTGTTCTCACTTTACCAGCTATCAGCACATTTTAACCCCATTCAAATTTAAACACAAGTCTTTATAAAAAAAAAAAATGATATAGAGTGGCAGTCTTTATGTGGATGACCCTATGTCCTGTGTACTCTCAACTAAACTCTCAGTTATGAAAATACCAAGCTTTTTTATGAAAACTATAATTATTCCTATGCTTGAATCCAGGGCAGCGCAAACAGCTGGATTGACAATAGCTTATTTTATTAAACTGGCAACATGATTCAAGAGACGCAGGTTGCACGTCCACTGTGAACCTTTTTTCAGTGCTGGTTCCTTCTCCGGACGAGCAGCGATTACCACAAGCATCAGGTTTAGCACTGGTATCTTTGAAATAAGGGCACTGTTGAGACAAAACCTGAAAAATTATTTCTAGCAAATTCACTGGTACAAAATTGGCATATTCTGGTTACGTACATTAACATCTGGGGAGAACAGCAAGTGCAACGTGTGACAGAGACAAATTTTACACATGGTCCACAGTAATGATAAAAGGGGTGTATATATATATATATATATATATATATATATATATATATATATATATATATATATATATATATATATATATATATATATATGAGATAAGAAAAAAATTGGGATATCCAATTAATAAATCATTTGACCAGTTATTGGGTTATACTGTACATTAGCTGCACTCTTGACAACAGTGACTTAATAGCTAGAAAAGGCACTGCACTGTGAATTAAACATACTGTATCAAAAATAAGGATAAATCACTAAACCTCTTTGAGGCTCTTTATATGATATTTCTATTTCTTTTTCTTTAAATGCTGACATTAGCTGTTTAAATGGGCTGATCCCCTTCTTAGGAAGCAAATACATCAACCAAACACAGAAACACTAGGATTGCATCCCTGAGGTGCCAGACAACCTTCGCCAAGTATAAAAATATCTAATTAATAAACCATACTTGAGAACAAAAATACACAACATCAATAAACTATTAAATATTATAAAATAGATTTCATAAGGGTTGAGATGAATTCCCCCCAAAAATATATTTTGGTTTTATATAGTTCAAAAGGCAGCATGGTTATTCACTGTGGAAAGATTGTCTTACATTGTCCCATTGTACACTTCTTTCTGTTTTATACTCCTCCTCTGTAAAGTCCACACTTGAATACTGGAGGGTGCTGAGCATAAAGCTCCAAGTGTCAGTCTTTTGCAGGAAAGCAGACGCATCTGAGGCCTTGGTCCTTCAGTCACCATGTAGTCTCTACAAGCCTATGTGTCTAAGGCAGCTAACCCATAAATCCCCACTTCAAAAAGGCCCGCTGAGGTCACGGGCAAGGCAGTGTAGCCTTTCACCCCTCACTTCCGGCAGAAAGAGGTGAGCTTACCATGCAGAGTGGGAGCTTATTCTCTTACTGAATGGGGTACAGCTTATGATACCCAGAGGAATATGCAAACCAGCAGAGGGAGGTCATTCTTCCTAAGTCTGCAATACCTTCCACTGTTCTCATCAGTGTGAGTCCACAGTTTTCATGCTTGCTTATAAAGCTTCATGAGGGCCATGCCTCTTGACCCTTCCAACCCAAGTGCGTCCTAAAATTTTTTCAAGTCAAGTACACTTTTCTATTAATTAAAAAAAAAAAAGCCCATTAGCAGTCCTCAGTAATACCGATTGAGGCTCCGTGTCCCGGGGATGTCAGGTTGCCCGTTCATCCAGATCTCTCGGATGATTCGCTCCCTCTCCTCAAGCCTCTGTGCTCTCTCCAGCTCTTCCGCCGACGTGAACACGTTCATGTTTAGTGTGCGTTCGAATCGCCGGTGCCGCCGCGCCGACAGATCCGAGGTGGCATCCCAGTCCGAGTCCGAGTCGCTGGAATCGGAGGACGAGTCGGCGGGGCCTGCTCGTTTCTTGGTGGGATGCCGCTGGCGGGGCTGGCAGTCGGTGCGACAAGAGATCTGGACCACCAGAGCGAAGAGCGTAAGAAAGAGGCCCA
Source organism: Gymnocephalus cernua (assembly GCA_023631565.1). NCBI lineage: Eukaryota > Metazoa > Chordata > Actinopteri > Perciformes > Percidae > Gymnocephalus > Gymnocephalus cernua. Next base: position 9,729,431 of record CM042440.1, read on the forward strand.
GACACACACCACAGACGAAGAAGAGCGCCGCCCTCTCTGGGTGGTCTGTTATAGAGGAAAAAGACAAAACAAGAAGTGCTATGTTTAGTTGGTTACTGTCAGAACACTTTAAGATCACTGTCAGATCCATTTAATTGGATCTTTATGTCTGATATCTTTTATGTTCAGCCTGCTCACTACTTGGATGAACAATATCTGCAGACTCAAGCTGCAGGTGGACAAGGGCTGCTCATCCTCTACCTCTAAATAGGATTTGTCTTTCACTACTGACTGAACAAAAGTGAGACCTATTCGATCCATCTAAGACTTTGGTGTGATCATGTGAGACCTGCTGTGCAGAAATGACTCATGTCATTTTCAGGCTTGATTACTGTAACAGCTCTTTGCTGGCTTTCATACATGCTCATAGACACTTACTCATCCAGGTTGTGGTAGTCGTGCTTGTCTTCAACCTGAAGTTCTCATTATGTGTTACAATCCTTGCTGACATTTAGTTCACCTGCAGCAGCCTCAAAGCCTTCACACTATCACCCAGCCATACACTGTGACTCAGCTCAGTATCTTTTCAGATCATTAGACCCTCCAAGTTCCAAATGACAAGTGGAATAAACTGCAAATATTAGTAAAACATGTTTTAAACAGAATGCTTAAGTTTTCCTTAAAACTTAAAAGACCACACTTAAAACTTATTTTAATTGGTGTACTATTCCTCAATAAAATGCATTCTAGAAATGCAGATCATAAAACTTTATGGCAGCTTACAAATATGAGAAAACTGGAGTTAGCTAGCCACATATGTTCAGCTTCCATTACAAATTACAGTGTATGTTTATTTGACTGTATAATGTATGCATTTCACTATGTATAAACTGTTTATTTGAGGTAATAAAACAGGAAGTATCCAAAGTAGTGCAGCGTGTGTTTTAGCAGCTGAAGCAGGTGACTGACAGTGTGTGTATGTAGCGGTTATCCCTGCCTAACATCTGCATTCCTCTGGCCCACATTTACCCACCTTTCAGTCCCAGGAAAAGGGAAACAGATACAAAAGATAGCGTGCCACACATGTGTACCGCACATGAAACCATGCACTCAAATCACTGTCTGAGAACTAATCTAGAGCTAATACGGCCCTTTAATATACAACTCCCAATTCAGAAAAAGTTGGGACAGTATGGAAAACACAAATTAAAAAATAAAGTAGTGATTTCTAAATGTACTTTGACTTGTATTTCCTTGCAGACAATACAACAGCACATCATGTAATGTGTTCCTCATGATTTTTATTGTTTTTGTTTCAAAAAAACAAAATTCCTATTTTGGTTCTAGCAACACATTTAAAAAAAAGTTGGAACAGTAAAGCATTTACCACTTTGTAATGTTGCCATTCATTTTCACAACACTTAAAAGACGTTTAGGGACGTTTCCACTGTGTGATGGTCCATCCCAGATGCCTCCGAGCCCAGAGAAGTCGACGGCGCTTCTGGACACTGTTAACATAGGGCTTCCTTTTGGCACAGTACAGTTTTAACTGGCATTTTTTTTACAAATGAAATTAAGTTGACCAGACAAAACATGAAATATTTTGTGTTCACATTGTCTGCAATGAAATACAAGTCAAAGTACATTTAGAAATCACTACTTCCTTTTTTTATTTGTGTTTTTCATACTGTCCCAACTTTTTCTAATTTGGGGTTGTAATAATCCAGCCCTGTTCTCGAATGATCTGTCAGGTTAAGGTCTCTAATTTACCTGCATCTTTAGGCTACTCGTGTGATGTGATGTCACACAAGATTATATGAACGTTGCCTTACCTGATATGTAAGTGTAGGCTGCCAGTGCGTTGCTGATGAGGGCCATGTTGGCGCTAGAGGTGGAGTTGATAATGGGATTCATGGCTGGGGGCGGCAGTAGACTTTCTCCTCCACCTCCTCCTTCTGAAAACTTCTCCTCGTTAGGGTTAGTCTCCCTAATCTTCTTCCTATCTGCAAAAGCAGAAAAGTTCAGTTTTAAGAGGATAGTTCATTTAGCATTTTAATTATTTATTTAGACACACACAGGCACGCACACGCACACGCACACACACACACACACACACACACACACACACACACACACACACACACACACACACACACACACACACACAGCTGTTTTCCTTTGTGGATAGAACATGACTACACTGAGATCAAGGAGAATGTTTCAAACATTTCAGTACCACATGTACAGTCAGATTATTACAGTCAGATGCCACTGTTTGGGTCATTTACAGTAAAGTCTGAGTATTTTGTCTCTGAGGTACTGTGACTACAGCATTCAGACCACTGAGTCATCCCAAGTCTTTCACTCGATTTTAAGAGATACGCTTCTGTAGAAAAGATGCATTACGCATAAAGACGCACACACATGGTCACAGAGAGTTGTGTGATTCAGAAGATAATACAACATCTGTATTTGTCAAACTCATTCTGACTCAGGTCATTAAGAGGATCACATAGGAAAAGTTCGCACTTTGGCAACATTTCAAAAGCTTCCCCAAAATCTCCGAAAACAATCTATTTATAGATGAGAACAACTGTTTCCCCCTCTGGATTTTCATCACAGTACGACTTCTACATGCTGGCTTGTGTTGTGTATGCAAGAGTCGAGGAGAGAACAAAGGAGCCCAGAGTGATTTGATTACCTAGTTATACTCATTTTCTGAGTATAGTCACAGCTAGTTAACCTGAAGAAGTGTTTAGGTGGGATATGTAACTACTCTAACTTTAGCTCCACGAATAAGCAATGCCTCATTAAAAAAAAGAAGAAAAAAAAAACTTTCAGATAAAACGACCAAAAATAAAATCACTTCAATGACTTCATAGTCATATTGACATGCTTAATTGTTTTTGTCGGTGTAGGTGAGCATGCTTTGGTGAACTGTCACACACACCAATGACCTCTAATTGTAGAGTCTCTTAAGGTGTGTCAGACTCTCTTTATCTGATAAAAGCAGTTTAGACTGGAATTGCTTACTGAGGAGGTAAATGTTTCCACCTGGACCCACTGCTGTGGTGCACACACCGGCTAACATTCAACCAACAGATCACAATCTCTCTTTCTAACATACAGGCAGATGAATCATCACTAGAAAACACTTGCAGTGCTTGAAAATAAACAGAATACATAGTGATTGAAATGCAGTTGTTGCTCTTTTGATTGAATACTTTTAACATGCTACACTCAGGTAAAGCCATTATTAATAAATGCATCTAATAAATAAATGAATCTAAATAAACCAATGGCATTTTAACAATAATAAATGCTGCATCTGTGTTGGCACAAAAATGATCTGCCTCAGAGTGATATACAGTATTTAGATACTATTTATGTTTTTAGCTTCAGCAACAGAGGTGTGTTAAGAACAGAGATAATAGGAACTGAGTAGTTATGGGTATAGCCGGCATCATGGCACAAAAAAAGACAAAAAAACTCACTAGCGGCCAAACGATGTCTGGGAATTGCAGTGCACCCCAGCAACAAGAAGTTAGGACCAAAGATGGAGAGTCGATACATAAGTCAGAATCTTGTGGTTTACAACTATAACGGTTCTAACTGGTGTGTCAGTTTCCAAAAATAATCCTGTCCTGCCAAGTGGTGCTCAAATTCACTAACTTTTATTTTAAATTCTAGACAAAATCCACAACGTTTTCAAAGACACAAATAAGCCAGGCTGAAATTTTGGGGCAAATGCCATGACATTTTGGACTTTAATAATGAACTCAATGTAAGCATCACATAGCTCTAATAAATTGTAAAAAAACAAACAAAAAAACACACACACAACAACCCCCCATAAATACATAAATGGGGAAACATAAAAGTTGAGTGAAAAGAGAGAGAGGGAAAAATCAAGAATTGAAGGTACAGATTTGACGTATGACGTCGTATCAACTGTCTAATCTTACTCTCTGCAAGAAAGCGAATGAGTGTAATTCCCAAAATGCTGAACTATTCCTTTAAGAAGCATGTTGTGAAAAGGGTGATCCAGCTGTTTAGTCAAATATCTGTTTCTTCACACCCATCCCTCTATCCAGTTAAAAATAAACAAAGAGAAATGAGACAAAGGAACCGAAAAGATCAGGATACCGGTATTTACAGTAAAATGTTTCTTGTTCCGCCTTCATATGTTTCGTTCCCTATCTGTATATCAGAGATGGAAGCAGGTTTGTCAAAGATGAGCTTTAAGTGAAGTGTTTGAAGCAAGGAAGTGAAGCCATTCATGCGTCAGCAGCACACATCTCCTGTCTGCTCCCACTCTTAACTACTCATTCATTCGTCTATCCTCCTAATCAGTACAGAGCCGGTAGCTGAGCAGAGTAATTAGTGTGCTGGATGCAGGCCACCATCCCTCATGAATAAAGCTTTGTTTAAGTCCCTTCCTTGCTGGCGTCTCCTTTTTCTTTACTCTTTCATTTCATTGTTCTTGCTCTGTCTTCTCCCTCTTTCTCTTTATGGGAGTAAGACAGACTGATTTAGACTGTGGTCACAGCATTGACTCTTGGAAAGCAGTATATTTTTAAGACCAATGATCATAAATGGTCCAAACCAATGGCTCTGCTTGGATACATATGGAAAGAGTTGAACCCTGTGTAACTTTAAATATACATACATATATGCTCTGACTTGAGACCTGAATTACTGTTTCTGTTGATGCCTGGGAGGCCTTGGGACTGTTAAGTGTTAACTGCTCTCCACGGGAGGCCGTGAGTGTGTGACAATGTTTGTGAGAAAGCTTATGTTGTTTCGCTCACCTGGAACAGCGTCAGGGCTTTTGACTGAGCTTCCCTCCGGAGGACTGTCTCCCACTATGTTGGGGTCATGGGCGCTGGGTGGAGGGGAGTACACCGGCGGTCTGGGTCCCTGCTCCTGGAGCAACTTCTTTGGGACTACAAAGAGAAGGATAGGTGGAGTAAAGGAGGGGAGTTTGGGGGCGAGGGAATCAAAGAAAGACAGAAGATAATAAGATGTAATTTCTATTTAACTTCTGCATACAGCCCGGCCAATGTTGATTAGGCAATATGATCTGCATAAATTAGTTCACCGTAGATATATCGGTACAAGCAGTAAGTCTGCAAATATTAAAGAAGAAATGAGAGTACATAGATATTTCACAGGTGGTGTCCATTTTGACCCTTTACGTTTGATATAGTCTGATATATTGAAAAGAATAAAACCTGCAATAACAGATTTACTTTGGAAGTTCTTCTCCTCCCTCATGTGCACACAGCTGTAAAGTCTATATGTCATGGGAGATTCTGAGTTGTGTTAACCTCACATTCTATTTAACGTGAAATGAAAGTGAAAACTTGGAGTATTATTGTAAAGGAAGAGTAAGGAGCTATTAATGAAACAGCACGATGGCTGTGATTCACACACGCTTCCTGACCTTGCACATGATTCCCGAAAGTTAGGCTGCCCTCGCCCCCTCCTCCTCCTCCTCACCCCTTCACATCCTCCAACCTCACAGTGTCCTGTGAGTAAGGGAGTCTGCACTCTTTCCCCACAGACACAAACCCACATTGCAGTGGGCTATACATTCCTGCCTGCTCACATGTGGTTTCGAGGTCCGGGCCACGCTCCGGTCACTGCGTTTATCTGCCCTGTCACATCACAGGGACTTACAGCTCAACAGATGACCGTCTGTCCAGCTGTTTGTCCGTCTGCTATTCTTGCATTTCCATTGCTCTGGACAAACAAATAGGCAGTGAAGAATAATCAGCTGCCTGGTTTTGCTGACATTAGTAGCACTAATAGTGAAACTGTGACATGTGATTTAGGGTAAAAATGGACCATTTATTTAAAGGCCGAATGAATAAACACACTGATCAAATTTCCAGAGACGGATTTTGGCAGTGGTCCAAGAGTCAATCAAAGTGCAGGAAGGAGCGGAGCAGACCTCACAAAGCTCCTCTCCACTGGATACTACTTATGCCCTGGACATCTTACAAGATTTTTCCAATTGTAAGCAATGATGAAAAGAGACTGAGCAGGAACATTTAACTACAGACATTTACTGTACAGATTATATAACGACATACAGTACTTGCCTTTATTAGATAATTGACCGTAGAGATTGACAGGATATACTGGGGGGTGACCTAGTTGCATTCATTAAAAAAATAACGACAGACAATATATAATAGAGATTGATGCAGCTGTACAAGTCATTGTAAGTCAACTTACAATTCAGTCTGATCATCATGCTAACTAAACTCTATTATATCTTGCGGCCTATTTTTCTGTGATATTTTCATCTAGAGAGCTTAACTTGCTGCAGTCGTGATTTGCACTGTGACTTTCACCAAGAAAAGCAGACTGAGAGAGTTGGAAGTTAATAGCTTGGTTAATCTTTTAAAATTAGAGAAATGCAGGTGTAAGAAAGATAAACTATCAAGTTTGTCCTTGAGCCAATAAAAACGGTAAAGATTAAAATGTCAAACAACAATTTTAATGGCGAAATTTCCAGTTGGAATTTAAGTATATGGAAAGTGCACACCAATAGATTATAAAAGTGTTAACCCATAAATAAAACATGTTTGATTGTGACATTGCTAAATTGCACTGTATGAGAGAGATTGAGCCTTTCACTCACTCATGTAAGTTAACAATGATTACAGCTGCATATATATATATATATATATATATATATATATATATATATATATATATATATATATATATATATATATATATATATATATATATATATATATATAGTACAACTACTGTGACTCTCTAATTGCGTAACTGGGTTCAAAAGTTGAGTAATGTGTTCCTTAAAACATTGACTTCTTTCACTGCAGTGCAGCCAATGAGAACAGTAACTGATTAACTTCTCTACTCTTATTTTGCCATACATGCTATCATACCAGCTGAACAGAGAGAGCTGTCTGGAGCAATGCACATGTGAGGAGAGGTTTTTGATCATATCTTACAGCAGAAACTCTGAGAGCCAATCAACAAAACTGGTTTACTGAAACTCACAGTCTTCAAAGAGCTCCGCTGAATCTGGTTCCAGCCTTTGCTTTTTCTACTTGCCATGAGCAAAAGGGGCAGGAAGTTTATGCCAGACTAATAGAAGTAGTAAATGATTTCTGGTCTTTGTTTTAATCTGCTTAGATGGGTTCACTGCACTGCATCAGGATAATTCATATGGTGTTAGGTCAGTTGCCAGCTGTAGAAATGTATAGTCTTACATTTAAATACCTTTCTGTAATTGCATCATCTCATGTGGCACACCGCATCAATCTGTTGCCTAAACAGGTTAAAAAACCATGAATTTGAAACCCCATTTTATCCAGGTCTGGATGGTACAAACTAAATAAACAAAGTCTCCCCCCCCCCCCCCCCCCCCCCCCCATATGTGGAGGTTAAAAAAATGCAGAGAAATGAAGAAATGGGATTTAGCCTGGCAGCTCCCCCCTGTCTTTCCTCATCAGTCTGACACTAATCATGGGTCTTAAAACTCCCCCACTGCCACACTGCCACCATCTCCATGCCACGCCCTGATTACAGCCTTCTGATTGGCCCTAATTGGCTGCACATGTGGCCCAGGGTCACAGCTGAGAGACGTGTCCCAATGTCCCAATACATAGTATTTCAAATGCAGTATGCCAAAAATACCAGGATGTTCTCCTGCATCTGGTCGCATTTTGCAGTATGCAAGCCAGCATGCTTTTCTGGCAATTCTGACCCACAATCTGTGCAGCATATATGAGCAAGAGGGTCAATATTATGCATACTGCATGCACCATACATACTTTGTAAGGGCAGCTGCAGTACATACTGAAATTAAAAATAAAAATAAAAATAAAGCGATTTGGAACTCAGTGACTCTCACATTTTACGCAATTAGGGGTTTATAATTGAGATACCTCCGCACATGCACACTCACAGCCACACCTGATACATGTGCGTACATTAAACACATATGTGCATAGACACATAGTCTAACACACTTGTTTAACATCAGAATATCTATGCTTCCAAACAGCAATTTCCCATGTTTTTCTATGGGCTTACTTTGTTGGCAGAGGTTGGTACATTATAGTAAATTGACTGCTGCTTGTCTAAAAATAATTGTCAAAAACCTAAAACCTCTCGAAGCAAACGGCCGCAAACCACATTTAAGGAGCCAAGCAGTAAAAACTGAACCAGTGAAAGAGAGAAAGAAGAGTGCAAGGGAGAGAAACCGAGGACATAAATCACACTCTACAGCCTGCATTATAATGACATGGTCATATAAACGCATGGCAAATGAGTCTTAATATAACTCCACTAAATGGGACCTGGGGCAGCACTGTACCTTTCAGAGCTCAGGACCGCCACGGGGAGCGAAGATACGAGGCGGGAAAGAGTGCCTATAACAATGGGCTGTGTTTACACTGGCAGAGCCGGCTTTGTTTTCACTGGGCTCTGCAGGCCAGAGTGTGTGTGTGTGTGTGCGCGCTGCAATCATGTCCAATAGCAGACAGAATTGCAAAATAAAAAACAATCCAACAGCACATTATACAATGTAAACAACAACACGTTTTCTTGTGGCGGCCTTTATAAAATGAGCAGTGGTGAAAGTTATTAAAGTCTAGCAAAGCCCGTTTACTTATTAGCGAGTCATGTTATGAACACACAAACTGAAGACTGCTCTTCTTCTCCATTTTTGGTTAATTTCTGTAGCAATAACAGTGCCACCTATAGGCCTGGAATATGAAGTAGCGCATTGAGTCATTTATAAATGGATTCGTCATTTATAAATGGATTCGTTTGGACGCTACTATTCTTGAAACAAATCCAAGGAAGGCGGGTAAAAAAAAGATTGTTTTGGTACGTGTGGACGTGGCCTTACTGTATATTCATGAAACTGCAGTGAAAGACGGGAAGTGTGTGAGAAACTGTAAAATAGTGTGTAAAACACACACTTTTGACACTAGATGGGATTCATTTGCACTCCAGAGGCCACGCCTACATTGTTACAACATAAAGATATGGAGAGTTTTCTCCCAAATGAGATTTGAAAAAAAGCACGTGTATTTAGTGGATAACGTAAGTGCTTTGATGATAAAATGCACTTTGGGTAATAATTTTCCCTTGAAGGGGTATATAGCATTTTGGAAGAAAAGGGAAACAATGAAAAAATGAGCTGGCATATGTGAACATATGTGTAAGAAGTCTGAGCAAAAGCGTCTGGTTTCAATCAGCACACAGCCAGCGCCTACTTAATCTACAACATTAAAGTGCTAAACATTACAGACCCAATATTCACTTGATATACACACACAAAGGCAATGCTTCAACAACTCAAATCAATGTTTATAGACACAATTAGACCAACAAAATGCTTTAGCTCTTTCTCCTGCTTCCCACTCAGACAAGACCAAGACAGGCATGCAGACATCTGCACGTTCACATTCACAAGCCCATCCACCCACACAACCATTTTTCACTGAACTAATGACATTCCTGTAGAACAACATGCAAGGTGAATAGGGCAGAAGCTGAAGGTGTTGAGATTGCATTCCTCCTCTCTCCCTTCTCCTTTTGTCCCTCCAACCCCCAGCGTAACACTCTAACAGTATCCAGCTGACAGCAGCTGATTGGGCTCACGTGTGTGTGAATGTTTGTACACATTTGGCAGCCTTACATGCAAGAAATTGACTCTACATTCAATATACAGATACAATTGTGTACTGTTTACATGAGGATGGCACAATAAAGAATGTGAGTGTATGTGTGAGTGGCTTAAAGAGATGCAACACCCCCCCCCCCCCCCAACCTGAGCCAAGCTGGGGCAGAAGTCATGTTTATCTTTCCACAAATGAATGCACTGCCTCGACCTCACACTGTGAAAATGGCTGCATGAGTGTCAACATATCTAAATGCATGCATGCTTGCATGACTAAGACCGTGTCACAGGACGTGATTAACACACTCATTCTCGTCTTATGTATAAAAAGCAGACCTTGTAATGAGACCTCTAAGGGACTGGTGGTCTAACCTGAGGGCTTTTTCTGGTTCTGCTCCATTTTTATGTTTGTGTGTGTGTGTGTGTGTGTGTGTGTGTGTGTGTGTGTGTGTGTGTGTGTGTGTGTGTGTGTGTGTGTGTGTGTGTGTGTGTGTGTGTGTGTGTGTGTGTGTGTGTGTGTGTCTAGTAGAGAGTTACAACATACATTGGGACTGCGGTAACCTTAAAGGAGGCTATAGCGGAGCACACCGGTGGTTAGTTGAAGGTTTTAGCCCATTAACTATAAACTAATCTAATTTACATGACTCTCAACAATTTTCCAAAGCATGCCACATATTTTAAATTAAATCCCCACCTTTAAGACAGCCAATGATTTACATTAATTTCACTTAACAATGCACAAGACATCTAGATAATAGGGCAGCCATAAAAACAAGCGTTGGAACAAATACATGACATATTGCTGATATTTTAACATACTTGTCTTATAAACTTGAAGAGGTTGAATTTACAGAATAATTAAGTTGCCTTTTAAAGCCTATAGACAAACAATATGAGTTGGGAACATTACCAGTAGGCGCACTGCCATCAATGTGTCCTTTAGCAAGGCTCTTAATCCACCACAAAAGCCCTTCTGGAGCTTATCTAAGGCCCCTTGTGGAATACTGGCTATTCTAGCAAGTTCACTACAGTGATTGTTTGTAATATGAATAACACAAGCAGGCACAGCTCAGAAAATCTTTACAAAAAGTTGAGAACCAAGCTTTAAATCTATAATATCCAGCGAACGTTCATCTTGGTCTTTTGGCACAGATGCATGAATGCTTAATCAAATCAGTGGTCTCAACTTATCCAGCCAGCATGGATTGTGTAGGCTAGAAATGCCTTTAGATGGCGGGAGCTTCTTCTGACAAAATCTGTCTGCTAAAGAGGCTTGTGCTCATGCAGTATGCTTTAATACAATACAGGTATATTTTACTGCAAGACATAGCTGGATGGTGGTCAGACTGTAGTGACACAGTCTGAAAGCATCTAGAGTTGGGGTAGTGAAGGTTGGGAGTACATTCCAGGATGGAGAGAGTGGAACAGCTCAACAACCCCCCATGCTGCTTCACTGAGCCCCCTGCCCTACATTCTGAAATGTTTCCCCATTTACTTTAATGGATAACACACATCCCTATGATACACCCCCAAATGCACATGCACACACACCAGAGATGGGGACTCGAGTTTGAGACTCGGACTCGAGTGCAACTTAAGTCGCACACACACTGACTTCAGACTCGACTTGAGACTCGTCCTCGAAAGACTTCAGACTCGACTCGGACTCGAGCTGCGGGACTCGTGAACAATATTTATTTGAAAGGTCTGATGAGCTCGCTGTTATTCCGCTCCCTCCGTTACCTATAACCTGCCCACGACGTAACGTACTACGTATCTGCTGCGCGCGGCCACACATTAGAGGACAGTGAACACACATGTTGACTGCACCGGCCGCTGCTGTGCCATTCATCGTAAGCTTTGGGTTTAAAAAATTCCAAAACGACGGCCCAAACAAAAGAAGCGCTCAATGCAAAATATGCGGTCTCAAGATAAAAGATTCTGGCTCAACCACATCTAATTTTATCAGGCATCTGAAAACGCATCCTGACAGGTCAGTAAACCTGTTTAACGTTAGCTCAGCATTGACCATCTAATGTTACCGTTAGCTTGCATCTTGGTTTAGCTACGAGCTAACGTTACGGGAGGTTAACTCCGACTGTCTTCCTTATGAAATATTAATGAGCGTTTGTTTAACCCTTGTATTGTGTTTTCAAAGTGGGGAAAAAAAGTTTTTAAAAGTGTGGAAAGTCCTCATCCTGTCAGGGCCTGCTGTTATTGTTTGTGTGTGTGTGTGTGTGTGTGTGTGTGTGTGTGTGTGTGTGTGTGTGTGTGTGTGTGTGTGTGTGTGTGTGTGTGTGTGTGTGTGTGTGTGTGTGTGTGTGTGTGTGTGTGTGTGCGTGTGCGTATGTGATGCAACACTTATTATTTATTTACTTATTATTACTTATTAAGAGACTTGAGACTTGACTTGGGCTCTAGCCCAGAGACTTGACTTGGACTCAAGCTCAGAGACTTGTGAGCATCTCTGACACACACACACACACACACACACACACACACACACACACACACACACACACACACACACACACACACACACACACACACACACACACACACACACACCACAGCATGGGCTCTGAACGCAATCACTCTCACATCCCAACAACCATCAGCTAGACTCAAAAATCCCAGCTGTTTTGGCTATTTAAACACTCCTCACATGTGCACATGCACACAGTTGGTGTTTTTAACATAGATGCAGAGACAGAAATAGATGCTCTGTTGACAGTGTGGGGTCATAACAATCAGTGAGAAAATCACTCAGTTGTGGAACCTCAGACCCCACACAGACAAGAATCCCACTGATGTGTCCAATACTGATAATAACCTCAGTCCCAGTTTGAAATATGCACAAAGAGGAGGTGCTGAGTGTGATGATAATCAAAGTACACAAATACACATCAGTTCTCTCCTAGATTTTCATCATCACTGAATCCAACCTAAACATCTGGCACTTTTGGTATGTATTTGTCTGATTAGCAGTATTTTATTACAACTACCCGGACTCAAATTTTCAAGAGCAGTTATCCGTGTTTATCTTAAATAATCAAAACTGTGTAAAATTAGACATAAAACAATACATTTAACAAAAGACATTTAAACAACTCAACAGCAAAACACAATGCAGTTTAACCATTTTTCAACTTAGGTCATAATCAGCAGCTAATTTGTGTTTTTTCCTCAATTTCTTTTCCTAACTCTATTACTGAAATAAATATGTGCTGTGTTTGCACTAAAGCACCTTTAGCACTGTAAACTATGGTGATCAGGATTTTCGTTCGTCACAGGAACATAAAATAGTTTTTTCATCAATCTGCTTCCTTTCAAAAATCTGGTTATTATTGTGTGACCTCTGACCCCACCAGACTAGAGCTGCCTCACTGAATGCAGATAGCTCTAATGTTTGTATATCCACGTCTTAATTGGCTGGATGTGGGAGAGGCACACTGTCGAAGTCAGCACTGCCACATCATTATCTAATGTTCCACTGGGTCAACAAGGATGTGACCAACGCTGAATCATCAAATCACACCACCCGCCTAAACTTACTCCTTCATATCAGAGTTGTGAGGTAATGGGACGCTGGGTTTGGATTTGGTCAGAGAGCTGCTGAGGTCGTGAAATGACAGAGATCGTCATTTGTTGTCGCTGACAGAACAGAGAGAGGACAGATAGCGGAAGGACCTGTCTAGACACAATCATGACAGAAATAAAGTCAGCAACATTCAACAAGCATGTTCCAACACATGGCTGATCTAAACAATGGTGCTATCTTTAGCAGACAGCAACAACTGCTCGTACATGGCAGTTAATAAAATCAACACTTTAAGTCTACTGGGACCTGAGTAATGAATGGCATTTTGGTGAAAGATAAACTACGCTTAGCTAAAAGTAGCCCAGTTTATCCCTCTCAATATACCAATAGGTCTCTATTTAACTTTGCATGCAGTGTACAGTCGTCTTATGTGTGACAGAAGTGTTTAAATGAATGTTGGGATGTCGACATTCTTTCTTTCTCTCTCAATCTCTTGTATGCTTGAATACATCAAAAGGTATGACTGTTAGAGCCCTAAATTGACAATAAAATAGAGCAAGGTTCATTCCAGTCTCTGGTGTGTGAATTGTTGTCCTGTTTAACAGAGTTTTCCTACTGACTGTCTATATAGCATGAGAAAACATGTCATCAGGACTCCTGAAACACACCATGATGGTGGTGTACTGTGCAACAGGGACGGGCGCATAGATACCTGAAGTATCATACCACCAAATACTGTACCACCACTAAGTTCATACCACCAAAACTTAAGCCTTTTTTTCAGTAGCGATAGTAGGGTCAATAAGATTGATACCAAAACAATGTAGCCATTCAACATCAAGTTCTGGGCTTAATCACTTTCACAATTTCAAAATGGACATACACCAAACGTCTCAAAATGTTGTCAGAGATGACTGTAGAACGAGTGGATGAGATGGAGTCGTTTAAGAAGAGAAGCTCTGCTTCACTCCATCCAACAACAGATAGTTCAACGAGGTCAGCGCCTAACCCGCTGAATGGGCCTGCTTTGATAAAGCTATCTCCATTAAAGAAGTTAATTAAGATGTGTGGGGACAAAGATAATATGGTTCAGGCATTGTAACACATACATCCCTGGTGTATTTTATATGTCCCTGACGTGTTCTCTGTTTTGTCCATGTGAATGTTCTGATTGCACTTAATACCACTAATGTCATATTTTTTTGATGGCTATTAGGACTTGTTCTTTCTCCCCTCCACAATCAGTGCAAAGACATTGGCCCCAGGGCTGGTAAAGTAAAGTCATTGAGTTCAACTCACTGTACATTTAGAGTTCAACTCACTGTACATTTAGAGTTCAACTCACTGTACATTTAGAGTGCTACATTTTAAAAAGGAAATCAAACTATATTTAATGAACAATATGCAGTAAGTGGGAGCACATAGTGAAAGGATAGTTGAGATTCTGACCTCAGTGTCACATGTTTAAGACCCTTTCCATGATGCATTGGCTTTTCAATAAACACCCAGAAATGACTCGATTTGATTAGAAGCCATTGTGCTAAATGACGGCGCCACAGTAAAATAACAGCGGTTTGTTTTAACATCTGTGTGTCATTATATGCTCTATGATTTAATGCACACTCCATCACTACCTCTTTATCATTTGGGTAAAACACTTCCACCTGCCTCATATACAGTGCTTGTCTATCATAGGTGCTTCTGCGCCCTGTCATTGTCAGGTAATTAGACAAGCCCTACGTGAAAGTGAATCACACCCAGTAGTATTCCGCCTAAACGTTATACCTTACCTCTTCCACAGAAAAAGAACCGATGCAAACCCAAGCAGTGTGTGGGAGTTGCCGTGTTCGCATGTGTATAAGAAAGGGAGGCATTTTTTTCTCCATGTGTTGACAGGGTGCTGGGCCATATTAGTGGTCAGGCCTGGACAGAGATAATGACAGTGAGGTCTGGGTCAGCCTGAGTCTGTCATCGGTCTTATCACCAAAAGTGCACATGGCACACACATGCGTATTACCTTCTTTTTAGAATGCTACTTCAACGCTGGACTCGAGCCAGGTATTGTTTGATGTTTTTTGATAATACCAACAGTGCCAAAATTATACTTTTTTGGTGTTTTTTATTTTTATTTGACAAAATAAGCCACAGTTGTTGAATGCTGTCTAAATATAAGAAGCCATTTAAGAACTTCACCTAAATAAAAAGCACTGGACCGAACCTGTCCCATCTGAGCAGACTTTGAAAAATACTTTTCTCAGGACTATTATTAGAACCAACTCTGAAAATAGACATTAGCAGATGGGTGCTATCACAGGTTACACTGAGCAGAGAGAAGAGAAAGGGAGGACATGAGAGAATGGAGGAGAAGCAGTTCCACAAGCATTTCCTTTCCTTTCTCCCCTTTACTTGATGCTTGAGTTTTTTTGGCACACAGGAGCACTGAATATATAATGTTCTAGCTGGGTTTCTTATAAAAAAAACACATACACTTGTTGCAATTATGTGAACAGCAGTACACTCATTGGGCCCATAGATGATGAGAAATGATGAAGTGTCCCATGTGCTCCAAAACTTTGGCACTAGAGACTTTCTGGGTACAGCTGGTTATTGGTTTGTCCTGCTATCTATATTTCCTGTTACATCCAACCTGTGACCTGTCTTCTTCTTCCCCTGTCAACTTAGCCATTGTATATGAACAGCTTGAGCCACAACATATGCAAATGTATGTCTTTAAGGGTTAAGAGTAGAGAGAAAAAGAGCACAAGAGGGAGGCGTGATAGACACAGAGGCTGTCAGAGACACTTTTACATCAGTCTTTAAAACAAACACCTGCTGTTGTGGCTGAAGTGCCAGGGGGACATCAGAGATCCTGCAGTCTGTAACTGCAAGGCTGTTATTAGATAATGAAACTGAGCTAACAGAGCTACAACATTACAAATTATCTCAAGTCTTCGGTCATAATTTGATATCCTGCACGAGCACATGGAAACACACACATCAAACTTGCAGCAAGAGCTGTGGTGGAGGGTAAACACATGTAAAACACTGTTTGCCCACCTCTCAAATTCAGCACCCATGAGGATTTAAGCAAAGTATACATCTGCTAGTGTCTTGACACTAGGTTTCCTTTCTCAGTTCTAGGACTGTTTCAACTCTTGATTTCACTCAACCACATCCTAGAATGCAAAGCACACCTGGCTACAGGACATGGTTAGCTCAAACCTACAAAGTATGCCTTTTAGTTTGGTCAGAACGAGGTCAAATCACGTACCCACCACAAACAAATCGCTCAAGAATTTGTGACAGGACTGAGGACTAAAGGTTCTTGGTTCAGTTGCTTTGGTCCAGACCTTAGTATGTCTGTCATGTTCAGATTTACCTAAGCAAATTGCACCAATGGGGGAATACAAACCCGAGTATGATTCAAACCGGACTGAGCAACGCAGGTTTAAAAATGGCCTAAAACAAGCAAAGCTAGCACAAACATTTGATGGAGTCAATCGAAAAATATTGCATCAAAAAAATCAAAGTCAATTACTATCAGTTATCATATCAATTAGGGCTGCCCCCTCTTAGTCGATTAGTCGACTAATCGGTCATTTTGGTCTTAGTCGACTAAGATTTCTTTAGTCGATAAGTCAGTTTTTATGCTTATTCATGCTTAATTACTCATTTCCAAGCAACTTATGAGAACATTTCTGGTGAACACAAGATTTAAAGTGGTGCTTTTGCAGGATTAATTTCGGAGAAACTCAGTTTTACAGATGGTTAATTAACTACATTGATATTGCGCTTTTCTAGTCTTAACCACCTCTCAAAGAGCACAGCTCTGTCGATTAAATCAACTAATCGATTAGTCGACAAAATCATATAAGTGTTAGTCGACTAAGAATTTCTTTAGTCGAGGACAGCCCTAATATCAATAGATCTGGTCCTTATGAGCATAATTGCACCTGGTTGTAACACCGCCATCAGTGGTGTTACTTTATTGCAATCCAAGCAACATGCATGCGTTGGTTGTCCCATTATCCTTAATAGGAAAAGAGGTTGTGAAGAGTTCACTTACTGTAATAGTTGTCTATATCATCTATTGGTTATTGTTTTAACTGTTTCTTAATTTTGAAATATCCCTGGTTCGTGTAAAAGAAAATGTGCAATACATCTACATGTGAAGCCAATAACAGATTATTAGAGGTAAAAAGATAAATGTAAGCTCAACAAAAATGCATCAGGGTTAAAGGATAGATGGAAAGAGTAGCTTTACCCACCCTTCCTTATCACTACATCCCTGAAAACTGTAACAAATAACTCTTTACCCAACAGAGTCAAGCCATTTTTGCAGCTGAGAAGATTTGTCTTCTCAATCCCCATCCCACTCTACAGTATTTTCATTCCAGCTGCTGTAAATCTTTCCGGTATCAAACGGCTACAGAAACCCTTAGACAGTGGGCCAACTGTGGCTTACAGAGTTAAACAATGCAATTTGATCTGTGATAGTTGTGTCTTTCTTTCACATTGCTGCAGGGTGTTTAGTGCAGATTTGACAAAAGGCAGACTCACACAAGCATACACTGACACATGAATCAACACGTGACACACACACATTACGCAGAACACCTTTTCAGAACACAGTTTCAACCCCGAGACAGAAGAAGACAGAAAAGTGGTAGTGGAAGGGATAGAAAGAGAAGGAGGGAGACAAGGAGAGAGAAAATTAAGACTTTCCATGAGAGTGATGCAGACAGATCAGCTTTAAACCAAACAGTCTGAAATATCTGTATCTATTATGTCGATATACCATTTATAAGTATTGCATGAGGAATACAAATGACACTTGGAAATGAGAAAGAACATAAGCTTGGGACATAAGCTAATTTGCGTTTGGATTGGCTGGGAGTAGTTGCTAGGCAACCCGCGGAGACTCCAGGAAGTTACTGCTCCCTGCCAAGAAATAGTCTGGCACATAACCCTCTGTAAAATGGTGAATTGTGGTTTTTGACACGTTGGTTGTTTGATGGGTTAAACAAATGACACAAAACGTTAATTAGTAAGCTTTAGGGTTGCAAACAGAGCCACACAAGCTGTCTTGTTTGTAGTCTTTATGCTAAGCTAACCGTCTCCTGGCTCAAGCTATACATTTACCTTCACATGTGAGCGTCATATCAATCTTCTCATCTAGCGTATTTCCCAAAATCTTGAACGCTTCTTTTACATATTTGCTAATAAATTCATGGTGATAAATAACAGTGCTTTGTTTCCTGATAATTTCACTAAAGCATTTCATGCATGTAGGGTTAAGCATATGCCAACTTTGTGAGGAGCCAGAGTTTACACTAAAAGGAATCTTAGTAGTTAGAGGACCACCCATGAATTCAGCAGCACTGACCTTTATAGGGCAACTGTCATATTAACACTGACAGGCAGTTTATTAGGCAAATCAACAAGTAGAAATCTTGTGATCAAACACAGAGCATCTGGTTGTCTGTAACATTTTTTAAAAGGGGTCTGTGGGACTTTAAAGTGTTTGTACTTTTATCATGCAAGAAATCACATGTGGTTATTGCTACCTTTGTTCTGACATCACAACTGTTTCTGTAGCTGAATTTGTGTTGTCAAACTATTGTTACATTTATTCATCCATAATCAACACATCTTAGAGAGTGGTTTTGTATGCTAGTAGAGCTGCATTGTTATTGCATCTGTTATTTAGTGCACAAACTGTTAAAAAGCTAGTTAAAAGTCAATGTTTAAAATAATAGCAGACTGGAAATCAACCTCCTCGCACTTCTGGGTTAGTATTTCAATGTAGCCTACTCTAAACTACAGTGAATCTGGCACAGACAACAACATAATCCTGATGTGTTTGCTTGCATCAGCAAGTAACCAAAATTTTGGATTGCAAAAAAGTAGCATCCCAAAATCAGTCTGGTTTGGCTACGGAGGCCAGGATTCACAGTGGCCTCACTAAACAAACACAACTTGGAGGTCTGGCTTCGCTTTGGCTGATGGACGTCATTATGCACCTTCGATTAAAAACCAACACACTGGCAGAGTGTGAGATGTCCAGCTTTTCAGTGTGGGCCTAGGGGTGGAAAATCCCCATATGACAGGGTTATACAGGAAAACGGAGTGAAAAAGTGAAAGACACTGAAGTGAGAGTCTAAGGCTACTTTTGGCTCATTCGTTGGTTGAGCTGTCTAATGCCAAGATGCCAACTTACCACTTAAACAGTAACTGCATTGACAGTAAAGCTAAGCTTAATAGACATTCATTTTCCTTCATTGTCATAGAGAGCAAGTAAAAGAAGAGAGCAGGCACTATCCAGGTTCATCCAGCCAGCTCTATTATTGTTATAAGTGGAGAAAAGCCAAGATCCAAACAGAGACTGCCCCCTTCAAGCATACACAAGACCTAACAGTGGTCAGGCAAAATTCCAGCCACTATTACCAAGCTATACCGTATGCCTGATTAGAGTACACATTATTTCACACTGTTCCACACATCTGTGTGTGAAAAAGACAGTGTATTTGCATGGCTCTAGATGGCAGAGATAATGCATTACCACACACTCAATATGAATCAATGATAAACAAGTTAGCAGTTCCCACACACTTTGGCTGAAGCATGTCTACTATATCACACTTGAATCACATGAGAGCACATGGGCCACTTTGTACCAACATAAATGACTAGCTGTATTAGGATAGCAGCTAATCATAAAGCCTACAATATCACACAAACGCACGCGTGCACGCTTGCACGCACGCACGCACGCACACACACACACACACACACACACACAATTGGGCGCTGGTGTCATGTTGCAGACAGGAAACAGATGGCCTGCTGGGAAAAAAAAGCATGCCAAAGAAGGCCAGAGAGAGTGCTTTCCTCCATTTTCTTCTCCCTCCATCCCTCCTTCCATCATCCCTTCATCCTCAGTTGGAAGAAAAAGGAAGAGTGAGGCGGCAGTGGTGTTTGGAGGCTAGATCAGTGGGTTCTGGCTTGAGATCAGAGTGATGGAGTTCTCTGGGAGACTTAAACAAATAACAGCATGGCTCTACTGTACTGGGCCAGGCTGGGGCTCAGAGCCTGCAGGCTATTTAGGACTATTTAGAATATATTTTAAGCCTTCGGGGAATAATATTCCTATCAAGTACATTGTGGGTGTTGGTTTTCATATTTTGAAACATTGGACAGACCAGCTGTTTTGGGGCTAGCTGTTTCCCCTTGCTTTCAGTCTTTATGCTAAGCTAAGTGGCAACTGGATTTAGATCAATACTTCAAACCATAAACATGAAGATTCATACATGCCCTTATAATATTTCAAAATAAAATTTCAGTTTACGACAACTTGGGTTTCAGTTCCGTAGCTCTGGCCATCATTTCTGAATTGGTTATGATAACATTGTACTCACCAAGTTAATTGCTGATATCTAAGAACATGGCGAAAACGGCTAAAAAGAAGTCAAGAAACATGAGCAGTCAGATAGGTTTTAAAATAGACAACAGTTTTGCCAGATAATATAACCACTTTATTTGGAAGTAAAACCGAAATGTAAGAAATAATCGCCCTGGGCTGAGGAAAAATGTGCACGCAGTGATGTGATTTAATTTGGCTAAAAATGTCCAGCTGCTTTTTTCTCTTCCAACTAAGTTTGGCTAACCTGAGGGTAAGGTTTAAAGTCTGATTGTCTGACTACTCTCGTATCTTGTCGCTGCATTCCCCCATCTCAGGATTAACTTGGTGAGTACAATGTTTTACAAGATAGAAATAATAGCCCAAACTATTCAATTTGATCCTAGTTATGCTTTAATTCTTCTTTTATGTCTGTTTTTATACTATTATTTTAAAATATATACCAATAAAGAACAGACAGAAAAGTGTAGATCGGTGGTACCTGAACACCATCAGACACATTCAACAGATGACCTGTGAGGTTTACTTCCTCCAAAACAACCTCTTGACCTTTGCCGGGTCCACAGGACTGACCCATCAGCTGCTGATGACAGATAACCTTTGACTCTGAAAACAGCTATCAGAGATCAATATTGTCTTGCGTAAGGTTTCCCTCCACAGAGAACGCATTGATAAGTGGACTGACCCTGGCCGTTTGAGGTTGTGATACATCGCATGTTTACTTGAGCTCTGTGTCCTGGGCTTTTCTTAGATCTCTAATCACAGATTGTTATCAATGTGGAGCTTCTCATGCCGATTTCATGTAAGATCATCTGATGTCTAGAAAAGTCTTGAGTCAGGGACTCAGGAGAGAGAGTCAGGAGGCAATCGATTCATTTGGTTGATGTCAAGCTCCTCTTCTTGATGTTTGGACATATAATGCAGCTAAACTCCAAGTGGAGGGTTTTAATCTCAGGGCTGCTTAAATAAGCACATAAGTGTTTGATTTACAAATATGTAATAATTGCAATATGAATATCTAAACTTTCCCATTCACACCATACATTTTGCTTTGTCAATTGTTACAACAAAAATGTTTTAAAGACTGTTTTGAAGTCTTGGCAAAGTTCGGATTGAACAGGTGCAATCTCTCCATTTTTAACAAATTTACAGACATGCATATCAAAAATGATTATACCATTACTCAGTTATATGTATAGTATACTTCAAAGTCTACTTGATGTCAATATCCTGTATCAGTAAAACATACTTCTATATTCAGCAGTAGCTATTTGTGGTAATATTGCCTACACATCTTGAAGTTAATACAGCAATGGGATAAAATCCAGCCTCTAAAAATGTAGTGCTTTATTTGAGATCAATTACACAAATTTACTTACAGATGTTCTTCCTTCAAAACCTGCCTAACATCTGCAGCTAGTCATTTAATGCTTCATTCAAAAACCCTGGGCTGTAAAATTTACAGACATCATTAAGCATGTCTGCTAATTTCTAAAACCTGAAATACAGCAGCGATAAAATTACTAAGGCAACCTGTGAACCCAAAACACATGTTTTCTGTATATTGAATTCCTCCTAAATGTGGGCCGACATAAAACACATGTTTAGATAGAAACCTCTTCTCAGAGTCTCTTCATTAAATTGGCACCCTGTAATCCTGCTGCATAACATTTCAACCTTTATTGGAAGTCTTGGGTGGATTGTTAAGGAGTGTTTAAGCTTTTTGAAAGTCTCCAGACATCTAATAAGGAGTCAAGTAAGCCAAAACATAAAACACTGTTGATACAAAGAGTGCTCCGTCTCTCCTCCTCTGTCTGTCTTTGTCTCTCTCTTTGTTTCTGTCTCTTTCTCAATTCAATTAGGTCGTAAAAAAGCACTGTAAGTTGGCCAAAACATGCCAACAATGGTTCATACATTTCAAACTATATGCTGATGATTAACTACTTGAAATGTGTTATACTGTAAATGTCTCTCCCTCTCTGAGCCAACAGCCCTGTCTTTTTTTTTCTACCATGCCACTAAATCCTCCTCTAAATCAAGTTTCTCTGCCTTCTTCAGTCCGAGCAGCACATGTTGCTGGACTCATAGCGATCCTTCCCTCTTTTAGAACAAATTGAGTTTAATGGGGGTGAGGAAGGGTGAGCTGAGGGAGAGGAGAGGGAAAGGGAGGGCTGTAAAACACACCACATGCTACTCCATGCCAATCCCCTACGAGGAGAACACAGCAGCATTACTTCTTTTACCAAATCCAATAGTAATATGTGCTGGCCAGAACCAACACCTACCGAAACAGGAAATCACTGCTTGGCAAAAAAAATACATGAGGGATTTAGTATTAAAATGTAATTTTCTTCACACACTTTGTTTTAGAGAAATACAAGATTATAAAATTGAATCAAAAAAGAAAATTCTGAACAATCCTGTTTGTATTCATGTATACAGAAACTATTTGTGTAATTACTGCCATTGTCAGAGAACAGTTTACCCCTTCACAGACTCACAACTTCCAGTATACATGCAGAGTCAAACACCATCAATCTTTTTGACCCACGTCTTACACACACAAACCTGGCCGTACAGGCAAGTGAGCAAACATACACACACCTTTGGCAAAACACTGACTTAACACACATAGTTGGTATGCACCTCAACACTGGCCTTTTTTTGCTCTGCTCAAGGTGCAATGCTCTGGTTTATTTAACTGGACTACTGTGAAAGTTCTTCTAAGGCCAGCACAAACAGGAAAAAACACACACACAGACACACACACCAACGCACGCGCACACTCACACGCACGCACGCACGCACGCACGCACACACACACACACACACACACACACACACACACACACACACACACACACACACACACACACACACACACACACACACACACACACACACACAGAGAGGGGCAGCGTCCTTCACCCTGACCAGGTTGCCTTAGAGAGAAAATTTATTTTTCTGGGTGAGCATGGCTTGCTGAAGGGCAACAGAAAGCCTGTTGAATAAAGCCATTCAAGAAGTTATCTGGCACTGTTCACATCTTCCAGACTTGAGCATGAACTGGACACACACATGCTGTCTGGATAAGTGCATACTGCAGCTACCGATCTACTGTAATGCTTGTTATCAATGCAAAGTCCCTTTTATTAGATGAATGTGAAAACTTCTTCTAGTGTTAAACTCGGCACATGCATCATCCTGCACAGCGTAGCTCAAACTTCCAAGTGAAGTAATATTAGGCAAAAAATATTTGTGAGTGGAGGGGGGCTTTAAAATCCAATCCACAGACAATGTAAGTAATGTGTTAATGGAAATAAACAACCCTGGGATAAATGAGTCTCCTGCTTTGTTTCTCTGCTGCATCGTGACTTATGTGTGTTTTAGATCCTCAGGTGTTCGTATCTGTGTGTGCTCCCAGGTGTACAGACCATGGGGCATTTTTTCCCTCTCCCACCTCACTGACCTTTCAAATCTAGCAGGATCCAGGGGACTTACCCCCACAATCTCACTGGGAGATAAATGACTCCCCACAGCTATAAGGTTCCTCAAATCCCTCCATCCAAGACCAGTCCAGGCAATAACACAGACATCCGAGGAGTGTTAAAACACTGCTCCTCTAGGAAAAGATGGTCTGCAAAAACCTTTCAAAGCACAAAGAATTGGCCCAAGAGGAAAGGAAAAATTCTTGTAGATGAACTATTAAGTAAAGGGCTCTACTCTTTGGAAGCATAACTATGGTCTGTAGAGTCAGCTTGTTAACAGAAAATGATGGTGTATAATAAGTAAGACTGGGGGTCCCTGCAGCTATGATACTGGAGGCAGTAAAAGAGAGGGGGGAGCTGGGGCCAAAGCCATACAGATACAGTAATGGTGTGAGGATGTATAGGTATTACTGAGATAGTGGCGGGGGGAAGTATAGGGTGAGATATGGGGGACAGGAGAACCCCACCTCCCCCTGCAAGCAGCTGCATGTTGGTGCTGAAGAATGCAGGGGGGGTGGGGGGGGGGGGGGGGGGCACATCTGCTTCGGCTATCAGGAGAACCCCTCACCTCCCCTTACATTTTAAAATGACTTGTGTTTTTAAGAGCAATACTTGTTCTAGAAGGAAGGAAGAAGGAAGGAAGGAAGGAAGGAAGGAAGGAAGGAAGGAAGGAAGGAAGGAAGGAAGGAAGGAAGGAAGGAAGGAAAAAAGAAAACACCCCTCTAGAAGAGTGGAAGCCATTAGGAATGCATGCTGAGTTTCAAAAACAGAGAACAGAGATGAAAAGGATAACAAAAAATCAAATCAAGGGTAAGAGGGGTTGGAAAGGAAAGAAATCTTTGCTTTACTGTGAGAGAACCAGGCCAAAGCTTAGTACAGCGCCAGGTTCCATTCAGACTAGACAAAGTAAATAAAACCACTTGATGAAAAAGAGCAAAAGGAAGCCAATGGATGGTGGAAAGAGCGCTCCAATTAGGGAGGCATGAAGCTATGCCATGTTATAAGGATGAAGGGAGAGAGATGTCCGGACACAGATTTACACAGATTATCACAGCATTGTAAACATGAAGTCACATCTCTGTGTGTGGGTGAAAAGGGGGAGAAACGGACACCCATTCATCGTCACCATTAATCATTTCTACTGTCATCTCAATCGTCCCCTCTGCTAATCTGACATATTAAACAAAAAGCAAGTTAACATCCAGCTAATGAAAATGAGCGCTGGAGCAGGCTGGGCTTATTCCTGTTCCTGTGCCGTCAGCCTCTGGCCCGCCCTCTCGTCTCGTAACCCAAACCACACACTAATTCATAAATTACAAACAAAGAGTCCCTTGTGGTTTGGGAGGGACCAGGCCGGCACTGCAAACGGGCGCTACAGCTGAACGGCTACGTGTCAATTACAGGGAAACCTGGCTGACAGGGAGAGGTAGGTGTGGATGCATGCACACAGGCTCACACACTTACACGTTCGCAAACAGGGAGGCAGGAGCACAGGCCTACTGTATGAACATGTTTACAACACACACACACACACACACACACACACACACACACACACACACACACACACACACACACACACACACACACACACACACACACACACACACACACACACACACACACACACACACACACACACACACACACACACACACACACACACACACACACACTTTGGAAGCCATCTGATCAATTTTGTCATTTTGGAGCCCAGGAACTGACTGCACCATTGTCTGGTGTAAGCAGCTCGCTGGGTTTCTCGGCCCTGTTTACGAGGGCTGACATGTGTTAAGGTGGTGGGCATGCACCACCGGTATTTAAGGCAGGCTTCTGTTGCTACAATTGTGCATGCGGATTAAACACTGAACATGTGTCGAGTTTAGCATCAGATATAAAGGAACCCATCTGCTTTACACCGAGATGAGGCTGATCATCCTGGTTCAGCTCAGTTATTTGGTTGTTATATGAAGATAAACTGAATTTATGGAATTTCAGAATCTCTTGTTGGGGCGATCTCTATGCTGAGTCCTTGCCCCGGGCCTGGGGTTGGCATCTGACCCACGGCACTTGGCTGCATGTCATCCTCCCCCCTCTCCTGTCATTCTCCAGCTGCTCTATAATAAAAAAGGTAATAAAAGGCCAACATATAACCTCAAAAAAACTCTCTAGTGAATCTTTTACGACCTAATTTGTTTCATTTCATTGTGATATAGATCAAGGCTGAAGCACAAGGGAGACCGCACTTTTGGAGTAGTAGCCCACAAACTCTGGAATGAGTTGCCTCTACATATTGCCTGTTTTCAAATACCATCTTAAAACATATTTTTATTCCCAGGCTTTTAACCCATTAGAATAGTTGTCTTTCTATATTATTGTCATTTTACTGTTTTGCTGTTTTGTTTTGTTGCTTTCTATATTTTTGTTTTTTTCTGATTTGTTCTGATTGTACTTTGGTCTACTGTTGTTTTTAAATCTGCTTTATAAATAAATTTGGATTGGATTTGGATACAGATTTCATCACATCACCCAGCCCTACAAATATTTTCAAACTAATAAGACCAGACATGCAGCAAAAAAATAAGTGCTGAAATGATAAGTCAATTATTTGATTAGTCAAACAGCAGAAAATGAATTGGCAACTATTTTCATAATTGATCATTGCAGTCGTTTTTTCAAGCAAAAAATAGCTTCTCTGTTTTATTTCATTAACTGAATATCTTCGGGTTTTGAAGGGCTGGTCAGACAAAACAAGAGATCTGAAGACGTCATCTTGGGCTCTGCAAATTGACAACCTTTTATCTTTTCCTGATATTTCATAGAGAACATGGTTAATTGATTAAGGAAGACATTAATCAGCAGATTAACCGATAATGAAAGCAGTTAAGTGACATCTTTTCAGTGAGCTCAACCCTGCTGCCTGCTCTGAGTCAGCCCCAGTATTTGCGTTGTGTGAACGCCTCGCTGCCGCTTGCTGTTGGTTTTACTGTATTATGCACCCGGTGGTTAATTACAGTGGAGTCAAACTCCTGCCAGCAGAGCCTGTTCTCTACTAGCAGCTCATTAGGAAAACAACACTGACCATCTATGGAGAAACACAAACACACACACACACACACACACACACACACACACACACACACACACACACACACACACACACACAGAGAAGGATACATGAAAACATTATTTTCACTGATCCTTTTAAAGGTATCAACACTGAGTGGGGTGTTGTCAGGTATCAGACTCACACTGTTGTTAGCTCATCTGTCCACACGTGAACCCTACAGTTCCCTGTCAGAGTCAACCTGGAAAGCCTCCCACTCAGCTCCTGAGCACTTGTTTCCTCCCTCCCGTTTCACACACACCATCTTCCAAATAAATAACACACTCACACCAATGTATCCGCTCTTATGTTCTCACATCCTCAACAGCGAGAGCTGAGACAGCAGTGGCATTCCTGAGTGCATCGCCAGACGAAGCATTTAAACTACACAACATGCAAAAGGCAAAAAACAGAGTCTTGTGACGGATTAAATATGCAGAGAAAATTACTTGTAAAGATTCAAAGTTTAAAGCTTCTTAGATGGACAACAGGAGGGATGATCCCACTTCTCAAATAACACAAAAGTTTCACAACTGTAGCACAGAAACCAACAGGAAAAAGTAGCCAGACAACAGATTTACAGGGAGATTTTTAAGTGTGTTCAGACAGATGATGAAGTGACACTTACACACACATAGCTGAATGGAAAATCCTCCGAGGTCCAGGCAGTAACTTTCTCTCTGAGCGTGTGTTTGTGTGTCTGTCTTGTCAAACACTGCTCCCTCCTCCCCCTCTCCGTCCCGCCAGGAGAGCTGGGACTAGCTTCGCTGTAAAAACAAGCGCTCACGTGAATAGTCCACCGTGGGTCCGACCACAATAAGAGAGCACAGCCCAAAAAAGGCAAAGAAAGAAGAAGGGAGGGAATAAAAATAAAATAAAGAGGGTAAGCCCCTTTAAGAAGGTATGCTCTTTTAGGATGACTTCCCTCTTTTTAAGCCAAATGGAGTATGAAGAGAGTTTCCTCTTCTTTACTTCTTCTCATCCAGAAAGAATAAGGCTTTTCTAATGCTTCTCCTCTTTTAGTTTTCCCTTCCTTCCTGCTCCCTGGGAGAGAGAAAGTTAAACCCGGCTTTAGACAACTGGAATGTGACAGCAGGAGAGAGCGAGGGAGAGAGAATGAGGTGGTGAGGGAGGGCACAAGGGAAAGAGAGAGAGAGGGAGACAGAGAGACAGAAGCAGGGGCATGTAGTGTCCACCTACACAGCCCACTGCTGTGTGAGTGAGTGAGCAGTCACGGAGAGGTAGGAAGGGGAGGGGAAGGAGCACGGAAAAGAGGAGGAGGAGGGGGCAGTGTGTGTGTATGCATGACTGTGTGTGAGAGGGAGTAAAAGAGAGAGAGATGAAAAAGAGTGCAGCTCCAGGATGTGACCTGAGAATTTCATTCAGCTCAGATTGGAGACCAGGGACTGTGGTGTGTATGCATGGCTGCATGTAAGCCAGTGTGTGCGGTCGGGTTGGGCCATATAACCATATATGCCATGAGACAATATAAATCTGTCAGAGGGTTTTTCACACTGTCCCTATCTGCCCCTTTATTATCTCTGGTTAAATTAAGCTATTGTGGGCACTGTTGCAAATCACTGAGAAGGACTGCTTGATTGCAATGTTCATTTTTTAAAGAGAAGTGTATTTATTTGTTGGGTATTTTATCCACACATTTTCTTGATTGATTTACCAGAAAATGTACTACTTGTGACACGCAGTACATCAATATTGACATATTCCATGATAGAGAAATGAAGCGAATATCGTGAATGCGGTTTTCCAATTTGTTTTCCTGTCAGGAAGTTGGATCAACCAATCAGCTTGTTGGACATTGGTGCGAACTGTCAGCAGGAGTTGCGTTGCCACGTGCGTGTGCATCCTTGTGTGCGTGCATGTGATTCTACACAGGGGGACTTGAATTGTAATAATTGTATTGACAAAATACAATATTCACAAATCAAAATGACTTATTTTAGTAAATTGACTATTCAAACAAGAAAGCTGAATTAGATAGAAGGAATATGCTGTTTATTATGTTTTTATATAAAGACATCCCCCCGGCTACTGTTGTTGTTTAAAACATGTCATTGTAAATAAAGCTGAAGCAGAAATATTTGGGAGGTGTGCACATTGACTCCTTTCGAGCCTCCGAGACCTATAGTTACCCAGAACACCGCTCTCTGCGTGGATCTACAGTGACATTTAAATGTATCCTGCACACACACACTAATTCTCCCCTCTCCCTTCCTCTCTCTTTCTCACTCTGTCCTCATCCACCGCAGGATGAAAACTGAAACCAGCCACAGACTGGAAAGCATTAGTCTGCCCCCCCCCACCCCCCCATCTCTCCAATTCAACACACTCTATGTACAAACGAAAACAAGGACAATAGATCATCACAAAAAGAGTGGAGAGTTGTGTTCGCCGTGAGAGCAGAGTGACACGACAACAGCAGTGTACACAGTTTCCAACTTTGTGTAGCCGAAAAAGTTGGCAGCCAGCTCTTGTCCAGAGCTTTGCTTATTTTGCAGTTTCCAGCCCAACAAAGAAGCAGTTGCTCATTTGGGAAAACAGGCCAAGTAAAAAAAACCACAGGGCGGGAGTGAGAGGGGGAGATGTTGTGATGTTTGTGTGTATAGTGTTTGTGCGTGTGTCTGTGTGCAAACATGACTGTTTGGATGTGAACTTGACTGCATGCTCCTATTATACTACATTTCTAAAGCAGACAAACAGCCTAAAGCCAAACGCAGAACATTCCTCTGCTCTGGAAAGCGCTTCCTATGTTGGGGGCCGGAACAGTTACAGGGACATAAGTGGCTTTGACTAGCGGCAGCAGAGCGACAGACCTCAAATCATCATTAGAGAGGCCCTCTTACTCCCTGAGACCTATAGCCTCACTAGAAGTGCCACAGAGGCCAGGTCGGACTGAGTGGTCAGTATTGAGACAGTAGGACAGACAGGAGGGAAGATAGACATGGATTATCTGCAATGTCATGAGACTGTCTGCACAATGAAGATAAAGGGGGGGGGGGGGGTCAAAGTAGGAAGGAAATCTAACAAGTGAGCATTTCTGCAAATCTACAGTGCTTACCACTGATAACACACTTAGCAATGACTACAATACATCCACCATAGAATAAAAACAGTTTCTAGCCATAAACAAGTAGAAATTTAGCATCTACTATGCTAATACTTTAGGACATGACTTTCATCATCAAGGAGTCAAAGACACTTTATAAGCAAACCTAGTAATCAAATTATTTACTTGAGCAAAAGTAGCAATACTACATTATAAAAATACTAATCACATGTTTTGTATGTACATTCTTTTTGTAAAGTACCTGTAACTGTTAAATCAATGTAGTGGAGTAAAAAGTATTTCCCTGTGAACTGTAGTGGAATAAAAGTATAAAGTAGTATGAAATGGAAATACTTGAGTAAAGTTCTATTGCACCACTGGTCCTCATTGATTGAACCATTGAAACAGTATTATCACTGCATGGGTTTATCTTGTGTTTCAGGTGATGATGCACATTTTGACATTTGCCAACAGAACTGATGAGCTTCTTGAACACCCCCAAAGTTTGAATTGAGTTCATCATACTCATGGAGTACTGAAAGTTGGCTCTGCGCCTACAATGTCATGCAGCAGTCACCTGTGTTATCTGTCTGTATCAGTACAGCTCTCTGTTGTCGCTTCCCTGTGTTTACTAAGCAGTCTGTAGATAGTGGAATCAAGGCGTCTGGCTGGCACACAGTCTAGTTTATGTTTACAGTTTTGTCTATTTTCATTAATGTTTTAATTAAAGTTTTGGTATGGCATAACACAAAGTGAATAGCAATACAAAAACCTGCACAACTGGCTCAGTGGGGAAAGGAAAATGAGTTCTGAAAACACTCTTAACTCACATTAGTCATATGTACTGAAACAAGATACAAGGCTTTGTGGACGGTTTTTACACCAACAGGTAAAATGATTAGAAACTAAGGGTTCAAGTAAGGAGTTACAACACATCTCTCTACTGCGATGTAGCAAGCAGCAATCAGCCATTTCGTTTTGCTTAAGTTTCTTTCGCCTGAAGGGTTTGCTCAATTTTTACCTGCATTGCTAACAAGCACAAATTAGAAACACTTCAAAAGCACCACATCAGAAACTATAATGAGCCTTGTTTATTCATGGTTTATTTTACTCATCTTATTTTAAATGAATATAATACAATTCAAACTCTTTTTTTTCTAGCATTAGAGAAACTGCAGTCTTTAATTCTAAATAATTAATTCATTTCAATTTTATGTATAGTGTTAAATCACAACAGGAGTTCACTGGACACTTTACAGATAGAGGAGGTCTAGACCACACTCTATGTTTTTCTAAAACCCAACAATTTCACCCCCAAGAGCAAGCATTTGGTGCGACAGTGGTGAGGAACTTCCCTTTTACAGGCAGAAACCTCGGACAGACACTGACTCTTAGTGGCCAGCCATCTGCCGTTGCCGGCATGGACACAGAGACACTGATACAGATACAGATATGGAGGAACAGGATTCATAATAATTATAGCAGTCCGTAGTAAACCTTTTCTTTGAATAGATTTAGATTAAGTTGCATTTTATTTCAAATAAAATAAGAAGACTTTAAAGGATTAGATTCTAAACAGTGCAACAGCCTATACTGTAGAATTAGCTTCAGATTAGGTTGTGTTACATACAATTATACAAGGGAGCTGCCACCTGAAATAAAACTCTGAGCATCTTGGGAAGCAGTTACCAGTTCAGTGGATTGCTCAAAGGAACTATATACTATATACTAACTCAATCACTCCCCATTCTCAAATTTATATTTTCCTCAGATGGTCAGGGACATGAACCAGTCCACTTCCAGCTCTAACCTTGAGGCTATCGCCGTCGGAAATGGTGGACAGAATGGAGACAGAAGAAAAACAAGGAAGACAGATGAGATGAAAGGCAGTGAGTTTGCAAGTTGTGAGGGTGACATGGACAAGGAAATGGAGAAGATTGAAGGGGACAGAGTAAGGAAAAGACTGCAGACACCGATCACGCATAGCGAAAAAGACAACATAAATGTGAGTCGAGAAAAGAAAATAAAGCAAAGAGAGAAAAGTCAGGGAAGCTGTGAGAACTTACAAATATAACACCTTGTCCATTTTGTTCAAGGTGCATTTAATCTGATTAACCTTCTTACAGACCTTCCCTCAGGGCCAGTGACCACATCGGCTGGGTATTAAACTAGATTTGTAATGTATGCCCACACTGCATTTGTTTGAAGGATGGAATACTACCAGAATTAACGTGTGATTTCACCTGTTTTTTATTGGCTTGTACGCATTTGTGCCAATGTGTGTGTGTGTGTGTGTGTGTGTGTGTGTGTTGTGCTACATGTTGCCAAATCAGCCAGCAGATACCAGATGATGCAAATTGATGAGACACGGTGCAGGGCCAGACATCAGCTGACTGAATATGCTGGCAAAGCACAGTCCCACAACCCGTCGTGTCAGCAAATCACCACGGCAACAGTATATTCCCGCCAAACAATTCCCTCCATGTTACTAGACTTGCTCTGGAGACCACACCCTGGGTGGCTTCAACTTTCAGCTAGTTAGTTACTTTACAGACTTTAGAGATTATATCATACTGTACCAATCAAACTCAATGCCTTTTATGGGCATTGGCTGGATCAACCATTACCACTATTAATGCAACACACACACACACACACACACACACACAGGTCAGCTGAGGTCACATGCTGTGTGTTTTCTCGCAGCAGTGTTCCTGAGAGTGCCAGCTGCGGCTGTTATCCATGCAGGGTTTCTGCAGAGTCAGGTCTGTGTTACGAGGCTGGGGAGCATTTAGAGAGGCCACTTCATTCCTTTCTGCTTGCCTCTCCACTCACTAAAATCAGACGCACCACGGATCACACTTGGGTCAAAGACACCTTTTTCTGGTTCTTGGTTGGTTTATGTGTGAGGTGGGTCATAATGATGCAATGAGAGCAAGAATCCTCTGACGTTACCACCAAAGTATTTGAGGGTGAAGTCAGGCCATTTCCTTTCCATTCTGTGATTGATAATCTACTTTGTACAACTGGATTGTAGTTCACCACACCCAACTGGACTGTGCATTCTCAAAGAATTCATTGTTTCTTTTCAGCTAACAAGGTACAGCTTCAACATATTAAGTAAAAAATGGACATGGCTGGCATTAAGACAGCACACACACATGCTTGGTTCAATGATTGACTAAAATGAGCCACACCTGCCCCCAACTGTTATGCGGGATTATTTTTTTTGGTAACACTTTACTTGAAGGTATCTACATAAGAGTGACATGAACACATGACACTGTCATGACACATGAACCCTAACCCTAACCATAACTTGTCATGACAAAAACCTAATGACACTTACTAAAAGAAGCGGTATGTCATAAACGTTTATGACTTGTTTATAATGTTTATGACACGTTCATGACGTTGTCATGTCACTCCTATGTAGATACCTTCAAGTAAAGTGTAACCTTTTTTTTTTTTTACTATTGTTTCATGGAAGCTGCTTCAATCAAGCTGTACATTATCTAATGAAGCAGCATTGACAACCCTGAAATGAAACTTCCTAAGAAATACAGTCTTTAAATTAAGTCCATAGGGAGGTTTTCTTTATAAACCAAAAGTAAACTTTTTTTCTTTTTTTTTTTTTTATCACACTCAATTAATAAAGGTTCTCTTGAGAATCACGGCCACAACAATTGCAAAAAAAGGAACAAATCCACTCTAATAGATTGATAGATTGATCTTGATAGAAAAATTCAATTCAAAATTTCAATTCAAATTGATTTGAGAAATTAGAAATGTACCTGAAAACTGTCATTAACAAACTATGTGTGCAAACCTACTACGTACTGTATGTGTCAGATTAGAGATACTGGAAAAAGTGTTCATTTCACTATCCACAGTACTGAGTGCGTTTTTGCCTCCAGTCCTGCAGCTATAGGATGAGCTATAAGGGAAAGTGACAGGGCCCACAGCAGCAGCAGCAGCAGCTACTGCCTGTCTGGCTGGACTGCAGTTCCACACAACTGGGCCAAAATAAACATCTTTCCCACAGTCTCCTCTGCTGAAATGACATGAATGTGTGCAGGGGAGCTGGACGAGTGTGTGGCTTGCAGCGGTCACATGTGTGCCTCAAGTATCTTTGTGCATGTATATTTGTGTGTATGCGTCTGTGTGTATGTCTGTATAACCAATTGGGATAATCCAAACCCTCAAGCTTCTGAATTACATCTTTATCTTCCTCTATTTTCCCCTGTTACATCTAAATCAGACCTCACGAGCCACATGTGGGCTGACAGAGCCTCTGCTACTCGGATTGTGTCCATTAAAAACACCACAGTCCAGTGACCACACCTCTGTCAGTCCCTGCAGTTCAGTCTCTACAGTGTTACCAGCTCCTGCAATATCCTTTTTAAGACGACGGAAAAATTAGACAATTGGTGAAAACAGAAGAGGGAATATTTCCTTTTAAAACCAGCTTGGACAATAAAGGAAATTATAGCATTATATTTTAGTGAATCTTATGACAACCACCAGAAATCTAATAGTATTACGTTTGTTTTCTATAAAACTCCTACATTGAAAGATTAAATTCTAAATTACGTTTTGTCAAGTTTAGTGTGGAAATTGAAACAAACAAAAAGGAACAAAACAGGCCCATAAATAGCACAGTCGCTGTTTTTTTTTTTTCCTGACAGACCGGTGAGTCCATTATTATAAACGCATCATATTAAATTAAATTTGAACATCTATGTTTTCATGGTGATTGAGCAAAATCCATCTGATGATAAAGATGCATGATATGACCAAAAGCTACAGAACAGCTATTAACTGGACCTTAAAGACCCAGTGTGTAACGTGTTTAGTTGTTCATTATCAAAATCTGTGTTCTGTCAAAATCCAAATTTCAGGAACAGGAGTCTACTTCTTCGCCCAGATAAAGAAGGATATTGAAAAGAGCAAGAGACCGGCTTTTTGAAGCGTGAAGGCTACCGTAGCTGTAATACGTACTTTGAACTGCCTGGTGCGAGAGAGTTGATTGCGATATATGATCTCAGCGCTAGACGGAAGAAATTCCTACACATTGGACCTTTAAGATTGTCAAAAGAATCGTCATATTTGATTTGTAGTAATGGTTCAGTCCATAAGTGGAAAGCAGCAGCTAAGCTACATAGCTTTGCTTTTAAATCTGGTCCAAAAGCCGTAGTAATGGCAGTATATTTGAAAACACATATATCATATATTATGTGTTAATTAATGGATTAATTATACTTTTATTAGGATTTTTTTTGTAGAGATCCTATTTCCATTTTGAGGTTTCAACCTCAGGGTTGGAAATGTCTGAGCTGCCTGTTCCGCCGAACCCCCTTTCTCCAAACCCAGACCCCATCTTAACCAGCTAAGTGCCACAATTAATCCATTTCCTCCTCAGAAATTAGACCTGTTCATTAGGCTTTCCATAACCTGTTATCCCCCTGAAAGTCTGCTCTGCGTGGTTCAAAAGAGGCTGTGTGGCTTGTTCAGGGTGATCCATTACACCGCAGTGAACGCTCTCGAGGGAAAGCCTTGAAGGGAAGTTTAGGAGAGAGGCCTTGATATAAAGTCTGAAACTTTAATACCTCTCAGGGGAGGAAAAGGACTGCGCTCTGTTTAGGGAGGCCTGTGTCTGGGACTGACACAGGAAGGAGAAGAGAAAGATTCTGCTGGATATGATCTGATCAGCGTGGACATCCATAAATCACATGTTGTTACATAAAGTTTAAAGTTATGTCGCTGTGCTTTATGGTACAAAGAAGCACATACAGATGCAGGATGCCCTCAGGCTGTATCTCTTAACTCACAAAGCAGAGGAAGGATGACGCTGTGGGGCTGCAGAACAGGCCTCAGAGGTCTGGTTGAGCAAGCTGTATAAATAGGACCCTTCCTACACATGACCAAAAACTTACACTAGTCAAACAGCATCAGACAGAACTGAACTTTATTTTTATTTTTATCAATCATTATACATTTTCATTCCTGCAGCTTTAAAAAGGCATAGGTTAAACCCTGTCAAAGTAACCAACACATTACAAGAAAGAAACTTCAAAGAGGCCATATTATTGGAACCTTGCTTTTTGAAGAATGTGCCTCGACCAGGCTCATTCATCAATCTCCAACAGTTGAGGGTAAATGTTTCCAAGTTTAGGCTATAAATAATTTACAAGACAGAACTCGTTGCTGCAATGCATTTTAAACTTCATCTTGTTCAAATACAGCGATGTCAAATATTTAGAGCTGTGATCGGACTCCTGGCTGAAGTACTTCTTTTGACAAACAAACAAACCATAGGGACTTCCTCCAGAGGGAGTTGAATGTAAATGAAGCCTGACAGTGGAGGCTGTGTGGAGTGTGTGTGTGATCTGCCGGGAGACTGATGGCAGGTTATGGACCATTTGCTGCTGTGTTATTGCTCAGAAGCAAGTCCACCCCTGGGGCTGTGTGAGGAAGAAGCCAGAGCTCAAAGGGTTGATGGCTTTATAAATCACAGGCAAGCCGAGGCCGATAGCGAGTTCATAATGTGAATTAAACATTTAATCATGCCTGCGTGTGTGTGCGGTGCACCCAAACACCAACCCAGACACAAACTCATGCACACATGCACTCATAAAACGCTGTTTACTAAATTATGTTATTCTTGGCAGGCTACAAAAGCCCCTAAAATAGCACTTATACAGGGACAGTAACGATTTTAAGTGGGTTAACACCTCCTTCAGGCAGCGTGGTTTATGATACCCATTTAGTGGCACAACAACTCACACACACACATTCACACTCAAAGTTAACATGGATTTTTAGAACAAACCAAAATCATACATCTTGTGCTATCAATCACTTTCTGTAAGTACCACTTTTTTTATTTAGCTGGAACCAAACATCGTGCGCACACACACGCACACACACACACACACACACACACACACACACACACACACACACACACACACACACACACACACACACACAAATGCAACCAATCATGTGCAGACAGACATCCTTCGTCCTCTACTCTACAAATGGGGTCAATCCTACATATACTTGACCACCAATGAAAGAGGATCCCCCCAAATTACTACTTTGCTGGAGCCTGGAGCAACCAGTGACTTCATGTCTACAGCAGCTAGACTGATTTACTCACGTTTAACCCTCTCCACTAATACCACAGCGCAGAACACCAATCCCCCCCCTCACAGCACGTTGTTGAACATTTACACCATCCCACATCCCCTATATACCTTACACAATTACCGACCAGAGCTGTTAGGAGACTACGTTGTGTTATCAGTGACAGATAAGGGAGGTCAGTCAGAGCCAAACGACTCCATAAACACAGCTGAACTGTAAGTTCTTGTCTGCGCTGACCGGTTGCTGCTGAGACACAGGATGGATGGACTACAATCTGACAAACACAGAGCATTTGGAGACAAAGGACTCAGGGTGGTGGATCCTCAAAACCAGACAATAAAAAAGCCATAAAGTGTGATCAGAACATAAGAATTAAAATTCAGCCCAATTGCAAATTCAAGCATTGGATAGAGCTGCAGAAGAAGGACAGGGGGAAATGCAAGGATCCACACAGGATTTGATTCATTTACACTCCTACGAGGCACATAATAGTGATTTTCAGGCGAAAATTCGGTCTTTAAAATCAAAATTTTAAAATCACATAGAAATGCCAAACGTAACAGTGGTCCTACTCTGGGTCTACGTGCCACTGATTGTGATGGAGAGGATCCAGGCCATGGTGCTGATTGATCAATTCCTGGTGCTGGAGGCGTCTAGATAGCATGTGTGTGTGTGTGTGTGTGTGTGTGTGTGTGTGTGTGTGTGTGTGTGTGTGTGTGTGTGTGTGTGTGTGTGTGTGTGTGTGTGTGTGTGTGTCCTTGACAGGTCAGGATTAGCCCAGGGGTGGGGAAGAGATAAAAAGGAAGACCATCATTCTCCCTCATCCGCACAGACAAAAAGTCAAAACAGAAGATACTACGCCAACGTTGTTTTTCTTAACTCAATGTTGGAGGTGTGACTTGAACATGGAAAATAAGTTTAGAGGCTTTGAACTTTATGTTTGAGCTCAGTCTAACTAAAGAAACTGCTTCAATAGTCAAAAAAGCAAACCCTGCATTAGAGTGTAAAATGTAATAATGACACTCTGTCCCTTTAATGACATCATTAAATCTACAGTAATTTCAAAGTAAATAGAAAACTACTTCAAAATATAAATGATAGTAGCCAGGACACAATATTTCCACTGAGGCTACCATAATACAGTTAGCGGCACCAGTCATATTACCCTTTATTGTAAACTGGTAGAGAGATCTTTATAAGTGTGCACACAATAGCATCATCATCACACCTTGAAAATACATATTATTCTTCTCGGAGTATAACCGAGCCCATTTTAGAGCTTGTAATTCTAAAACACAGAGCTAAAACATCATAAAGAGATTGAAGTCAAGCTGATCACTGAGTGAACATCACCCCCTGGTGGTAGGAAGATGAAGTCCTCAGTAAAGGTGCATGGGGACTCACCACAGGTGTAGATGACACTGAGGTACTTCCTGGTGCCAGAGTAACACGGGTCTCCAAAGTCTCTGGTGGAGGCTCGAACCAGACAGCTTTTCTTTCCCTGGCAGCGGGCGGTCAGAACCTGCAGAGCCACAGACGACTGGCAGTCTGACAGAAAGATGGAGAGGGGTGGGGGGTGGAGTATTGAATTATTATTAGACATCCAGACTGATGAAAAGTGATACAGCTGTAGCTAATTATAAATCAAAAGAGGGGTCACTGTTACTGCTTCTATACCTTTTCTGGTAACGCTTTATTTGATGGTCCATAAAAATATAAATTCTTAGAAAATAACTAATTTCCATTAGTCAATCATAAACATTATTGCAAATAATTTGGATAATTTGAGTTATTTTCTAAGCCAAAATCCCCAAAAAATACACTGATGTCAGCTCCTCAAATGTGAAAATTTGTTGGTTTTCATAGTTTATAAACTTAAGCATAGGTCAAACTATTAATCAATTAGTCAATAAAATAATCTGCAAATAAATGAGTAATGAAAACAATTGTTAATTGTAGCACTGAAAGTGTCCAGTTACTGTAATTGAAAAACGTTCTTCTACCAAAGTCTTTTACGGAGGTCAACTTAACATACAAAAAGGTAAATATGGTCTTTCTGAGTTGTAAAGTACAGACAAGAAATGTAATAAATATGGACAATAAAGTTTTCCCAAAAAGAGAAAAAAAATTCCAGTCATAAGGATTTTAGCAGAAATGTCTCTATCAATCAACGGCTGCTTGTAAACTCTACCCCGCTATGTAACTACCATATCAAATCCTTTGTTCGTTCTTATAACCATAAATGAATGAGTCACTACATGTATTGTCTCCAAACATTGTCTATATGTTCCTTATGATTGGTGCCAAATTACATAGGCTCTCCTTGGAAACTATTAAGAAATTACAGGGCCTGTAAAATGAACCGTTTTCCATATTTTCACAAGTATGAAACATTTATCTCATTAGTTAATCAACACACATTAGAAAATCTCTCATCCATATACAATGCATTGCCAGAAACAAAGTCTACATAACTATATTCTCATTATACTGAATATATTGCACATAAGAGAGTGTTTGATGGACAAGTAGCACTTCAGGCACAAAAGAACTACATGAGTCTGTCAGCTACAACACACACACACACACACACACACACACACACACACACACACACACACACACACACACACACACACACACACACACACACACATATATATGTACAGATATACAGATGAGGCCCTTCTCTTTCCTTTTTCCGCTCTCACTTCTTTTATATCCCACATTACGTAATAACAGGACTACAGGAAATAATAAGCTACCATGATGTGTTCACAAATGTTTGAGTACACTATTTAGAGCTCATAAAACCAGGTTTACAAGCCTATGTTTTAAAATAGGGCTACAACAACAAACGATAATAGTCATTATCAGTTCATCTGCTTATTATTCTCTTGATTAATCAATTACTTGTCTAGAAAATATCCAAAAATAGTGAAAAGTGGCTAGTTTTCAACCTACAGTGCCAAACCCAAAGATATTCAGTTTATATCATAGCATGTCATATCAAAGCAGCACATCTTAACATTTGAGAAGCTGGAACCAGCAATGTTGTGGTACTTTCAAACAAAAGATTTTAATGGATTTTCTGGTGACACATACAAAATCAATTAGGGCCGTCCTCGACTAAAGAAACTCTTAGTCGACTAACACTTATATGATTTTGTCGACTAATCGATTAGTTGATTTAATCGACAGAGCTGTGCTCTTTGAGAGGTGGTTAAGACTAGAAAAGTGCAATATGAATGTAGTTAATTAACCAAAAGCACCACTTTAAATCTCGTGTTCACCAGAAATGTTCTCATAAGCTGCTTGGAAATGAGTAATTAAGGATGAATAAGCATAAAAAAAAAGCATCTTAGTCGACTAAGACCAAAACGACCGATTAGTCGACTAATCGACTAAGAGGTGGCAGCACTAAAATCAAACAATCAACCGTGTTTCAGCTCTGTTTTAAAGGCAGCAAGAGACAGACCATGGTACGTGTTGCTCTGCCAAATTATCTGTTTGGAAAGCAGTGGATTGTTGGGCTGCATGCTTTTAGCCAAAATAATAATCACAATTAATTATCTAGAAAATAAGATGCTTAATTATGTTTTCAATTTATTTATTTACTCAACATTTTGACTTCAACTACACTGGCAGAGGGGTCTGGAGATAAAACATTCCAGAGTCAAAAAACCAGTAGTTCAATCTAATAAAATTGTTTATAAAGAGACAAAACCTGTGGCTGCAAACTCATTGATAAACATTGCAAATTCTGTTAACCAAACTTGCTAACTAAGGGGCCATCCACACGGAAACGCTTTTTGGTGGAAACGCACGTTATGCATCGTTTTGGCCGATCGTCCAAATTAATCCTGTAAACGCAGTGACTAAAGACGCACTTTTCTTTTTAAACTAAGGGTGAAAAAATGTGAAAACGCGGCCCTTGCGTCTTCGTTTGGATGGCGATGCCGCATACTTGCGTATCGATGATGTCATCGCCACACCCCTCGACCTCTAGCCTTCGACCTCTTATCCCGCAACGACGTCTCATAACAACAACAACAACAACAACAACAACCTTGTAGTCGAGTGTGAGTTGCAGCAGCAGTTTGACTTCACTATCGGTCCACACAAACGATTCTGGTTTCCTTGCACTAGCCATTTTCGTCGTCTTCTTCTTGTGTTTGGTTTCTTCTTCTACTGTCTGTTTGTATACAGCTTTATGCGCATGCTCCGCCTCTTCTTCTCCGTTTTTGAATTTCTTGATTTCTGTAGCAGCGCCACCTATAGGCCTGGAATATGAAGTAGCGGGTTGAGTCATTTACAAATGGATCCGTTTGGACGCAAATATTCTTGACACTATGCCAGGGAAGACGGGGGAAAAAAAAGATTGTTTTGGTACATGTGGACGTGGCCTAACTGTGGAATCAGTATTTTATGTTCCATCACCCAAACTTCAGTGACACCCCAAACTGAGGTGTGAGAAACGCTAATTAAGTCGGAAGAACCTCCCGCTGAGGCTTGTGGGAATGTGGATGGGCCGGGGTTCCACACAGATGCCTTCCACAGGCCCCCACGGTCAATCTAACCCCTAAAAAACAACACAAGGAGATGAGCCTTTGAAAGTGGACACTGGGCTCTCGCACTATCTGCCCCGGTGGGCCCCAAAGAGAGACAGAGAGATCAGACAGGTAGGGAGAACAGGCTGGTTAAGGCTTGGCTCACACGTCAACAGGCCACAATGAATTATGGCACGGGTCAAAGGGCAAATGTCCCAGTCAGGAAGTTAAAGAGGGAAATCCAGTGGTCATGCAGAGTGTCAACATTGAATGGTCCATAACTGTGCAGTCCTGTCTTATTGGATTACAACAATCATGATCAAGGCCAACGCATTATTTCCTGATAATGATTGTGTTTGAAGCAAAACCAGATCAAAGTCTACGTGTAGAAAAAAAGAATGGGAACCTGAATCAACGTCTGTCCACTTGGACACGGTTCGAAAGGGCAACCGAACACTCCCCAGCAGGAGCAGACACTGGAATTCCCAACCAGGATGAATTGAGGCGGGAAGCCTGTGGGAACCAGTAAGTGTAACTGGATAACTGATTAGACACCTCAAAGGGTAGACAGTTCCCACTGTCACTTTAAATACAACCCATTTGCATTCACTGATTCACAGTGATTACAGGAAACTTCCGAGATACTTCTGGCACCATGATGGCTTTTGGGAAAACCTAATTCCCTGTTGCCTTGAAATACACTTTTTTATGCCACGCTGCTTGTCTCTGAATGCAGCTGTTATTTTGGTACACCTCTCCACATACAGACCCGCCTCTCTTCCTGCTTGTTTAGTGCAGTAGAAACATGTTTGGAACGTGCCTGCAACAGTTTCCACCATAAAGGAATATGATATAAACCAGTGTCAAAATATGTTTAACACAAATGTGGTTAATATCAGTATGATTACAATGAATGACTGTGAAAATGAAGAATGTAAAAAATGAAGTAAAAAAAAAGTGACTAAATGACTTAAAATGACTTAACTGCCAAAGTCTTTCTAAAATCTATGGGGTGGCAGGCAGCAAGAAGAACAATATGATTAAGCAGCATTTGAGATTTCGGTGGCTATACGCTTTTTATTCTAAAAGGTGTAGATGGAGATGGAGAGTTTACTATTAGGGCTGAAACAATTCATGAAGTTACTCGAATAACTCAATTACAAAAATTCCTCGAGGCAAAAACTCTGCCTCGAAGCCTCGTTAAATTCCTATGACGCGCAGGGATCTGATTGTTCCACACGGACCGTTGTTCAGGAAGCACACCACTAGTGCGTGATACATTTTGAATTTAGTTGCCGCGATGGCGGAGAGTAAAGATGTCCAGAAACGGCAAAGAATGTCTAAAGTTTGGGATCATTACATACTAAAAAAGGAAGAGAACAAGGTGCAATGGGTCTACCCCTGCAAAGTAGACCTGGCATACCACAGCAGTACAACCTCAATGATTCAGCATCTGAACCGAAAACATCCACTCCACGCTGTTTCACCCAGCGTCGCT
Source organism: Gymnocephalus cernua (assembly GCA_023631565.1). Classification (NCBI taxonomy): domain Eukaryota; kingdom Metazoa; phylum Chordata; class Actinopteri; order Perciformes; family Percidae; genus Gymnocephalus; species Gymnocephalus cernua. Next base: position 9,772,908 of record CM042440.1, read on the forward strand.
GAAACAAGGTAACGTAGCCTAAGCAGCCGCTGATTTTAATCACATACTGTATTTGTAGCGATGTCGTGATACGGTTTGACTAGATATTATGTTTAGCTTTGATGTTTTTAAGTAGTAAACTTATTCACGTTCAATTGCAAGAGTATAGCCTAAAAAAAAGAACCCCTTCACACACACACACACGCACGCACCCTCGTCTCTCTCACTCTTCCTCACACACGGCACGCGTGCACACACAAACACACACACACACACACACACACACAGGTTGCTAGGTTACCATAGCAAATAGGCTCACCCCAAATTATATATTATTTGTTAGTAGCCTAATGGTAAATGCTGCAGGTGTAGAAATCTACATAAAACAGATATTTACTTTGATGTCAGGGCTAGATTACAGCATGAAACTTAATTAAATTAAATTGCCAAATGTTAGAGTTGGAATAAATACCTCTGTTCTTTTGAGAAATAAAAGCCAAATGCTTGATCATTTTACAGCCACATCATTTTCGTTATGCATTATTTGTTTTGGTTGTTTAAAAACGCAAAAAAAAAATGTATCCGATTAATTGATTGATAAAGTGCTAGATTAATCGATTACAAAAAGAATCGATAGCTGCAGCCCTATTTACTATCATATACTTACATTTGACAAGATGGATCAAATATTTGGCATTTTTGCTTACATTACTAAAATGAATAATTCATTATTAAAATACAGTAGTTTGCGGTAAATTATTTGGCTACAACTAATCATTGCAGCTTTAATTGAGGTACAACTGCTAACAATATTTCAAATCAAAGAAATGAACATTCAGACAGAGACAACCAGAGGCTCCATTGATTCCATGCTAGATTTGCCGAAAAAAGTCTTACTAACAAAAGATATATTTATATCCTTCTCAATGACTTCCACTCAAAATGTTATTCGGCTGTATGTAGATCTGTGTGAGTGTGTGTATCTGTATCTGTATCTATATCAGTGTTTGTGTGCAGATGCTGCAGCACAATGACCTCCGGGTCTGCCTGATGTGCTTGAATTTGCTCTCCCTCTCTCTTTTCCTCCCCCAGAGGGCTCGTTTGAGCTTGTGTGCCATGCTGAGAACTTTCCTCTCTGATGAGGGAGTCCACTGACTGACAGGCCCCCATTAGCTGCAGCTTTGATTCCCTGACTGGGTGATTAGTTGAGCAGGGGGCCCGCTGAGGGGGAGGGAGGGTGGAGAAGACAAGAGGATGGAGACACACACATACACATTTATTCTTTGTCCACTGCCTCTCTGTGCTCATATGTGCACACACACACGCACTATGCAGTTTAAAAGAGCATTCCTCAGGGTCTGACCTCCTCTGGCTCTCATTAGCAGCTGTAATACAGACAGACAAGCATACACCAGTCCCCCCCTCCACACACACACACACACACACACACACACACACACACACACACACACACACACACACACACACACACACACACACACACACACACACACACACACACACACACACACACACACACACACACACACACACACACACACACACACACACACACCCCTGATACCTCTAACCTTTACCCTAAACCACCTCCGAGCCTGTGCACCCACCCTCTAGCCTCAACACGCCCAACAAGGACAGGCCTATGGTTCAGAAGAGAAGGTCCACAGTCAAGAGAAGCAGTGACTGAGGGAAAGGGAGGAGTTTCTGGGACAAACACACACACTTATTCTCACTCATCACTGATCACAGCGGGAAAACAGTTACAGAGAACAGCAACAACGAGAAAATGCAAAGGTATAACGTTTTTTTAAATGACCCATGGATGATCACCCACAGCTGCTGACACCTGCTGAAGCAGAACACTTCTAGATTGAGAAACCTTCCGCTAACGTCTTCTTCTCTGTGTTGCATGATTTTGAGATGTGTGTTGTTATGCTGCCCCGCACCAGCAGCACCGCTTTGTTGCTCAGCTTCGTTTGTCACGTCAGTCATCCGTCGTACATCTTACTTTCCGCTTACTTAAAACGAGCATCAGCCTTGGATTGTGTTGAGTTTTCCCACTTCCACAGAATTTTACCATGATGGCATAATTTAACAAAGCACCAGCGTGACAATAATATCATCAAATAGTAGCGCCTGTGTGTTGTAGTGGCTGTTGAGTTTCATTTATATGAAGACTAATGTGGAGTGTATTGTGGGTGCAGTATATGCTGAAAACACACCAAACAATACAATACAAAACACACCTCTGAACATGTACAAATGCAGATACACAAACCCACCCACACATGCAAAAACACAGACACATATAACCTTTCCCAGAAAATTCTCGCAGCGACGCTCCATAACAATCCACCAGGTTTTCCACCCACGCACACCTTTCCTGGAATTTTCAAGACAATGGGCGGACAAAAACATACTCATCTCTTCTTCTACTCTGACTCACCTGAGATACGTATCATTTGATAGGGAGGCTTAAGTCAGTGTTGTGGGATTAAGCTTTTGTATGATAGAAAAGTGTCCTGCACACGCCAAGTGCTTTCTGTGAATGCCATTAATGAATTTGAGACCGCTCTCCCACACACACATTTACTGTTTAAGTTCTATTCACTTCGGTAGGATTTAATTTGACTGAAATGAAATATCACAGTATATTTCCAGTCTTAAAGTGTGCAGGGGAACACACTCAAAACACCCTTCTACGCTTGCACACACACACACACACACACACACACACACACACACACACACACACACACACACACACACACACACACACACACACACACACACACACACACACACACACAGACCTGCAGAGAGTTCTCTTTAGCTGTGTTTGTAAGTTGATAGCTGGTTATTTCTCGAGTCAAAGGCACTTGGTACGAAAACAGTCAACCATGCGCATGTGTTTTATCACTGACAGCATGTTACCTCATATATTCAAACACCACAACCACTGAATTCCAATCAGTGGTGACCCTTTGCCCTAAACCTCGCATGAACCTGTTATCCTGGAAAACATGCAGACGGAAGTTTTCAGCCGAAATATAAACGTCAGGGATGTTATTTTATAGACGTTTAGGAAAAAGAGTCGCCACCAAGAATTCAATGACTGAAATCAGTCAACTACTGCTATAGCTGGATTATAGGACAGGTTTAAATAACATACAGAACTGTGCTTGGAGATGGCGCAGTGGTTAGAACACATGCCTTTGGTGTGGGAGACCTGGGTTCGATTCCCACCATGATCCATCAACCAATGTGCCTGAGCAAGACACTTAACCCCTAGTTGCTCCAGAGGCGTGCGACCTCTGATATATATAGCAATTGTAAGTCGCTTTGGATAAAAGCGTCAGCTAAATGACATGTAATGTAATGTGTTTTATCTAATCTAGTCCAAAATATCACAGACATCCTGCTACGTATCTGCTCTGTATGCATCAAAATCAGAGAGAAATGTAGATAGAGTTACAGTGAAGCAGCTTGAACTCTAACTGGAACAAGCGTCCAAAAGCCAAGATAAATTTGACCTGCAGCTGTGCACGCTCGGCTTTTAAAAGCTACAGTGATCATATGAGACACCAACCAGCCCGTGCTTACAGTTTTAAACATCTTGCTGTAGGCCTTGTCTGAACTGAAGCACATTCTCAAAAGTGAAAGCGCAGTGGCCTTCAAAAGAAAAAAGCAGTCTGAGACCCTACATGCCAAGCATGGGGGGCTATTTCGATGTCAAGAGGTGTGTGTGATGGTAATAGGGCAGATGAGAGAGGAGGGCTGAAGCAGGCCCCTTTTGCTTTGAGGATTCTCCATTGCCGCCAAGACCTGTCCTACTCCACCACTCCCACCCCACCCCAAAACCAAGGAACACACAAGATCAAAGAGGTCTTACTTTTGTGCGCACATGCCTCAGTATGCACTTGTTTTTGTCTGTTATACTTTTCAAGGGCTTTGGATTCAACAAGCAACCAGATAGCGGCTCTCTACAGCTCTCTATGGTGGAAATAGACTGCGAAATTCCCAAGCTAAATACGATTTGTAGAATAAATAAAACAGGTGGAAATAGACTGCGAAATTCCCAAGCTAAATACGATTTGTAGAATAAATAAAACATCTCCAAAAGATGCTTGCTTTTCAGATAATGTCGCCAGCAAGCCACAAAGAAAATATTTGTATAAAGTATTTGTATAATCTACGTATTTGTCAGGTGGCTGGTGTTGAATGGCAACCCTCGTCTAAAGATGAAACAGAAATAGAAGATGTAAGGAAAATGTTTGCAGGGGGAATTAAAAAGTTACTACAAGTGATTCCCTGCTGCTGTACACTGTCATGTCTTTCTAACTGGATCTAGGCATAGTTCACCTGGGCAGGTGCAGCCAGCTGTGAGGTCACCCGTTGATCTCACACCTAAGGCAGCGGTGAGGTTGCCAGGACGGTGCGGTTTAGGAGATTACTATAACCTACCTTGTTGACACATTCAAACACACATTTAAAAGAGACATAAAATCAAAATAGGTGCAAAACAAACTTGCGCATAATGTGATGCCAAGCCCAAGATTATTTAGACATGCAGAGCCACAAACACACACACACACATGTGAGGCGAGAAGAGGGGAGAAAAACATTTTAAATTGTGTGTGTCTGACCTGTCACTCAAGACACCCTTACTTCCTGCTCCTGGTGACATGTGAGCCACATCAAAGACAGAGCTGACAGGGGAAATCCCACCAGGGCACCGCTAGACTGTCTGGAACAGCCTGAGGAGGGGGTTGTGGGTGGTTGTAAGTGTGTATAAGCATGTGTGTACATGTAATACAATGTGATAGAAAAATGCACAAGAACAACAATGCGTTTGTGTACATCTGACTGCACAGTTCATGTAAACGCACACAAGGTTAACATTTTGATTTGACAGTAAACACAACTCCTCCTCTGCTCTAATCGGGCTTTTGTACAACTGTAACAGTAGAATCCATTTTCGATCAATGCTGGGAAAACTCAGCTACTGTATTTAATCCTGAGTCTGAAACCAGATATCAGGTCCAGCCCTGTCTCACCTCGCTGTCGCACATTCCTGGTCCACCTGCATGTGGCCGAGGACTGGCTCATATAGTATACAATAACACACACACACACACACACACACACACACACACACACACACACACACACACACACACACACACACACACACACACACACACACACACACACACACAATGCCATTCTTTTTATCTGTCTCTGATTACCCAGTGACTGACGCCTGTGTCAGCCTTTCGACCCCATCCGGTCACCTCTGTCATACACACACAAACACACACACTCTTCGGGGCATGTTTGTAGTTCATTGTTTGAATTGTGAATCAAGACAAATTATTTATACAGTCCTTTTCTAGCACACACGCACACGCACACGCACACACACACACACACACACACACACACACACACACACACACACACACACACACACACACACACACACACACACACACACACACACCAGTTAACCTACACCTGCACTGGCCACTTATTTACAAGCGCAAACATCAGTGTACATGTCCTTCTATACATTAACGAAACACAGGCAGCGCAGGCTAAAGCGAAATAAATGAGCTGCCGAGCAAAGAGGTCAGGGCCGCCACGGTAGCTATGGTTATACTAATACTTGTCATGGATCTAAGCTTAGAGTCATTAACATTCCCCTAAACAAGGGGCGAGGGTACATCTGGATATCCCATGCACTCACACATGCACATACACACACCTATATACTATGAGGGAACTTAATACAGTCCCTTTTCTACAGGCCAAACTCTGTGCTTTGGATGACAGAGACACCTGATCTACATTCCACCCCAATTCCCCTGGCAATGTGTGTGTGTGTGTGTGTGTGTGTGTGTGTGTGTGTGTGTGTGTGTGTGTGTGTGTGTGTGTGTGTGTGTGTGTGTGTGTGTGTGTGTGTGTGTGTGTGTGTGTGTGTGTGTGTGTGTGTGCGCGTGTGTACCTGAGCTTGAATGGTGGTTTTATATATCTAAGCATGCTTTCATAATAATAAGATAAGAGAATGATAGAGAAATGCTAAATGGTGATATGTTTCTTAAAGTTGAATTATCTATGAGTAATCGCAGTGGAACAGTGTAAAAAGTTGGTATCAAGGATGGGTGTGGCAGGCCAGTGTTTGCTCTAGAGCCTCTGGGGCAAATAAGCTATAAAGGAAATGATACAATCTACCAAACCACAACAGCATCTCAAGGCAATATCACCCAAGTCAAAGAAAATGAATATGGAGATTTAACAGGAGTTACAAGCCTGGCAGCATTGGTAGTTGTCTTTGTGGTTCAGAGGTGCTCGAGGCCTGACGCGTAAAACTGATCAATAAAAATGTTTCATTTTCCCCATCTGCTGGATGCATAATAACACCTGGTATGCTTTTGCTCAGACAAATCTTGGCAAAAAGAAACAAATCAAAACCCAGAGTGACCTGAAGTTCCACTCTCCCAAATCATTAATATGTATAAGAACATTAGCAGGACAAGGAGACTCATTTTAACATCATGCAAACGCAAGCAGACTCGATTTGCATTCCCAGCTTGTGTCTTCATGTAAGAAATCTCATTCCTCTCCTGACCTCACCCTGACCCCAAACAGATACAATGAACAGAACAAATGATATAAATGTCAAACAGTATTGATGTTAATATGATTATCACCCCTTGCCCACGCTCTTAAGGCGAGGTCATTACAAAACAGCACCCTGTGACCTGAAAGGAATACAGTATATTGCAGACCCTGCAGAGACTACTAGCTACCTACTAGCTAACTACTAGCAAACTAAGGATTTACTAAATCAAGTTGCATCAATCAAACTTAAGATATTATTTTGCTAGTAAAGACTTTAGTAATGTGTAAAACTTTTGCTTGGAAACATTTGTGCGCCATACAATCAAAGGCAACCAACTATGCAAACAGGATGTCACTGTAGCATCAAAAGCCATATCATAACTGCCAAAAATGAAAGTTTTAGAAGCCCGAGTGATATGTTAAACTTGACTTTGTTTTGTTTATAATAACATACATGGAAAAATATGTGTTTCAGAGTTAGTAGCATTTTTGCAGTATCGAATGAGTGGGAAATCTGATAATGCTAACCTGACAGCTATTTATTCATTTAGCCTGACGCTATTGGCATATGGCCATCATTAGAGGTATGTGTGTATTATTTTTTTCAAATGTAATAATTTAAAATCTTCCCGTTATTAAACACCATTTTGATCAAATGTCCGGTCAGATATGTGGACCATATTTTACATTACCTCTTTTAATCTTTATAGCATCTTAATCTAGCAAGCTAACGTTAATTCTGTCACTTAGCTTCTTCAGTTAGCTAAATGCATCCAGCTCCTGTGTCCTTTGGCACTAAACTGTCTTGCTACCCACAGTGAGTGAGAAGAGGCCTCACCTACTGACGGGGCCCGTCTGTGGTGCAGGGGACACTCCAGGGTGCCCTGTTGAGTTCGACCAAACATGGCGGAGTAAACAGCGATCTGCATACCCCGTTTGCAGCTCAGCCTCATCCTCTCTTCCTCACAGACCACCTTACTATTGTACTCGTCTGGGGAGGGAGAGAGAGGATACAGATGTGTTACAAATAATAAAAAAGCAAAACCAAAAGACAAGTTACTTCCCAAAGGTATTGTTTTAAATTTAAACAAAACAAACAAAGTAACTTATTGTTTGAATTAATGAAATAGATTGTGATTTGAGGGCTCATAAATCTGGAATGACATAAAATAAACAAAAATAGAATAAATAAGCTGAATTTATGAATATTCCATTTACATGTATGAATGACATATTAGTTTTCTATGCAATTTGATCCCTAAAACACTATAATAAACAAAATAAAAATAAAAAAATATCACAATCATTCAGTTAACTTCATGTCTTGCCTTGTAGACACTAAGTTATCTCTATCTCTGTAGAGCAGCTTTTAGTAAGCACAGAACACATAGGACAGACAAAAGGCTTCAAACAGAGGTAGAGTTGCTCTCAGTGGACATGTAGAGCCATGCTGAGGCATTCCTCACACACATCCAGCCACAGTGACCTGTGACAGCCAGAGCAGCTCCACTGGCCAGCAAATAAAAACACAACAGCAGCCGCTTGTATGTCCATGTGGGGAGTGGAACAGGAATGCAGAAAGAAGAGAGAGGAAGAGCGCAGAGAAAAAGGGCAGGACGTGGTTTGTTATATCTCTTGGTGATGGATTCACTCTTGTTCATCCCTCCCTTTCTCCTTCACTTCCTCTATCCTCCATCCACCTCTGCTTTCAGAGGCAATGACACCTGACCGTTACACCTCACTAACACAACATGCGGCCTTTCTCTCTTCCCCTGAGAAGTCACTGGTTAAGTGACAGTGAACAAAGAGTTGTTGATTGGCCCCAGGGTACGAAAAAAGGGGATCAGTGGATTAATGCCCACTTCTGGTCACTCTAGTGTGAACTGTTGCACAGCTCAGTGCAGCTCGGCTCAGCACAGCACTGAGCCATGAATAGAGACTAGAATCTAGGTGGGATTACTGAACTGTTGTGGCTCCCCTCTGGAGTGATACTCTTAGCTTCCTGGCTCACAGAGAGAGGGAAGGAGAGGGAAAAAAGAGAGGCACGCAAAGATTTTTTTCCTGCTTTTAAATTAAGCAGGGAAGATGGCAGCAGCAGAAAAGACTCACATAGATACTGTGAAACTTAAAGGTATACTATGCCGATTTTAAACCAGCTCTGTGTCATCTTTGTGTGGGCAGCGTGGTTAGATAAATGGTGTTTGATTTTCCTTTGGTGGTGCCAGTGCACGGAGGAGCGAAGCAGTGGAGGTCTGCCGAGATGATGCGAAACAGCGCGTTTCGCCGCCACCACTTGATGCTATTTTAGTACGTTTCAGTTAAAAATATCCCTGCAGCTACACGCTATATACACTGTACATTATATGGAAATGAACAATATAAGAGGAAATAGACTGTTCATGTGATGGTCATTGGTTAAAAGGAGGATGTACGGGGTGCCCTGGTAGCTCACCTGGTAGAGCGTGCACCCCATGTACCAAGGCTCCTTACCGCAGCGGCCTACGGTTCAATTCTGACCTGTGGCCCTTTGCTGCATGTCTCCCCCCCCTCTCTCTCTCTCCCGTTTCCTGTCTACAACTGTCCTATCAATTAAAGGCCAAAATGCCCAAAAACATAAAAAAAATAAATAAGATATACACTATAAAGCAACAGTTATTTTAGCTCTATTATTAATATATGAGACCTAGGGTTGATCATTTAAACAATACTCTCTAAAACTTCAACTGTACACAATTAAACCAGAATATGGACATGGATTTTCATTCCGTATGTGATGCGACTCCACCCCTGGTGTATTTTTGACTAGATGTGGTGTGTGAGAAAAGAGAAGAAAAAAAACCCGTCCAAGCACAGAAAGGGACAGAAATGTGTGTCACTGTCAAGATACGAGGCGATGAGGGACTTACTAGGTCTGCATTTGTACCAGACAATGAGGTATTTACTGCTGCCAGGACACTGGTCCGTCCCAAACACGCGGCTGTTGACAAGGACTTGACAGCTCCTTCTGTCTTGGCACTCGTCCAGCATTTTCTAAAGAGGGGAAGAGTGACAGAGAGTGGGGCAAGACCAAAGACAGGTTTAGAGGGAGAACAATAAGCCAACGACGGTGAGATCAGCAGCAGGCAAACATAAAACCACTTCAAACACGCTGCTTATGGCCATTGGAATATGGAGGAGAGGAGCAGGTAAAGAGAAAGCTCCCCTCCACTCATTTCCTGGCTTCCTTTTGCTTCTCTAGTTTCATCATCTTTAGCCGGCTGTAAACCAGGTGAGCACATTCCAACACAATACCTTGTCTCGTACTGAAATCCCACTGGCTGGAGGAATGACTCAATGGATTCTGTTCCGAGCCTTCCCCGAACTGAACATAAAAGGAGAAGAATTTGCTACACTAGACCCTGGAATGCAGAGGGAGAACTAAGGGATATCTGTGTATCTCCCCCTAATACACACCATATACTGTACATATGCAGGTCATAGGAGTTTATGATAATACAAAATATATAGAATAAAACCAGCATAACAGTTTAAGTTCAAATGTATTAGGCAAGACAAGGCAGCTTTATTTGTATAGCACATTTCAGCAAAGGGCAATTCAAAGTGCTTTACATAAAACATTAAAGAGCAGTTAAAAACAATTAAAAAATTAAAAACAGATAACATATGATAATAAAAGTTACAGTGCAGTATAAGAAATTAACATCACAGATCACAGTCAAACAGTTCCACATTCATACCTGGAAGCTGCCCAGTACAACCAGTCTGATCTGCTGGCCACTGAGCAGCTCAACTGGAGCGGTTGGGGTTAAGGGCCTTGCTCAAGGGCACCTCAGTGGTGGTAATGAGGGAGGGGCAAGCGATGCTCTTTCACTTTCCCAACCCAGATTTCGGTCTGGAGATCACAAGCTCGCTTCTTTAACCTTTAGGCCACCACTACCAGTACTAGCATCAAAAAGAAAGGTCTTCAGACTTGATTTAAAAAAACAGAGTTGCGGTGGGCCTGCAGTTTTCTGGGAGTTTGTTCCAGATATGTGGAGCATAAAAACTGAACGTTTAGTTCTGACTCTGGGGACAGAAAGTAGACCTGTCCCAGACGACATGAGAGGTCTGGGTGGTTCATAATGTAGCAGCAGATCAAAAATGTATTTGGGAGTTAAACCGCTTAGTGATTTATAAACCAGCAAAAGTATTTTGAAATTAATTATATGAGGGACAGGAAGCTAGTGCAAAGACTTCAGAACTGGAGTGATGTGATTCACTTTCTTGGTCTTAGTGAGGACTCGAGCAGCAGCGTTCTGAATCAGCTGCAGCGGTCTGATTGATTTTTTTAGGGAGACCTGTAAAGACACCGTTACAGTAGTCAAGTCTACTGAAGATAAAAGCATGGACAAGTTTTTCCAAGTCCTGCTGAGACATAAGTCCTTTAACCCTTGAAATATTCTTAAGGTGATAATAGGCAGACTTTGTAATTGTCTTAATAAGAATACATGGATCTCTGTATCACATGTCATTGTATCACGTCATTAAATAACCAAAATGCTTGTAGTATGATGGAAAAGAGACAACCTTCACATTCCACACTGAGAATCCATTACAATACCACTACGCTTTTTAATCAATTAATCAGTGAAGACATCTTTCAAGCAAACAAAATGCCAAATATTGTCAAGTTACAGCTTCTCAAATGTAAAGATTTGCTGTTTTGTACCTCTTTTAAATCGTTGTTAATCGAATACCTTTGGTTTTTGCACACACACAAGAAAAAAAACATTCTTAAAATGTCATATGTGCTCCAGGACATTTATGGACATTTCATAGATTAAACAATTATAAAATACATAGTGAAAATAATCATTAGATCGGGATACCCTTGAAATACGCCTTTTATATGGAGACATTCAAGTATTACCAACAAACCAGAGGTCATGAACAGGTGGTACAAAGGGATTCTTCAGGGTTGTACTAATGTGGGTGGCGCAGCAGTCAGTCATTCTCTCACTTTAGCACAATGCACTCTCTGTGTCTGTGCATTCATGGCTGTCCTGTCTATTATGGAAACTGAGGGTGTTCGAGGCTAGAAGGCAGGAGGACTAAGAATAAACCAAACAACCGCATGAAAGCAGGATGTGTTTGTGTGTGTTTGTATTGATGCTGCAAAGCAGAGTTTCTAGTTCAGTCGCATCCCAAATTAGGAGAGGATGCAAGGGCAAAGACCCCATGAAATCGTTTTGTGTCATGGGAACAAGCATGCTTCCTCTTTAGAGGGTGTAATTTGCCGGAAAACGTCCTCACAAAGCATTACATAATCAGTGGTCCTCCTTTAGAACCCTTGGCCAATTTGACCATTTTAGAGGACACTTTCTCCCAGGAGGATCCGCAGCCCACAAGTTAGGGTGTGTATATGTGTGAAGAGTTGACTAACTGATGGAGGAAAGCAAAGAAAGCGATAAGATCCAGGTTTATGACACATGGGCGACACTAGGGACAAATGTAGAGACCTGTATAGACTTAAAGACCCAGTGTGTAACGTGTAGTTGTTTATTATCAAAATCTGTGTTGCCCATTCACAAACTTATCCTTTTTCATGAATGTTTACCACCACCATCAATTCCAAGTATTCCTATTGGCTTGAAATTTTACATTTGCATTTGCATGAACTGGGGTAGACTTGAAATACGTTAGCCGGTAAGGGACATACTGGACATACTGCTCCACTTTCGTGTTTTCGCTGTCATATGATAAACTCACAGGTGCTGCTAATGCTGCTAATGGGTATCGTAGCTTCACAGCCCCGGCAAGTTTGAAAAAGGAAACATGGGGGACCACACATTCTCTTAATACATCCATGTACAGCGGAGTGGGACCAAAAAATGAATGTTCGGAAATAACAGGCTGCTGTGGCCTGCCGTACGGGTTAGATTGACCAGACCGGCCTTCGCGGCCTCAAAACACTACCGGCCCACCGGAAAACGTCCCGACTCTCACGATTGCCACTCCGCCTCTGTCCATGCACGTAATTCAAAATCCAAATTTCAGGAACAGAAGTCTTCTTCTTTGCCCAGAAAAAGAAGAAGGATATAGGATAAAAGAGCAAAAGACCGGCTTTTTGAAGCGTGAAGGCTACCGTAGCTGTAATACGTACTTTGAATTGCGTAGTACGAGAGAGCTGATTGCAACATACAATCTCAACGCTAGATGGGAGAAATTCCTACACATTGAACCTTTAATTTAGGCTACTAGTTATTTGCAAGAAACGACAAAATGATAATTTGTTTGGATACAAAACACCACCAGGGATGTGTGAACTAAGTTATTACCTGTAGTGCGGTGGACACAGAACAGTATCGGTCATCCTCCCGAGCGTTATAAGAACTTAGGAGTGCCTGGTAGGTCTGAGGGCACTGTTGGGGGTCAGAGGCGCCTCTCCTCCCGTAGAAAGCTGATTGGACGGTGATGGTGGTGCGGGGCGGGCAGCGAGCAGACAGAAAGTCTCCGTCACAGGCCTGCTCGGTATAGTTCCTCAACACTTTGGACAGGTAGCCTATGAGACAGCAAAATGCCAAAGCAGCTGTTACCTCAGACACTCGACCATCACTTCATGCACATAACATTAAAGATGTCTTGATATTGTAGCCCTATAGCATAACTTGCAATATACAGTATGCGCATCCTTAGGCTGTATAATTGAATGTCACTGCACTGGAACCAATGAGGAGGAAAATGCTTATAAGCAGAATAAAGCTAACTAATCTCTCATTTCATTTTACCATAATATGCAGAGAGGGTTTGCAGAAGGCTACAGTCTCCTGGGATCTTTTCTGTTCAATAATGGAGTGTTTCCACGGACATTTTGTAGTGCTGCAAATTAGCAAGCCCTGACAGATCACAGCTTCCATCTAAAAGGCGCCTCCAGGCCTAGAATACCACAATAACACAGAGAGGCTAAAACTTTTGCTTATATAGCTGTTAGCGTCAGCCCTCCAGTCATGGCCATAAAACATACTTTTATCTGTTTGATATTAAAAAATCACTGACAAGGATGATGTTAAAGCCTGACATTATTACACTTTTACCTACAAGGATACGGTGCATGCATGAATACCTACTTACTGGACTTTTTCCACATGCAACAGAGTTCTGAGAGCATTTTGAGGCACTACAAGCTCTGCAAAATGTGATTCATAGCTTATAAACCAAAAAAAAAAAGAATTCAATGTGGTTCTGGCAGTGTGATAAATTGTTCCATGTTCAGGTACACCTACATTGAGAGACATCTCTGTTGTTTTTTTAAAATCTGTTATGTGCTACTCTTCAGGCTCAATTAGCATGTATTTTGCTTGCCAGTAACCATGTTTACTTGCACCACAAAACCAGATGGTATCAAGCCTGTAACGAGAAACATTACATAAACCATTTAATGGAACAAGCACCGCGTGGACTTTCATTAAGCCTTGGAGGCTGCTTCATACCAAATAAAAGCTCTAATTGTTTTAAAACACTGACGTTTTTCGGCTAACTCTTTTCCCATTAAGAGTCTTTGAGAGCTGCCAGTCAGCCTGTCAGTCACACAGGAGAACTGAACCCATCACAAAGCCACCATTAACATTCCAGTCTGTGAGAAGGAAAAACACAGATAAAGAAGCGAGCTGATCCTCCAGCCACTGTCATATAATGTCTTACTGGACCATTTAAGGGGGAACAAACACTTTGCTTTAAGTCTCAGATTCTTTGCAGTCAAATTTCTCTGTTTCCAGATTCACCTCAGTTATCATATTTAAATTGAAATCATACGGAGACAATTTCATTAAGTTATTTATTTTAAAAAAATGCAACTATTTTTACTCATTTAACAACTGAAAACAACTTCCAAAGCGAGCTCAAGCTTCCTGCTAAGTGCTCTGCAAACGCATTTACAGGAAAGTCAACACACACACACACACACACACACACACACACACACACGCTCACACACACTCACTAAGTGGACACACTGTGATTCAATTACCTGTATTTGGTCAGTGTTTGGTAGGGACGAGGAAATAAGAGCGTTCTCTAACACACACGTTAGCACACATGCACATACACACATGGATAAACACAAAACACACACATTGTCCCCTTATCACCATGGCCACAGTTAAAAGAAGTAAAGGAAACAAGGGACATTCTCAGGCTTTGAAAGGTCAGCCTCTTTAAATAGAGATGGTTATTAAACCACCATTGCTCACAGTAACAGGTTTCCACCTGTGGCTGGGTTGTGAAAATGGAAAACAGGTGCACATGCAATCCTATTTTTGAGTTTATTTAGTAATGATTTGCATGCCGCATACCAAATTTTAAGGATGTGAACTAGAAACAGCAGCTATCCTTACATTACAGCTCAAATCCAAACTAAGTCATACGGCATAAAATCAAAATAACTGAAACCCTGGAATAAGTTGTGATATATGAGCACGCTGATGTTTGGATTTGAATGATGAAACATTTTCTGTTTGTACGACGTAATGTGAGTATAACCCAATTTACCATAAAAATGGGAACACATTGATTTTTAAGGCTGTCACTCTTATGGCAGCACTATTGAAATTTTGATTCTTTCTCTCAATTGCTTGGGCTTAACTAGTTTCTTCCCCTCCCACAGTGATCTGCCCCTCAACACACAAGTCTGCTTTGGTTGCCACATTCCACACAGGGAAGAGGGAACTTGGCATTCCCCCTGGCAGCGAGACCACACACACACACACACACACACACACACCCACACACACGCATAGAAAACATCAACACAAACAACGTGGTAGGAACAAGCCTTGCCGCTTGGCTCTCAAAGCCAGGGTGTGTGGTGTGGTGGTGTAACAGTATCACATTATTAAGGCTGGTTCTTGGCAAAGCGCCTGTGCCATGAGAGACCACGAGTTTGCGCAGCCTTCCAGCTAACCGAGCCACGGGTACAGATCTGTAACCATGGAAACAGCCGAGGTTATGAAGAGGGTGAAACAGAGATGGCTGAAGATGGCTGATTGAATTCACACTGGCCACTTGGAGGAGTTTCTTGGAGAGAGAGAGAGAGAGAGGGAGGGAGAGAGAGAGAAAGAGAGAGAGAGAGATCGTTGAGCATCACAAACACACAGATACGCTTTCCTCCACCCTACACAGTGGGACTGGGCCGGCTGAAGGAAAACAGATTATCTCACACAAACCCTCAGGTGCTTTCTAAAGAATCCATTTCTCTTTTTTCCACCATCCCTCTCTTCTCCAGGATCGTCACTATTGTTCCCTTCACGGTACCTGTTGACTGAAGCCTCCTTTCAAGGCTGACAAATCAGGTGGGGTTAAGGCACCTGTGTAAACCGCCCAGCCAATGACAGGTGTCCCTCAGAGGCAGAAGGCTGAACAATGCTAGAGGAACACCCAGGCGTCTCTCCTCCTCCCTGTTCCTTTTCATGTGGGGCCAGACTCCTTCCTTAACTAGCTCTCTGCCCTTTCCCTTGACAAAAGAACCACACTATTATGTCTGCTGGTTTGTTTATTCGGTCATTAAAAGACAGGAGGTTGCGGTCGCGATACTGTTCGTGTACAAACAGGTCGCTCTTGTCGTGGACTAGATTGAAAGGCGTGCAAGGTCCATTTATTCTCTGCACAAGCAGCATAGGGATTTTTTTTATAAACATAGACAACGGCACCTGCCTTTTGTATCTATCGCCCGATACAGATGGAATCCTGTCATATGATGCGACTTCACCTGTCAGTAGGCAAGAGTGTCCAAGTTTCAGCTGCAGTCTTTCAGCCAATTGTAAAGCTAGAAATTAGAGAGCCTTGTGATTGTTAGCTCCTCATTTGTGGTCATGTGAAGACCCTAAAGTGTGACCCAGCGGTGGAGGGGGGGTCAGGTATGATGGAGATTAGTGACAGCTGCTGTGTTGTGTCAACACAACGCAGAAAGAGGCCTGTCGGAGTAGGCTTTCCTCCCTGGGAATCAGTGATTAGTCACAACCTGGTGCAGGTCACATACCGATGCAAATTTACAGCAGAATGTGGGTAAATATGTTTCTTTATTACTTCTATATGCAGTGCTGTCTTCCCCAGCTGGAGCTCCTACTGTATTTTTTCCTTTCTCTCCTTTCAGGTCAGACTGGGATGAAGCTCTAACTACCTCTCCTCATGCTCCACAAAACGGAGGTGTTCAGTGTCTGCTAAGAATGAGTATGACAGGTATTGCAGACACAAACTGAGGGCAGGAGGGAGGGCAAGACAGAAGAGAGGAGGGAGGGCTTTCTGACTCCAGAGGCAGTTCAGGTGGAGACACTGTCTGTTACTCATGCTCAGGGCTTTCCCCTGCTTTTGAAAGATGCCGCCTCCTCCTATTGGCCGAGCCTGGAAAATGAACAATGCACAGCAGCATGAAGTGTTACTGACGTGTTATAATAGCAGAGGCTTAATGCTGCTTATTACTCACTTTTATGTTGCTTGTGAAGTAAAGTAATGTTCATAAAGCCTCTTGTACTGGCCAAGAAGGTATAATATTCTGCAATATTACCAGACTATTATTAGACGATTATAGCTTAGCTTTATGGCTCAAAGGTGCCTGTTTACATTGTATTTTAGAGATCAATCAACAGCCTGCATGAATAAGAGTTGCAACTTCAAGCGCTTTAAATAGATTGCGTATGTATAATATAGATATATCTGTAACAACACCTCAAAACACATTCCATAGAAAGTAAGTAACCACGACGTTCTGGAAAGCTACAAAATCAAAGGCTGTATCGCGTTTCATCTTCATACATTAGGTATTTAGGCATTTACAGCTTCATGACTTTATGGGTGTTATTTTAGGCAAATTATAGCCATCAAACCATCAAATGTTCAAAGATGCAGAGCTGCAGGCCTGCTGCTGGAGAAGGAATTCCCTTCAAGTGGTGATTACTGAAGAGCGGAGGTTTCCCTCAAAGACGCTGGCCGCGCTCTGGTAACACTCGGACACTAGAAGAGGCTGGGGGAGATGACAAAGACGTTGAAAAGTAGAGAAGAACATGAGTGACGGGAGAAAGAAAGTGGTAGATAAAGACATGCTGAATCTGAAAAGACACCTGCTAAATAACCAAGTGTTGATTTAAATCAACACAAATTTTGAAACTACGTTGAGAGGGCTGTGGTTTTAATTGGACTAGAGAAGGAGAAAGACAGCGTACTGGTCCTGAGATCTTTTAGAGCTGCTTACAGGATGTGGCAGCAGAGGTCCTAAGGCCAGAGCTGGTGGCTTTAGGCCCTGTAGTAATTACTTTTTCTCCACAGACCACAGAGGCGGCACAACGGCCTGGAGCGGGGCGCGGCATGGCCTTTAGATAAAGCAACCACTGGTTCTAAATCATATGTGGTCAAAAATCTGCATTCACCCCTTTAGACCTTAACTTTAGCCAAATACATGATAGCTGAATGAGACAGGTTGATGATGTGTGTCGACATTAAATGAGACCTCAAACATCAGAAGAAAAGAAGCAAAAGTTCACATGGAAACAAATCACAAATCAGAAAGAGATTTATTTCCAGGCAAGTAGCACTTACTAGGAATTTGTCTTGGTTGAAGGTGCATTCATAAAAACAATAATATAAAAATAAACAAACAATAAATACAGAAACAAATAACACATACATACATACATACATACATACATACATACATACATACATACATACATACAACTATTTAGCATTAATTGGGTTAGTTAGACACACCGCTACACAATGGACATGATGATAAAGGAAGGCTATGAGTAACTGCTGCTGTAAAGATGCCAGTCCTCACTGCTAAGCCATTCAGATTTGGATCTTAAAAAAAAAAATGCATTCCTAAAATGCATTGCATTCCTCTGCTTACAATACATTAGTTTTGCTGCTATAATCACGTTTTGGATTAGCCTACTTTTCTGCTAATCGCGCTATCGGGCAGAAAAAGAGCAGAGATATTTTTGCTAAAACCGTAGCAGTTAAATTTAATTACTTTTTAAATGTACTGTACATAATAGGCAGCTCATTCAAAACATCTTTTAAGTGCTACAGTAAGCATTGAGTGAAGCCATCTAAAAGATGTTGTGCATGAATTTGAACAAACATGCAGCAGCTTGCCATTTTTGTTCAGAGAAAATATTTGATGGATTGTTGTGATCTGAAGATCTGAGGATCTATCATTCTGTTAGCTTAGCACACATCAGCAAAACTACAGTTAAGGTTAAGGTTAAGGCTCAATGTATTCACAAAAGTTAAAAGACAAGTACAATCATAACCATAATGCAGATATGTGAAATGGGACACCCTGATAAGCTATTTAAAGCTTGTGTAAAGGGGCCCAGACAGTAGCAAATAATACACATTATAAATACAATCATATTGTTTGGATAAAAAAGTAAACATGTATTATACAATAATATTTACAACCTACACAAAAAGAAAAAGTGAAGTCCAGTGTATACGCAGCTTCTTACTACGTGGGATGTTGATGGCTGTTGAAGTAAGTGAGGTGAAGGATTCCTAGAATACTTACAGAACATGTTAACATACACACCCTGTACACACAGTTACGGAGTGGGTGGGGGTGTCAGCTGAGGGGGCTTACTCACATGAGGTTGGTCCCCTGGATTTAACCCCAGCATTGGTTTTGCTCTTTGACTTCACATTGAACACAACTTCAAAACCTGCTCCAGAGTGTCCTCCCCTTCTCCCCAGGAACACCCAGCATGTGTTTCACACTTTGCTATCAGACTTCAGTTAACTGATCAAACAGCTAATGAAATTTGGAAGAGTGTGGCGGAAAAATGAAGGAAAACAACATGAAAGAGGAAGAGTACATCACTATGTTTAGGCCTCGCATCCACACCACTCTGGCGTTTCCGAGCAACTAAAACGGAACATTTGGAAACACTGCTGACCCCTTTTAAGTTTGACGGGCAGAAACAGAGACCTTTGGAACCGACTATGCATTAGTCGGTTCGCAGTCTTATCGGTTAGGTAGGCTAACATACCTTTCAGTAACAGTTCCAGCTCGTCGTTGGTCCAAACTAAATTCCTAGTCTTAATTTTCACCATTTTTGTTCTTTCTCCAAAGTATTTTCTGACTTTTCAACTTATACATCCATGATTTTCAACTGCAGAGTAACGTTAGACAGTCTGCTAAATTACCTGCTTCATGTAGTTCTACTCAAACATAGGGTCAGTTTCAGCAAATATGACAGAAAGTTAGTTTTATAAGGCTTACCTACTGCACCTTTAATATGTTAATGTGTATTGATATTAGAATGAATGAAAAATATGAGGGCTCAGCTCATACTTATACCAAGATTGACTTGCTCAGGAAATCCCTCTTTTTCTTTCAGCCAATAGAGATAGCCTAACATTGACTTTTTATGCAACATGTGCCACTGGCAAACCATGTGCTTACACATGGGCCATCCGGGTGCATGCAGCATTAAGATCCTGCATTCATTCTCCCCTTTTTCAGTCTATCATTAGCAGGGGCAGCCACAAAAAAAACAAAACTAATTCACGTTTAAATTTGGTTCACTAAAATTCTGTGGTTTGGAATCCAGAAGCGTGAAAATTGAGTGCGTGCTAACATCCAAATATATATATATATTTTAATCACCACATGGGCTTTCCTCATGGTGTGTATCAATATCATTGAAATTTAAATAGCAGAGTAGCTAACATATCCCCATTCCTCCCCCAACAGACAGAGACCGGAGCCCGAGCAGCTGAAGTCATTAAAACTGGAGACACAAACACACTCTGCTTGCCCGGTCCTTTCCTCCTCCCCGAGATGGCTTATCTTTCTAACACCTACACACACAAACACACCCTCACATAAGCATATACACATAAACCCACAGAGGCTTGCAGAGGCACCCAAACTACAAGCTGCTGGACATAATCATAAACTTCCACACCCACCCCTGCCCCCAGCTTTCCTGAGCATGGCTTATTTATTTGCTTACACCATGACGTATGAATCCAACAGCAGCAGGCATATAATGGGCTGTGTGTGTTATATGGCCAATGGGTCTTAAAAGGATGACATGATAATATATATTTGATGACATGATAATATATATTTTCAATATACCAACAGGAAAGAAAATTATAGAATAGAAAAAATACCAGGTAGGGGAAGCAACAAGGGTGTCATGCTGGAAGATGTATTAATACATCAATATAACTAATAGATAAAGAAACAAGGTGTTTTAATAAGGTGTTGGGATACCCCCCATTTGTTATGTCATTTGTCATTTACTTAGATTTGTCACCCATCTGTATATTGGAGTTGCACATGTATTAGATAGAGGTAAAAATGTGCACCCCTTTGAGACAGATGCAGTGACACAGAATAAACCCAGCTTGGCTCCAATGTGTCAATGTGTGTATCACCAGAAAAGAACATCAATATTGAATAATTCTGCTTTTTGCGGTATCTACACATTGCAATTATGGGATGGTTATGGTTTGGGAAAGACTGTGGTTACAGCAAATACAGTATGATTAACATAGGATTAGTTAGGCTACTGAAACACTAGGTTAAGGTAACAAAAACACTTTATTAGGGTCAGGGAAAGATCATGGTGAAGGCTAATAAAAATGTAAACTTTGATTGCAGGTTGGGATGCAAGCGTGAAAGCATCCCAAGCACATCACACCCTTATTTCCCCCTCATTCATATTGGTACACTTCTTTCTGCGTTAGCACTTAGCGTTGGCATTGGACGTAAATCATGAGGTGCAACATCCTCCAATATGGCAATAATTCCAAAAGACACTGGGCTGCACGAAACTTATCCTGCTAAACGTTGAAATGAAAGAATTAACAAGTTTTAACAATAAATGTTGCATAACTGTACAATTAAAACATAATTATTATATGATCCATATTACTCATAATTGATATGACTGATGGTAGCAAATTCTAGCGTGCACATCAAACAAAAAACTGGGATTCTATGTGAAAGTTATATTAGATGAAATGATAGCTTGATGTTCACTTTAGTTGATTTGAGCAACAAGGTGGGGTTTTATCTGCTAGGCAAAAAAAGACAAAAGATTGGAATTCAATAGAGAGAACTGGAGGGATGTCACATGCTAAGTCAGACACATATCAGGCGGGATGAGGAATTCATGCTCTGAAAGAGAACATGAACACAACATGCTCCTCTTGTTCACAAACACACATAGCTAAGGAAACAGATACACACTGAACATTTTGGCTTATATGAAACCACAACAGAAGCTTAGGCTAATAGGGTCATATTCGCAACAAGGCCACGGTTGATATTTCAGGATATGGGCATCAGCTGACTCCGACAGACAATGGGAAACTGTCCACCTGTGGGTCTGTTGTATAAGCTCATCCTGGGGGGTGACTGGGTATAACACATCTGCCGGGCTCGGAGTTGGTGTCACGGTTGGAAAGTGGCCGCTAAGTCTACCCTAGGGAGTCCCCAAAAACTGGTCCCACCCAAGCCCTCCCATGACCTCTGTTAGCACGTGCCTCTCCTTACAACCCCTGGGGTTCAAAGGGCACTGGACAAAAGGACGCTTTTACTCTGAGTCTCTGAGCATTTACGTTTCTTATCATTAATGGGATGGGATGTGGGGGTGAGGGGTTAAAGAGTGAGGGGCACAGAGGTTCCGAGAACACCCTCCCTGATTTTTGGACGAATGTCCACACGCCCAAGGAGACACACAGAGCAAGTGTGCGACCGAAAGAAAGACAGCGAGAGATGAAGAGGAATCCGTCATTTTAATGGTCACTTTTATGACCTGAGAGAGTTGGGTGGTAGCCAGACTGGCCCATCACAGTCCAGCAGACACCAGACAGATGCATTAGTGTGTGAGCTTCATTGTCCCAAAGTCAACGACAGATGTATCTTTCTTCAGTTGTCCTCACCACAGCGGATTGGATTTAAGTGATTGCTGGGTGGGGCAGTAGTAGCCTAAGGCTTAGAGAAGTGAGCTTGTGACAGAAAGGTCAAAAAGGAATGATCTCCTTTCACTCGTTTTCTCTGCTATTGTACAGTTCAGTCAGAGACACATCAAGGAACTGACCACATATAGCAAGTTATACAGTTAGAGTTAGAGGAAAAGGTTCTGCTCTCTGATGGAGCTCTCAAAGAATCTGAATCAGATTCTGCTGGAGAACTTATACCCTCTTAATAAACTTATAAATTAACAAAGCTATGATAAATTACAACCCCCTTCATAAAAAAATCTGTAATAAGTCCTAATGCAATAACAGCACAACAGCATACCTCTATCAAGGTTCAAGCATGCGCTGTGAAGAAAAGAGAGGTATTTCCTTCTTTTTTTTAAAGGTAGAAGTGGGTGGGCACTAAGAGGCTGAGTGTTTTGGGGAATTAACAAGCTTATCGGGGGGGAAATTCTGTGAAAACAAGCAATAGAACAACTCCTGAGGAGCTGAGGGAGTGAAAGGCCATCGGCAGCATGTCCAATGGGACTTAGCAGGGAGATCTCCTTCCCTTTACAACAAACTGGACAGATCTGCAGGAATGACCAGACTAAATGTGAACGCTTACAGTACCTTGCTCTATTCATTCGGAGCTTCCTGGAGTTTGTTATTGTATAGCTACCAAGTAACTGGGGTCTCCTTGGATAAAACCTATGCCTGCTGAATGTACAGCCTCGATTTGTACGTCAGCTTCTACACATGAATTATAATAACTATGAAAACTTGCCCTCACAGAGCCTGGTGTATGAAGTCATTGCTAGTCTGACAACTAAAATAAACTACAACTACTGGATGGATTGCCATGAAATTTGGTACAGACGTTCATGTTCCCCTGAGGATGAATTGTGATGACATTGGTGATTGGTGGCTTTTGCGCAATCTCAACTTCAGCTGTGCTTTGTGTTTGGTGCTAATTAGCAAATGCTAATGTGGTGAACTAAATTTTGAACAGTAAATATTGTACCTGCTCAACATGAACATCTTAATGTCATTGTGACTATGTTAGCATTTAGCTCAAAGCACCGCTGTGAAGAAGAATTAATCTCTCACAGACCAAAATGTACTTGTATCACAGGTCAGCCTGTTCTCATGAACCATTCATTCAAAAAAGCTACGAAAAGTTAAGCACTGTAATTCATAAGCATGCCACCTTTCTTTTCCTGTATGCACCCCATTGACGGCCGTTGTATAAGAACGCGACTGGCCGCATAGGGAGGTGGATTGGGTAGGACAGGTCGGCCTTAACACACAGGACTTTCAAGCCAAGGAGCAGAGTCCGCTTCCCGTGGTAAACAAAAGAGTTTCACCCAGAAAATGAGTGTTCCTTGGGAGTGTTTTAATCCAACCCACGATCTTTTTCCTAATTTGAACTAGTCGTTCGTGCCTGATCTTAACTTTCTTTGTGGTAAAATGCTCATATTTTGTGGACTAAATCTAATCGTAAACTCCGCCGAAATGAGCGGCAGCTTGCGGTGCTCTGTACCTGGCTCAAAGTCACCCATTTTCGGCTAAACACATCTACTAACTGCTGCTGATACGACCGAGCTGTGATAGAGGTCTGTGGCCTGTGTCGCAAAGCTCTGTAGCGGCTTAAACAAATAGCAACTGCTGCTTGGGGTCATGGAGCTCGTAGCCAGCCAGCGTCACATGACTAGCCGGCGGTCAAATAATTTTGTAGGATATCATACGTTTTTTGGTGTGCATACATTTTAGTATGATATCATACGGACCCGTTCATGAAAATGCGTTGCACAGTTCACAGTAAACCTCTATAAGCGGACGATAATTGCAACACCAATGACATCTCACCAGAAGTTCATGAAATAGTTATACTGTACAGAGATGTTAGAAGTGAGCCATATAATTACATTTATCAAGATAAGTCTATTAATTAATTCTGTCATATACGTTCTTATCGTCCAGCTCTAACAAGACTCAAGTTTTACAATGACGCCATGCTGCAAATAGAACAAATTCCGTCTAAGTTTTCCTGGTAGAAATCACTTTGGCTGAATCATGGATAAAACAAGAGAAAAATCTCTCTCTGGTTTCCTCCCCCCTTACCTGAGCTAGCCAGAGGGGCCAGTGAGCAACAGATTAGCAGTGCTTTGGGGAGCGGGCTGCTGTAGCGTGCTGTAATGCAGACTGTCAGTACGACACAGTTGGGGGGCTACACAATGCCTCCTTGTTCAGACTGGCCCTTCTGTGCCCCACCTCTCTACCTCCCTCTGTCCCTCTCTCTCTCTCTGCCTCTAGGGGTTTAATCAAACCATAAAGACTAATGGTGTTCAAAATGCTCTTTTTCCCTATACTGAAGAAAGCATAAGGTGATACGGGAAGAGAGGATTGAAGGATGGAGAATAAAAAGGATAAAAAGGAAGACAGATCAAGGCGGACATGTTGACTCCTAAACCAAACATAAATCAGCTCGCAGAAAACAGGGAGAAAAAGACAGAAAAAAAGATGAGAGGGGAGGAGGAGGGGCATCAAAGCATGGTTGACATTCTCTGAGATGCAGGAGCAGAAAAGGTGTGTGTGCTGGTTTCGTGAGTGTGTTGTTGAGAGCATAATTCAACAGCCAGCACATTAGTGGGGTGGACATGAGGAGATAATTGCCAGTGCACACACACCAACCAGTCTCTTTCTCAACACTTGTTCCTGTTTATCTACAGCTCAGTTTCATCCTTTAACTGATTGGTGCAGCCCTTTGTGCTTGCAGCAGCAGGTATCATTGCTTATCTGATTCTTTTGCTCATAAAGTGAACACTCTCTCTGGAAAATACTGTCTCTGTCCAAAATATGACAAATGAGCCTGCATTTTTAATTAACTACACAATTGATGCCTGAACAGAGCAAAGATGTGATAGCTCGCTAAGCTGCAGCTGCGTGCAACAACGCCGGGGTGTCACTCAGGAATCTCCTTCACACGTTTCACTGTGTTTTCTTTGGGGCTTCTTTTACACCTCCCCCATGCAAGAGAGGGCAAGTGCAAACACACACCTGCAATGTCTTCATATACATCTTTGCAGTAAAATGTTTTAGGAATTAAACCTCCTCTTCTCTCCCCAATAACAGTTATTACTATACATTTGGGTGGTTTTAGGGATTGACAGAAATCTATGCTAAACAATGATTATCATATTTAGGGCTGACTGGTTTCTACTGATTATAAGCTTTGATTAAGACATCCAGCCTTATATAGCTGGTAGTTAGACTCCTACACAGCCTACGTAGGTGATTTTCATTGCAGTCTGGGTTTAATTTGGGAGTTTTACCCCAAAATCAGGTACTGTATGACACATACACTGTTTGAAAAAAGTGACACCTACTCTCACTCAGATTATAGTGATTTCTTACAGCCAATGTAAGCCCTCAGTCAACACCCTAATAACACCGCATTACAGTATAGTATATTGCAGACAGTACGTTGCCTCACACCTGCAGTTTGGTTTATTTGATTCAGACTATGAGAGGAAAAAAAAAAGCTAAATTGCTGTCTTTTTGTTCTGGACCAGTCTTTGACTTCTTTTTTTTTTTTAGACAACAATGAACTAAGAGCATCCTGCTTCATCAGCACTACATGAACCCACAGGATGAAAAACAGGTGTCTTGTACTGTAATATTATCGGGGATAGATTACTGTGTGGGCACTAAGGCCATGTCCACATGAAGACGTTTGGATGCAAACGCATCCGTCTTCCCTGGATTCGGTTCAAGAAAATTCACGTCCACATGAATCCATATTGTTGTTAGAGGCAGAGCTGGAGGATGACGATTGGGATTGTCGTCTATTTCCCTGGTGGAGGTCACTGAGATAGTCAAACAACTCCACAGTGGCAAAGCCCCAGGGATTGATGAGATCCGTCCAGAAATGCTGAAAGCTCTAGGTGTGGAGGGGCTGTCTTGGTTGACACGCCTACTCAACATTGCGTGGAAGTCTGGGACAGTGCCAAAGGAGTGGCAGACCGGGGTGGTGGTGCCCCTGTTCAAAAAGGGGGACCAGAGGATGTGTGTACCAATTACAGGGGTATCACACTTCTCAGCCTCCCTGGTAAAGTCTACTCCAAGGTGCTGGAAAAGAGGGTTCGGCCGATAGTCGAACCTCAGGTTGAAGAGGAACAATGCGGATTCCGTCCTGGTCGTGGAACAACGGATCAGATCTTTACTCTAGCAAGGATCCTGGAGGGAGCCTGGGAGTATGCCCATCCAGTCTACATGTGTTTTGTGGATCTGGAGAAGGCATATGACCGGGTCCCCCGGGAGACATTGTGGGAGGTGCTGCGGGAGTATGGGGTGAGGGGGTCCCTTCTCAGGGCCATCCAATCTCTGCATGACCAAAGCAAGAGCTGTGTCCGGGTTCTCGGCAGTAAGTCGGACACGTTCCAGGTGAGGGTTGGCCTCCGCCAGGGCTGCGCTTTGTCACCAATCCTGTTTGTAGTATTTATGGACAGGATATCAAGGCGTAGTCGTGGTAGGGAGGGGTTGCAGTTCGGTGGGCTGGGGATCTCATCGCTGCTCTTTGCAGATGATGTGGTCCTGATGGCATCATCGGCCTGTGACCTTCAGCACTCACTGGATCGGTTCGCAGCCGAGTGTGAAGCGGCTGGGATGAGGATCAGCACCTCTAAATCTGAGGCCATGGTTCTCAGCAGGAAACCGATGGAGTGCCTTCTCTAGGTAGGGAATGAGTCCTTACCCCAAGTGAAGGAGTTTAAGTACCTTGGGGTCTTGTTCGCGAGTGAGGGGACAATGGAGTGGGAGATTGGTCGGAGAATCGGCGCAGCGGGGGCGGTATTACATTCAGTTTATCGCACCGTTGTGACGAAAAGTGAGCTGAGCTAGAAGGCAAAGTTCTCGATCTACCGGTCAGTTTTCGTTCCTATCCTCACCTATGGTCATGAAGGCTGGGTCATGACCGAAAGAACGAGATCCAGGGTACAAGTGGCTGAAATGGGTTTCCTCAGGAGGGTGGCTGGCGTCTCCCTTAGAGATAGGGTGAGAAGCTCAGTCATCCGTGAGGAGCTCGGAGTGCAGCCGCTGCTCCTTCACATCGAAAGGAGCCAGTTGAGGTGGTTCGGGCATCTGGTAAGGATGCCCCCTGGGCGCCTCCCTAGGGAAGTGTTCCAGGCACGTCCAGCTGGGAGGAGACCTCGGGGAAGACCCAGGACTAGGTAGAGGGATTACATCTCCAACCTGGCCTGGGAACGCCTCGGGATCCCCCAGTCAGAGCTGGTTAATGTGGCTCGGGAAAGGGAAGTTTGGGGTCCCCTGCTGGAGCTGCTCCCCCCGCGACCCAACCACGGATAAGCGGACGACGATGGATGGATGAATCCATATGTAAATGACTCAACACGCTACTTCATATGCCAGGCCTGTAGGCGGCGCTGTTATTGCTACAGAATTAACGGAACGAAGAAGAAGAGCAGCCTTCAGTCACTTCTACTTCCTTTCATAACATGACTAGCTAGTTCTCTTAATACAGCCATGAACTAGACTTTAATAACTTTCACCACTGCTCGTTATATAAAGGCCACCGCTAGAAAAACATTGTATGTTTACATTGTATAATGTGCTGTTGGATTGCTTTTTATTTTGCAATTCTGTCTGCTATGGGACATAGCAGTGCGCTAGCTAGCAGAGCTAACGTTAGCTCTGCTAACACATGATTGCAGTGCGCTAGCTAGCAGAGCTAACGTTAGCTCTGCTAGCTAACATCGGCAGTCAAACAAACATCAATGATCCGATGTCTTTTTGATAATCTAGCTACACGTTTTTCTTGCGGTAGCCTTTCTACAATAAACGGTACTAAAAGTTACTATAATCCATAAACAGACAGATTAACTAGCTAGTTGATAAGTTCTCTACTTCCACTTTATAAACAGCATTGCGTCCCTGCTAGAGCAGTTAGCTGGGTTGAAGGCAGTCAGCTGTGAGGCTGAGGTGTGTGGCGATGACATCATCGATACACACGTATGCGGTTTCGCCGTCCATACGAAGCCAAACGTGAGCCGTTTTTTTTTTATTCATCCTGGGACCAGGTTTCAAAAAAGTGCATTTACAGGCAGTTCTTTACAGGATTCGTGTGGACAATCGGCCCAAACGATGCAAAAAAAGTGCGTTTGCATCCAAACACGTCTTCATGTGGATGGCCTCTAAGTGTCACTTACTACACAGAGTATGATACAAGCACAACACACCTCTGTTGTAATTCCTTTTCAATTTCTCTGAGACCAACATTTTCAGGTGGTCTTGGATACGGTGTTTGGTTCACAACAGCTTTCACAGCAGCCCAAACAAACCAAATGAAATGGGTAGCAAGTTGAGACTTTTGACACTTCTTTTACACAGAAAAAATCATTTTCTGCAATAAACTTGAACTTTTTTTTTTCGCATTTCCGTGCACCTGATACACCATTTTGACAGTTTGGAGTTTGTTTTCTAAGTGTTTGACCGAGGAAGGGGACAAGGAAGAGGGTATACCTCAACCATAAATCTTAAAGTGTTATATTGAAAAAAAAAACATTCATTGTGAAACTGTAACTATAGTGTCAGGTTTAAAAGTAACATTACCTTTGCACACATCATCCCAAGGAAAGCTTCTTGGCACCACACATAATTACTTGTTATTGATATACAGTAAACAAACTGGTCAAAGACAAAATGTTCACTGATCGCAAAACAGCTTGCCAGACAAGTGTGTTTCTGATCTTTTTGTGGTACCAGGGCATTACTGACATACCAGGACTTAATTTAGTGTAATATTGCCCAGCAGCCAAATCAATTAATAAGCATTACCTCAGTCAGGATGTGCTCTCTTCCCACACATATCTTGGCAACGAGATAAAAACACATTTTGATTGGTGCACATTGGCTTATATGCCAGGACTTGACTCAGTTGACACAAAGCTTGCCTTGAAGGCTACGTCTACTACGAAGACATTTTCACATTAATCTTGTCAACACTTTTGTATTCTAAGCTTTGTTCCTTTTATTCTGGAATTTCCTTCAGCGCATTGTTGTTGCAGTAAAAAAAGCAGGTAACCTGATTAATAAAAAATAAATAAAAAAACAAGCTTAAGGTGTATAATAGACTTTTTGATCAGTGAAGTTATGACTTTAAAGCATCCTTGTTTATTGCAGTGTGAGGTGGGATCATTTAATTTCCTCATTCTGAAGGGGAGCAAAGGGGAAGAGTTGTTTCCTGTTGTAAACACCATCTCTCATCACCAACACCACATTGTTGCTTTATGTGCGTGTTTGTTTATGTACTTATTGTATCCAGGGGGTGGAACTTACACAGTAGGCCATGTCTATCATCGCTATCATGTGGTGCCAGACTTCCGCTTTAAATTACATACAAAAAATACACCCACTGTATGGCAACCACTGTGCCATACATGCATACAGGAGCACACAGAAGTTATCTAGGATTACATAGTTTATTTTACTTATTAGACGGTGGTTGCAAGAGAAGTCTTGTTAGTTATATTTAAAACCAGCATTGCTCAGCTATTAATGCTATTAATGTCCCAGAACACACAGATAAATGGCTGAATATGATTTTTAGCATTCTAGATGCACACCTGTCTGATACCTCAGTCTCAATTACCTCTCAGTTTAAATAACCTATTGGTTTCTGATAGCTGATTCTCTTTAAGATCAAATAGATTTTTCTCACACTAATACATTTCATATTCAATTTTTTTTGTTTGTAAAGAGCAACTTTGAGTCAGTCTCTGAGTTTTAGATCTTAACTGTTATCTATAACTTTTGTCACTGAAAGCCACACCTACATGGATTTAATAAGGGATTTGAAAGGATTTACATTGATAAGCGGATTCTAAACTAGTCTCAGATTTGATAAACCGTTATCAAACCCCGACCAAATCCTTCTGCAACTTGTCTCCTGTCTACAAAGAATTTTGCTGGATTTAACTAATTAAATCAATACATGTTTATAGTATAAACCTGACATCACTTGTGTGGTGCTTCAAACATTTTATATATTCAGTATGTAGCAAAACAATACACAATAATATAAAAGAATTCCCTCCCTCATTGACACCCAACAACTCTGTGTTTTGATAGCATCACGCAATGAATCAAAATTTCTTGACACTTCACTCCCTTGGGAACCTCGTGAACAGAGACTACTCTTTGAATCGCAGCAGCACCCCCGCTCTATTCAGCTGTAGAGAAAAGCAGCCTTATGCCAGGCCCTCGTTGTCCGCCGAGCCGCCTGCCTCCACCGCAGTAGACAAAACAAGCGGGAGGCAGGATTTGTTTAGACAGAGCTCACCTGGCGCACACAGAAACAGTGATCGGGCAAGCCCTAGGGAGGAGTCGAGGCAGCGAGGAGGGGTGGTGGTGGGGAAAGAAGGCTGATAAGTGTGTGAGTGGGGGGAAGGGAAGGAGCTAAGAGAGGAGAGCATGGGGTTCAGTGTGCTACCCTTATCCAGGGCCACTCAGAAATCAGAAGAGATTCAGAGTTGAGGGGCTTGAGTAGTGCTCAGTAATAGGTGGAGGGGTGTGTTTGTGTGTATGTGTGGGCAGTAAGGGGTAGCCTAATCCAGGATTAGGACATATAGGGTAATAGCATAGGTGGATTTGTGTGTCTGTGTGTGTTGGCTGCACTGTCAAGCAACAGAGCAATCAGCTGATCTGTCACGTAGGAGGGATAGAGCTCCCAAGTCTTTTTTACATCACAAGATGAAGCGGGCAGTACATTTATTTCATTGATACACTGTAGGGCTATAATTAATATAACAATTTTGTTTTTCCATTAAATTATTAAGCGTTTGGTCTATAAAATGATTGTTATAGGACAATTTCCTAGATCCAAAAGTGACATATTCATATTTCTTGTTTTGTCCAACCAGCAGTCTAAAACAAAAACACAAATAAGGAAATGTAGCAAATCCTCACATTTGAGAAGCCGAAACACTGCTTGATGATCAAAGACTTAAACGAGTAATACTTTTTATGTTGAAGATCAATTGATTAATTGACTTATTGTTTCAGCTGTATGCTGCAGCTGCTGTTTGATCAATACTTTTTTTTCCTATCAAGCATTATGCATGTAAATCCAGAAAACTACAGCATCTATATCTTTAGAGCTAAGAAAGATTGTGTTTCTTGGCCATTAGTAAACATTGAACACAGATGTGGCTGTAGAGGCTCTGACCAAAGACCAACCACATCTAAATAATAAATGATGCCCTTTCTTTAGATTGTAAAGCTTTTTACTGTAAAATAAAGAAAAAGAAGGTGGAAGTGATAATTATTTTGCTCACGATTTCATTTATAATAATTATCCATCGCTGGGAACAAATTACTTTACTGCACTCCTGGCTGTTTTAACTGTGCTCTATTACGGTATAAATTAAAGTGTGTTTTAATTGTTCAAATCTTTTCATCAAAACTGAAGGCAGTAAGGAGATCTAAAGGCAAAACATCAAAACTAATTGAACCTACACAACTTAACAGCCCCACTTTAAGTTGTCTAAGCAACTTCATTCTCTGAACTGAATTTAAATTCATGACAAAAAAAAAAAAAAACAGTGTTGTGTTGACTTTCTTTCTACCTTTCCTGACAGTGGTCAACATGTGTGTTGAGGTTTGACAGGGGGGAACAAAGAGCAAGATGGATGATAACTCCCCCTAACCACACACTCACAGTTACTATGAGTTGACCTCAGCTGACCCCTTGGCCCCTCAACAGCCTCACGTCCCATTGACGGGGGTTAAATAGGGTTTTGCCTACAGGGTTTTATGACAGAGAAAGGGAAGAAAAGGAAGAAAGGTTAACAACCGATTCTAAAATGTTCTACGGATAAAAGGAACATACAATACGTCCGTGCTTTGTAAGTAACTCGCAGAGGAAAGGCCCAGTTGTAGCAAATGCTAGATTCCTGTTATTGTTTCAGCCTTTTTCCCCAAACAGTCCGGCATTCATCGCTTCCCCTTACCTTCACAAATGTGTTTACAAAAATGATCATCTGTAGGACACAGAAAAGCAGAAATAACAGCCAGTACTTACAGTAGCACTCCCTCAGGTACTAGACACACCTGCCTAAAGGCACTGAGAACAAATTTAATTTGCAGTTATAGATGTAAATTAGGTGTAAGACTGCGACTACCAATTATTTTCATTATCGATGAATCTGCAGATTATTTTATTATCTGTAAAATGTCAGTAAATAGTGAAAATAGTATCCATCTCACTAAAGACAAATTTGAAACTTTAACTGCCAACCAAAACTCTTTTCTTTCTCTTACTGTCTTACTGAATATACCTGTATTCACCCTTTATCTGAAACACTCTATTTTAACACCTTTTCTCTGTGGATTGAGCGTTTTGATACTTTTAAAGTATTTATATAGCACCTCGACCTGTTTTATAATTAAAAAGACATGGAAATCTCACTTTTTACAATATGGGACCTTTGAAACATGTACGATTCGGCCGTGTATTTCTGACG
This sequence comes from Gymnocephalus cernua, assembly GCA_023631565.1. Taxonomy (NCBI): domain Eukaryota; kingdom Metazoa; phylum Chordata; class Actinopteri; order Perciformes; family Percidae; genus Gymnocephalus; species Gymnocephalus cernua. Next base: position 9,806,021 of record CM042440.1, read on the forward strand.
CAGTGAGGTCTGTGTTTGCACAAAAAGGCAAAAAAGAAGCATGACATTCATTTCTGGTAATGGATGGTTTGCTGCTAGCTGTCTGATAAAGAACAGTTACATAACAAGCTTGTTACATGAATAAGCCTGATAAAAATACATACAGGACAGGAGACGATAAGGTTGTATTGTCCCAAGAAAGTATTGATAACTTGTAAACCATAGAGCATTAACCCAGCTAGCTTGCTAAGTTAGCCTGGGGGCTCTTGCGTGTTGCACGGCTCGCTCCACACCTCTAATTAGTCGTTGCTGCATAATAGAAGATGATAACAGGGGGAGAGACAGAATGAAATCACCCATCAACATACAGTAGTTTGTTTCTATGATGAAATATGAAACTGCTACTACTCCAGTTGTCAACAGACACAGAGAAGCGTGAACTAAAAAAAGCATGTGATCGAATTAAATAATCGTGTACTACCAATCAACAGTTGGCTCCTCAGGTCCCCTGATGTGACCAGACTGTCCACCATCACTGATCCGACCATCTGACTGAGGTCTGTGTGACAGATGTTAGATCTACCACTTCTGTCAGGCTGGCAGCACCTGTCAATCAAAGCACTCCTCTCAGTCTCCAGGGAGACTCCAGCTGATCAAGAATTTGAGGACTGGGGTATTTCTTTGTGCCCGAGGTATTCTGAGCCCCCCATTCCCTCATTTCATTCACTGGGGATGATTGGTTAGCATTTCTGTAAAGGCATGTTGCACAGAGTCCCTGATGGACAAAGAAGCATCTGAGGACTCAACAATGGCGTCCCTTCAAAACTGATCTCAGGTCCATGTAAAGCAAAGGAAGATCACAAAATGACAGCAGTGTTTCCTCCTCATCACCCTATGGAGCAAAGTTATCAATGAGCCACTGAAAAGTCCAGAACTTTTCAGAACAGAGCTGACATTTTAACAAATGAACTCCTGTCTATGACATAGTATTCGCATAATCATGTCTAAGCCGGGGTATTGGTAAACCTGCTCCAAGCAGCGGAAACCTAACAGTTTCCCCTTCTTGCTTAATTAACAGCCATTTGATCAATCATTTTATTTATGACAAAACCAGCAACCACTGACACATGCATGGCAATTACAGAAATGTAACCTTGTTAATGGCCTTCACTACACCATGATCTTTAGCAGCTCATTAGGCTGCAACATGGGACACATGCACACACACAATCATACACAGAGAGGGCATGTTACATACATCTGCTCTTTAGCACATTTTCCCCACAGTGTTATTAGCCTGCTCATTTCCAACCATTAGACCCATTAGAGGCCAATTAACACCGATACAAAGCTCCCTTCCTGTTTTATGGCACTGTAAACAAAACCTGCAGGCTTGCCTTGGGCCCAGCAAAGCTCAATGCAACACAAAATAACTCATTAGTTTAGTAATATGCTGCCTTTTCATAGAAACATAAAAGCCTACTGATTCCGTCACACCGGATTGCACATAAACCTGAGGTAATTGGCAGGTCCCAAGGGCAATGATATGACTTGCATTGGCTTTACCTTTCAAACTGATTCTATATGAAGCAATGCTCTGTCGTTTGCTTTCTTCTCTGAGCTGTAAATCTGCAGTGGGACAACACTCCTAGACATTAGTTCCCATCTAGTAACACATTAACCACATGATCCCATTTAATTCAATTGCATCAATGGGATATGCGTTGCAGATCTACGCTGTACTGATAAACCAACCCTTAATCCCTACAGCCAGGTGCCTGTAGTAAAGGAGAACCTGTTGTTTGAAGTGCCTTATGTGGGTCAGAATTGGTCAAAAGATAAGCACAACGCGGGTGTTTTCCGCATGTTTAAGTTGTGTTCTATTTGGTTCGTGAATATAACATGTAAGTGTGCATGCTGCAGCACGCCAGAGGCACGGGTCGTCCGGAGATAATTTCCTGCGACACAACACTCAAATCACTGCTCGTAGTTGTTTTGAAAGTCGTGCTCAACGGTTAAAGCACGCGTACCTTCTCCGACTGATATTTCATCTCAAAGGGTCCAAATAGTTTCATTCTCAAGTGTCAAATAGGATGAGGCTTGACAACAACACACGCAGGGTAAAACAAGTGCTGTTGTATCGTTGCTTTTTAGTGCTTAGAAAACAGTTTTTACACAACGTGTATCTACAAAACACGAACACAACATAAGAATTCCCAACCTGAAAAGTCTGTAGAACCCTTGGTGAGATCGCAGAGGACGCTCAGACACGTTATTCCCAACAGGAGCGCATAAGTGACGGCTGAGAGAGTCCCATCTGAGAAGAACATCCTTGAAGCCTCAAAGTTTTGGACTTTCTCTGTAGCATTAGAAAGTCCAGCAGCTGCATTGGGTTTCAGGTTCTGCGTCGCGTGCGGGAGATGTGCGGTCCCATGTCTCTAGTCCTCCCTCATCCTCCCACCACACTGCTGCTGTGAGACTGAGGTTCCTCTGGGCTGGAGCAGTGCCCTGCTCGCTGAGTGCATTTCTAACTGCGTGTTGTGGAGGCAGCCCACCTGGAGGACCGCCGCTCCCCTGCATGGCCTCAAAGACCCAGAGTTCCACAGTCCAATAATATAACACTCTGACAGAGGCCATTTTGTCCACCAATGAGTAGGCTACTTTTACTTTTGGCAATTTATGTACACGCTGTAATTATTACTTTTGTGCTTCTAAGTAGAAGTATGGATGTAGGACTTTTCCTGTAATGAGTTTATTTATACAGATATTGCTACTCAATTCATTTGTTTTGTGTGGAATAAAGGTTAAATACAGTAAACCGTAAAAGCTCGCTGGAATAATCTATACACGCAGCAAAAAAAAACATAAAATCGACTCTCCCTGTGTGTATCCTACCTTATAAATAAATGCAATCGTTATAAATGGGCCTACCGTTAAGAAAATAAGGTAGGTAAGCTATAATATTGCTTAGTTTTTAATGCATTTTTTTTAAAGTATTTCGGTGATATTCTTATTTTTTTCTAGTTCCTAATTAAGAGCACAGTTGTGCACTTCAAATAGGACCAAATGATTGTCGTATGTATAACCGACGAGACAGTTGCGCCATCTTGTGGACAATATACGTTATTGCAGATTCGGACATATCGCGTTTTAATGACATTTGCCCTACACAGCTTCCGTATAAGTTCCCATGTGACAACAGAAGGTCAGACATGGCAGGCTGTGTGAAAGGGCTCGACAAATTTATGTTTTCACTGAGGTTATTACGAAACCTTCGGCTCGAAAATGAACGTAAGTAGCTGAACACGCTCTCTTTTCGCCGTCAGGCTTTGAAGATATGTAACGTTAGTACCTGTAACGTTAATGTACATCCAGGAAATATGAGCTAAAGTTGCTAATGGTAGACTGTTAGCTAGCGATTTTTCTACCTAATAGGGACCATCTATTAAAAAGAATTACTCGATTGTTGTCTAATTTTCTTGTAATTTGCAGGGTCCATATCCACATCCATGTGTCGTCTTGCTCCTAACAGCGAGGAGACACCAAAATTCACCCCTCCGTCTAAACCTGTCATCATAGATAAAACACAGAGTGTGGCATCTCTGCGCAAGTATGATGTTTCTTTGATCGCCCTCTGACAGTCCCAGATGTGTACACTAACGCTGCATACTGTGTAAAGTATGGTTTTTAAAATGCTTTGTCTCCCTCTCAGGTTTCTGAGCCCAGAGTTCATCCCTCCCAGACAGAGAACAGATCCTTTAAAATTCTCCATTGAGAGGAAAGATATGATTCGCAGGAGGAAAGTGCTCAACATTCCCGAATTCTACGTTGGTAAGAAACCAGTTTAATTAACCCGTACATTCCCACTGCGAGGTGATGGTTGCAAGAGTATCAAAATAACATAATTTATCCAATCTTCAAACGTGGAGAAAGTCATTGATTGATTTTACTTTCACGGTTTGTGTCATATGTTAACCCATATGATCCAAGCTGCAGCCTGAGATCCTTTGCAGGGCCTTTTAAGCAGTTCTCACATTTCACCTTGTTAAAAAGGGTGGCTGGACCTTTTGCTGTCTGGGCCTCTCAGTTTTGGAACTTGCTGCCTCAGGATCTCGGACATGCAAAGCAGCGTCCTCGTTTAAAATCCCTCCTCAAAACGTCATAGGCAATCTCCTGTAGTTTTCAATAATTGTGTTCTTTTTTACTTTAGCACAATGCTATCTTTGTTTTTGCAAATATGAATTGTCTTCAAAAAAATACAACCCCAAATCAGAAAAAGTTGGGACAGTATGAAAAACACAAATAAAAAAAAAGAAAGTAGTGATTTCTAAATGTACTTTGACTTGTATTTCATTGCAGACAATGTGAACAAAAAATATTTCATGTTTTGTCTGGTTAACCTAATTTCATTTGTAAATATACATCCTTTCCTGTCATTCAGACCTGCAACACATTCCAAAAAAGGTTGGGACAGGAGCAATTTAGGGCTAGTAATCAGGTAAATTGGTTAAATAATGATGTGATTTGAAACAGGTGATGTCAACAGGTGATTGTAATTATAGATTTGGTACAAAAGCAGCATCCAAGAAAGGTCTAGTCCTTTAGGAGCAAAGATGGGCCGAGGATCGCCAGTTTGCCAACAAATACGTGAGAAAATTATTGAAATGTTTAAAAACAATGCTCCTCAAAGAAAGATAAGAAGACATTTGCTTATTTCACCTTCAACAGTGCATAACTTAATTAAAAGATTCAAGGAATGAGGAGGAATTTCAGTGCATAAAGGACAAGGGCGCAAGCCTAAGCTGAACAACCGTGATCTCCGAGCCCTCAGGCGGCACTGCATCAAGAATCGTCATTCATCTATAAGCGATATCACCACATGGGCTCAGGACTACTTTGGCAAACCTTTGTCAAGTACCACAATACGTAGTTACATCCACAAATGCCAGTTAAAACTGTACTGTGCCAAAAGGAAGCCCTATGTTAACAGTGTCCAGAAGCGCCGTCGACTTCTCTGGGCTCAGAGGCATCTGGGATGGACCATCACACAGTGGAAACGTGTACTATAGTCAGATGAATCAGTATTTCAGGTATTTTTTGGGAGAAATGGACGCCGTGTGCTCCGGACCAAAGAAGAAAAGGATCATCTAGACTGTTACCAGCAACAAGTCCAAAAGCCAGGGTCTGTCATGGTATGGGGTTGTGTCAGTGCCCTTGGCAAAGGTAACTTGCACTTCTGTGATGGCACCATTAATGCTGAAAAGTACATAGAGATTTTGGACCACAATATGCTGCCTTCAAGAAGACATCTTTTCCAGGGACGTCATGCATATTTCAACAAGATAATGCAAAGCCACATTCTGCACACATTACAAAGTTCTGGCTGCGGAGGAAGAGGATACAGGTACTTGACTGGCCTGCCTGCAGTCCCGACCTGTCTCCACCTTAAGACTTGCTTGACACCTGAAACACTTGTCCCAACTTTTCCTCATTTGGGGTTGTACTATGCTTGTAATGTATTGCAATCAATTTAAAAGGTGTACATTATTTTGATTTGTGTTAAGGAAGCATCCTGGGAGTAACCATGGCCGACTCAAATGCCAGCGGGAAAGCTAACCGCTTTGTTGGCATCTGTATCCAGAGGGGTGGAAGGGGTCTGGGAGCCACATTTGTCCTGAGGAATATCATTGATAACCAAGGTGAGGTTTATTTATTTTCTGTGTAAGCACTGGTCTAACAAAAAGGCCTACTGAAATGTCACACGGACTGTGGCATGAAGGAATATTTAGTTTTAGTCAACCAAAAGCTTCTCATATATTTGTATTGTAAATAAAATGTAAATTGTAAATATTAAAGTATGCCTGCCTTAGGGGTGGGCGATATGGAGAAAATCATATATCGCAATATTCTTGTCCTAATACCTCAATGTCGATATTGTGGTGATATATTAGGGTTGACAATTCGTGCTTTAACAAAATATCTTCACAATGAGATTTTAGATAAATAATCTTCAGTAATGTAGATATGACTAAGTGGGTAAAGGTAAAAACAATAGAAGCTGGTAACACAGAAAATAACATCACTTTACTGTAATGCAGCCTTAAAACCAGGAAAAGACAACACTTAAGCCATTTACAATATTACGATATCCAAAATCTAAGACGATATCTAGTCTCATATCACTATAATATCGATATATTGCCCAGCCCTAGTCTGTCCCTTTCCCTCCATATTTGTCTATGCATTTTCCTCTGTAGTCACACAGTATGCTGCTCAACTTGAGACCCTCTCTCTATTCATGTTTGTTCTCTTAGTAGGGCAGCACAGGCATGTGAAAAAAATGGTATAAAGTGTTCCCTTTACAAAGTTCATAGTGCAACTGTTAAAAACATGTTTCAGAATTTTAGAAATGCACACATAAGTCATTTAGATGCAGAGAGGGCTGGCAGATGAGAACACAATTCTACTTTAGTGTTGGCCACTGATAACTTGGTTGAGGGAGAGTAAAAGATTTCTTATTTGCTTTCCTCATCCAGAATTTCTTTTACATTTACAAGTAGCGAACCAAAGGCCTGTACTACGAAGCAAGATCAACATGCCCTCGATTGATTTCAGTTACCCGGCTTCACCTAACCTAACAACCGCGGTCCTGAATAAGCTGTGTCACAACGCTGGTTCTGTGTGACAACGCTGGTTAACAACTAGTTCAGAAAATTAAAAAATATATAAAAACATAATTCAAACTGATGTGTGCATTGGCAACACACGGCTTAAGAAGCCGACAAATAGCCTATACGTAATTCCCTCCGCTGAAAATCTATATCTTTCATAACAATACCCATCGGGGAATGTTAACGGGGTTGTCGGCCTCTAAATGTTTTAACTTTTATGAGCGCGCCTCTCTCTCTCCGTGCACCAAGCTCCACCAGATATTCTAAGAACGGTGACGCCGTTATCAATTGAGTATTGATTGGTCAGTAGGCGATGCCTTTACACCGGTTGATCTCTAATCTCCAACATAACCTGCTCCCGAGCAGGTTAGGTGTTCAGCATAAGTTACCACGGCAACTTAACCCAGTAACAAGTGATCCACCGTTGTGATGCACAGAACCCTGGGTTGAACCTGAAGTTCAACCTCGTTAACACCAAATCTTGCTTGGTAGTACAGGCCTCAGGTGTCCTTCAGGTTAAACACTGGTTTAAATGTGTTTCTTCAGGCGTGGAGATCTGCTACGAGCTGTACAGCCCTCGTATCCAGAAAATTGACGTGCTGAAGCTGGAGAAGAGGCTGGATGATAACCTGATGTATCTGAGAGACGCTATGCCTGAGCACAGCACTGTGGACCCGGACATGAAGCCTGTGCCCTTCTCCCCCACTGGAGAGGTGCCTGTCAACAAGGTGAGGGAGCTTCAAGTTGGAACCTAGTTTTTAGCAAAGAGCTGGATTAAATCGGGCTTCTCCAAACTCATCCATTACAATTTAATATTGTTAAGCTGTTTTTATAAAAAATAAAATGAGTGGTTTGATCTTAAAAAAGATTACAGCATATCGGCATTGTCTATTTACCAGATCAAAGTAAGGATGCGCCCTAAGCCATGGTCCAAACGCTGGGAACGACCCAAGTTCAACGTCCAGGGCATCCGCTTTGACCTGTCCCTGACCCCAGAGCAGATGGAACACGCCCAGAAGTGGGCACAGCCTTGGCAGGAGTACGACATGCTGAAGGAGTACGACACGTCCAAACTGGAGGGGCAGATCCTCAGTGAGGTCCAGCAGGAGATGAGCAAGTGAGGAAGACCCTCCTAAAATGCATATGCTCTTCAGTTTTACCATCTACAGACTTTTGGGGAATGGGAAAAGACTGGAATATGCGCTTTGCATGGATTTGGAACACTCTGCTCAGCTGGATTAAGTTAGTTCAGATGGTTTAGTCCAGCCACACCAGTGTGTATATGAAGGGAACTGGTGTTCTGTAGTCTGAGGAGTCATGCCTTCTTTTTGTCTTGTCAATCTGCTGTACAGTAAGTTTTCAATGTCACTTGCCTTTGTTATAACATCCATTATGTGGTTTCTATATTAAAAGCTATTGAACCTGACAAAACTTTTGAATTACATTTTGTTTGAAACATTTGTGTTTCTGTTTTGACTGCTGCCTAGCTTGTTGCATGCCTGTTATTGGAGTAATGGAGTCTTGACACTAGGTGGTGCTATTCTTCTATATATGTTGCATGCATCAACAGTTGCTTAACCAAGCCTTTGTTGTGTCTCACAGTGTTTTGAGGGGTATGCTGCTATGCTAAATTAAAAGTGTATTATTTATTTAGAAATAATTCATTAACAAATAATGAGAAGCTTGTTCCAAAAAAGCAGGTTTAAAACCTGAAAGAAAAACAATTATACATTAACCTTTTCCAGATTTGAGGGGCTTCTCGGTTACAATTCGTAAAGATTTCCAGATAAATCAGTAAACCTTGGTGTATGGTCTCTGGTATTCAGAGACCATACACCAGGGACACCCAGTAGTGTTTTACTGTTGTGGATGGAAAATTGTGGTGTTGAGATGGTATGTTAGAGCGTCAGTTGGGTAGTATAAAAACACTTGGACTCCTTATGGTGTGTGTGTGTGTGTATAAACATGCCGAATGAGTCCCTGCACTCTAATTTTTCCATATTACAGGATGAGACACGGAGAAAATGGTCTTTAATACAGGACTAGCAGATGTTTACTGAGCTCATTATGGACCACACAGATTTCCTTCGTGGAGATACAGACGAATAAAGAGCGCGATTATTCCCGCTACATTTAAGGTAATGGCATGGAAGAAATGCAGTTGAGAGCTTTGGACGCCAGTTTATAGCAATTCACGTTATTGGGTAGAGTCAATGGTTCACTCATTATTTTAATCAAATTGCTAAATCTTCTGCACCTGTTGAACTATGTCTCAGCCTCACTTCAATGTCATATAAAGTGTGTTTAGTCCCATTGTTGACTCATTTACTTTCTACCCAATCAGACCAGACCTGCAGCAAAGAAAACCAACTCTGTCTGTGTACAGTACACCGAGAGCCTTTCCTGCACGTTGTCATTATACTGCCCACTGAACCAGCCGGCCCTTTCACCTTTTCATTTCTGTTAAGGACTGATTGATGCTGACATGTGGAGGCGGTAACAGAAGTGTTTATCCTACAGCACATTGCCGAGTCTTTAGAAGCATTCCACGGCGACACCACTGGACTGGTAAACCAGTTTAAACCACAAAGTTACTCAGTCTGAGTTACTGCTTCAAGGAAACTTCCTGCCTGTGTGTGTGTGTTCTCAACTGTATGTGCCTCCCATGCCCTCAGGTTGACTTCTCTGCACCTGGAATAAAGTTAAAGCCCCTTGGCTGGGAAAGGAGATCAAACACACACACACACACACACACACACACACACACACACACACACACACACACACACACACACACACACACACACACACACACACACACACAGGCTATCATATCAGCCTTCACAGACAGACACCTCAAGCAGTGCCAACTGTAAACGTCTGGGACCGCCTGTCTGTCAATCCTCGTGCGAAACAAGATATGCTCCATTTACGGTTGCCGTGGAATCGGGGTGGGGCATGCAGGTTTGAGGAGCCCATAATCCCACCCCTCAATAACATCCAACTGTAAAGCATGGTGGGCTGATGATAGCTACAGTGCCACAATACTATGAAGGTCAGTGCAGGAATGTAGGGAGGGACACACTCCTCTAATCTGTCTTCCTCCCCTTTGCTGGTGCTCCCATGGCCTTCATCTCGTTCTCTCTCTGAGGGAGGACAGCGCCAGCTTTGAAAAGGAGCCAGGTTGATGAATTGGAGAGGATGTGATACAGGGTGTTCAGCAACTCCCACAGGTGGAGGTTTTGGGGTAATGTTTTCAACTGGGCCAATGCATTAAATGCAGTTTCACCCTCTCAACCTTTTAGTGCGTTGATCTCTAACATCTCTGTCATTGTGTGATTTCTTACTCTCCTGTCTGCAGGCCTGAGGAAATTAGTTTCACTTTCTCTGTCTCTGTCAGGGAGTGTGAACTGTGTTTGAGCTGTCTGTGTGTATGACAAGTGCAACGGGATACTGGGCCACCCATAGACCCCAGGTAAATTACACCCTGTCACTGTGTGTGTACATGTGTGCATGTGTGTACGTGTTACTCGGGGCCACCCGTAGTCCTAGGTAAATTACACACTTGAGTTTCACCATATGTTTCCAGTGAAACAACATGACCGTCTGCGCCTCTCCCGACTGTCCCATGGGGCTGACGGGGGCTCCTGCTGCCATCACTCTCTCTTTGTTACACGCTAGCATAGACAACCCGACAACAGCTGTTAGGAAACATTACATTGCAAGCAGCTGATGCCTGAAGTTGAACAGGCACATATCACAGTCATTTTAATAATGTGATCCAGTGTGGAGTGGGTATGGCAACGCTGCCAGGGTCATGGGATCATTGCCAGATGGGGCCAAGCATAAATCCTAAAAAAAAATATACGGATAAAAGTGTCCTTCGAAATGGCATGTGTTCAACAATGTCCATAGGGCAAAGATGACTGTACTAAAAGCTACAGTCCAGTCAGTAAAGTCAGAAAGTATTGAGGGACGAATGAACGCATTGTAGGATTTTTCTCTTTTCATGGGAGTTGTTGACAATAACAAAAGTATGAAATATCACAGTAATCTTTTGGTGCTGCCTTTGGCGGGGCAGCAGGATGATTGATGGGTTAAATGGATCGTAATCAGTTTAATGTCATGATTACTTGCACCATCATTGCTGTGTATTAACCAATACAGTAAAAACTGCTTAAGTGTTAAACTATCTTTGGTTGGAATCTTTGTTAAAGTTTAACAGCTTGGGCCTTGATGAATAGCAGGCCCTCAGTCACATGATCAGAGGAACACTGACCAGACCTGAGGTGAAAATAATTCTTTTGTTTGAAGGTAATCCAGTCAGATGTCCGATAATCACAGAGGCTATTATTTTGATAGGACAGCTGAAGACATGAAAGGCAAGCAGTTAAAGAGTGTGTTAAGAAATCATTCTGTTTTTGATACTGTACTTAAATTGGCAAATGACAAACTCCATTTCTGTAGAGACTGAAGCTGTAGCTGCAGCATGTTGATTGACATGTTGTAATTATGTAAAGACATGTTCAAGGAGTTCAGATAGAGCCTGTATCAGGGCCATATTTAGTTCAGATAGAGCCTGTATCAGGGCCATATTTAGTTCAGATGGAGCCTGTATCAGGGCCATATTTAGTTCAGATGGAGCCTGTATCAGGGCCATATTTAGTTCAATGTTATATGTCACTATTTTTAGTAGCCTACTGTACTTTAATGGCCAGTATGCACTTTATTTTCTTTATTCATTGAAGCCTCTATGTTTATAGGCTTGTGGTGATGCGCAATGTGCTATAGGTGCCAAAAAAATCTATTTTTGGTACCGCCAATTTGTTTTGTTATGGTTCATGTGTGCAATAAACATTACACTTCGTGAGAAAAAAAATCGTAGCAGAGAATCGGGATATCAATTCTAAGCTAAAAAGTCGTGATTCATATCTTTCCTCGATTCGTGCAGGCCTACTGCCCAGCCCTCACAGCATTCCTTCACGTATTCAGGTCACAGCTGTCTGAATTTGTGCTTTACGTTTATGTGTTCTCTTTGATCATATTTTAATGTATTTTTTTTCTTTTAGGATGTCCCTGTCCACATGAGGTCCAAGATAAGAGCACCCAGAACCATTTGATGCATTCTTCACATTTCCTTGGTACCACTGCGTGTTCAGTCTTCTTTTAAGACAAGACAAGAAAGCTAGGTCATAACACAGCACATTATTAGTTATGATTTCTTGTTATTCCTGTTTGGTCATTATGACCCCTCCTTGGTACTTAAAAAACAAACAAAAAAACAGCCATGTGGTCGGAAAGTATGCTTGTGCTTTGATGTGAGGAAGAAATATATTGTGGTGGAAATATGAGCAGTTTAATTTTCTTGCCTCTGAGGGGCGCCATCATCTTTGTCTCACTGCTACTGCTTGTATACAGGCTCTCACTTCCCCTGCACAGCTGGCCTTCTTCTCTCCTGAGCTGTAATTGCAGCCCTGTCCTGGGAAATAGAGGGAGGAAATCCCAGAGCTTTCGCCCTGCAACAATGACAATAAAAAAGAGGTGAGGAAAAGAGGAAGAAAGAGTTTCAGCTGAGATGAAAGGAGGAGGGAGGCTTAGGGAGGAGAAGGGAGGTGGAGGCGTGCTGGCTCAGGAGTGCAAAGCGCAGTGGAGGTAGAGAGGGAGAGATGGAGAAAGCAGGGGAGGAGGGATGGTGTTGGTGATGGTAGTAAACGCTTGAGTTTATTAACCTCATTTAGTTGAGAGGCTGAGAGTGAGGGGAAGGGGAGGAGTGGTGTGTTCATACTGTGAACGCAGGGCTGGAGTTTACTAATGAGGGCTGCAAATGCACACACAATGCTCTCTCTCACACAGACAGACAGACACACACACACACACACACACACACACACAAAATCGCGCACACTTTTCTTAGCTCATACCAAGTTCACCTTGATCTGATGCCAAATATGCAGGCAGAACACACATTCACAGGACCGGGTACTGCCAGCTTCGTCTTACTGCCTCCTCACATTTTTTCCCTCTCATATCAAACAGCAATTGGGCAATTCTTCCCAAATTGCTATTGATATACATAGAGGAAGTGGATCAAGGCAAGTTTATGCTCACAGTCGTTTGATTTCCAGCCAAACCACTCCGCTTTAGATTGTCTGACAATCTAAAGTATATATTTCGCCATTTGTTACAAACATAGATTGAAAGATATTTACATTTATGGGGAAGTCAGAGTTGTATTTGACTGTGGGAGGGAACCAGAGCAGTTAGAGGGAACTCAGGCCAATCCTACACTGCAAGGCCCAGGGTCGAGAAGGTCAACAAACAAATCAGTGAATCATTAAAGATATTGTGAGGTAACCCTGTTTCCTAAGGTAAGGTTGACTTAAAGATCCCCTCCAGAAAAGTTTGAATGAAAATACTCTAGCCTGAATAATGATAGAGTAAAAAATGTCAATCAACTAGTTGCACATTTGACCACGATTGGCTCCCAAACTAGATGTGTTGTCACAAATCATGCCTGTATATTCACACATCTTAAATTCAAGATTTATGGTGAGCACAGAGAAACCTGTCAAACTTTTTACACACATTATTCTGCACAGCGATGGTAAAACATTCAAATGATTATAAACATATTTTTGATTGGAGGGTGACTTTAGATATTTGTTAGTGGTTTGCGGTTTGCAAAAACGTAAAATATTTAGCTGAGGATAATCTCAATCTATAGTAGAGAACTGGACTGTAATGACAGTGTCACTATTCCATTTTTCTGTCTTTCTGTAAAGTTGATTTTTTTGCAAGCAAAATTAGAGATGAAAAAAGGTGTTTTAACATAATCATGTTACGTTATCCAATCAGTTCCAGACAAGAAGAGAAAAACCTTTCACATTATCCTGATAACTGCCCACCCCATTCATCCATTATACATGCTGACCACTAATGACCTGAGATGGACACAAAGAATACACACTTAAGATGCTCGCTGAAGACGAATGAGTATAGATGCACTCTGAACTATTGACAAATGGCGTGAAACACACACACACCGCGGACACACACTTAGAATGCAAAGTGAAGATGGATGACACAGTGACGATGCTCCCTGAACTGAACTGTAGGTGACAAATGATCAGTCACCTCAGTGGGTGTACTGACCCCCCGCTATGGCTGACCAAGGGTGGGTTATTTTGTATTTTGACAAAGGTTAAGTGACCATTTCTTAACCTTCTCTCTCCTGCTGATTGGGAGACTCAGTAAACTATGCACTACTATGCTTTTCTTTGGGAGCAAATAATTAAAAGTCAAGTTAATTTTATTTAAACAGCCCAAAATCACAAATTTGCTTTAAATGGCTTTACAATCTCTTTGACAAACAACAGCGTCTAGCTTGAGCAACTAAGTGAAAAGTTGCTAAATTGTACAAAATGCTGATACAACTATACTATACAACTATACAACTGATATATAGGTAACTAAAATGATCAAAATTTAACTTCAACTTTAATCCATACAATAAGGCAAAATAATCAGTAGTTGATGCCTTATGTTAAAAAGACTTTGATATATCTGTTTATTATGAATATAAAGATTTACATTCATGTCAAACTAAAAATGTGGCCAAACTCTGCACATGAAAAATGAATAAAAACATGGATCATACCAAAACATAGATAGTGAAATAGCATTTGTAAGTTAATTAAACTATTTAAGGATAGGTGGGGTTTTCTTTGTGGGGAAGCACAATGAATACAGAAAAGTATAACATCATCTTACTATTCTGTGACTAACAGCTCACCAAACACTCTTTGACACACTCTGATACAGTAAACCCTTCCCCATCTGGAACTTCAAGCAGGTTAAAACAAAAAAAGTTAAACTAATTTGCAAATATTTGACCCGAGCCTGATATAAAAACAAACCTCTGGCAGCCAGCAGACTCCACACAGACCTGCAGTCCAGCACTCTAATCTGATCTTAAAGAACTGTGACCGGTCATTCAAAGCAGCTCAGAACCGTTCGTCTACATGCCAATACACTGCCCAGTCATTGCGCACACACACACACACACACACACACACACACACACACACACACACACACACACACACACACACACACACACACACACACACACACACACACACACACACACACACACACACTCATTAAACTTTTGACCCGGCTGTGTCTGTCACTCTTTGACAAAACGCTGCCCTTTGAGTTCTGTGACTACTGTCGATGTAGTGGTCAGCTCTGTCACACTAAAGTTTACTTGTCTTGTCTTTATTGTTTGGTTGCCGTTATCACTCTCTAGCCCACACGCCTCATGATGTAAGTCAGCTGTTGTACATTGTCGGTGTACGATAAATCCTCCGGCGTACGGTAAAGCATCACGCCCTCTGACTGCTCTATCTGAGCTGCCATCACAAAATTACACCCCATTACCTTGCAATAGCCCTCACTACCAAATTACTAAGAACTGTTTCACAGCTCATTACCAGCCAATAATATAAGACAGTTTAATTCTTTTACTGGCAGCATTGCTTGACCGTCAATGAAACCAACCGCTGTAAAAACGTGGGTACTGAAATATCATACATCCTGAGATAATCTCAGTTGGCTGGTCGATATCATATGTTGTTATAGCATGTGGGTGTGGAGTAGCTGGTTTACAACAGCTTAGCCAGCTGATAGCCCTGATAACAACGCCATATCCATTACTCGATGCTCTGTCCAGCCACCATTACGAATTACCTGGAGGTCAGGACCTCGGAGCCACTCAGCTTCCTTGCCACTCTCCCCAGACAACCGCTGGCCAGTACCACTCAATACCCCAGGTCCAGTTTCCCCATCGGCATCAACCCCCACCCTCCTGTTCCCCACTACAGCACCCCCCCTGGCGCCTAAACAGCAGCAGATGTGGCTTCGCAAAGAACACCGGCTCTAATTAACTTCAATGGATTTCCTAATGCGACAGCTACCATATTTCATTTACCGCGCACCCAGACCCCAGCGGACCAACGGGGGCCAACTGATACTTCCACTCACTTGCATTGTGGAGAGTGGCGGTGGAGGGATTTGGGGAAGGGGTGCACTGAGAGTGAGGAGATGGGGAGTGTGAGGGGAGAGGTGGGGAGTAAGGGGATGTCGGAAACCAGAGCAGAAGACATGACCCCTCTTACTGAGAGGAAATCAATTAATTCAAGCTTTTTCTTTTTACGACGCGGTGCGTCTGCGATGAGGGGCTGCAGCCAAGTCAGCAATCTGAGGTCGACGTCACAGCTAATAGCAAAGGCTACTATCATTACATTATATCAAGAAGGGGGGGGGGAGAAAAGAGGGGGGGGGGGGGTGTTTGGGTGTTGAGGACTGGCAGAAAAAGAGATAAAAAGAGAAAAAGAGAGAAACATAGACGCTAAGGGAGATGGAGGCAGAGGGAGAGGGAGTAAGGGAATTTATGGGCCTGGGTCTTATTGTTCCTGTACACGTGAGAGTGCACAGCTGGGGGAAAAGAGGGAAATGGGGTACAGATGTACTGTATCAAACACAAAGGCCTGAACTTCAATAGATACATTACGATGCGCTCCCCTGCTGCACTCCCTTTTCGAACATCAAAACCTCCTTCTACCTTTCTCACCCTTCTAGCTACTGCCCCCCACCCCCCTCCTCCCAACACACACACTTTTACCTGATAGCCCCTTTCTCTCACTAATATCCGCAGCCTGCCCTGTGTTTTTTTTTCTTGCTCTGTGGCGGTAGGTTGCATTCATTTCCCTTTACTCACCTCATTCTCCTAACCCTTTACGGGCGCAGCAGGTATCAGACTTTGCCAGCAAGCTGTGGCCTCTTTTGAACTGTGACTAGCTTGTTTTAAAACCTACCTGAACACACACACACATACCTTAACACACACACACATACACATACACATACACATGTTAGCAATGTCCAGCCTTAATGACATGAGTATATTATCATGCCCCAGACGACAATACATCACAGCTGTTCACACTTGCCCCCTCCTCTTCTTCCACATCCCTTTAACACACACACACACACACACACACACACACACACACACACACACACACACACACACACACACACACACACACACACACACACAAATCTTTATGAGAGGACGTATGGAGGAAGAAGTGGAGGCAGGGGGAGGGTGGGAGAGTTTTGTGCCCCCTGAATCTCCAGGATTTGCCCCGTTTCTTTACTGCAATGAGGGAGTAGTCATGTGGAGCAGGGGTATCAGTGGAGGCACTGGAAGTGGACCTGGCCGTGACCCTCTCCTCCTCCTCTTCCCTGCTAACTAAAGAGGGAGAGAGAGAGAGAGGTTCCCCAAGGACCAGAGAGCTGAGACGTTGGATAATTCCCGGTGCTTTCCCGGTGCCTATAGAGGAAGGGGCCCCTCTGGATTTGTCAGTTGTGGCTGCAGCTGTCTCCGGGCAAAATGGACCACAGTGGACCTGACACTTGATCTCTCTTCTCTTTCTCTGCCTCTCTTGCTGGTCCTTTTATCTCTCTCTCTCTCTCTCTCTCTCTTTCTCTCTTTGCACTAACTCTCTGTCTGTCTTGCTCCATCATTCCTTTCACTGTCTCACACTCTCTGTCTGTGTCTCTTTTTCTACTTGGTCTACCATGTCCACACTGTTTTGGCCCTTTTGTATACATTACACTTTTCTTTTTCTCACCCAAGAAAATGGAGCTTTACAAAAACTGTCTCTAGAAATAAAATCAAATAAAATCACGTTTAAGTGTGGCAAGACAATGTAGCCCATCACCTCCAGCCCACTCTATGGTCACTTTTAATGTCAATATAGCTGATCACTTAACACACTTGTTATTATGGATGTAACGATTACCGGTGTAATGGTAAACCACGATAAAAATGTTGACGATAACAATTACCATTTTCATTTAAAATATCATTATTATCACAGTGTGGAAACCGTCTGTGTTTAATCCTTCCCAGCTTCATCCAAGTCTCCTGAAGTTGTTGCGCAGGCGCACTGCGTAGCCTACAACGTGCGTTTCTTGAAGTTGGAAGTTCATTTGATGTTAAAAGTTGCACTTTTGATAAGGTTTTGCCTAAAGTTTTGTAATATAATAAACAAAAAAAATAAATAAAATAATACACTTTTTGAAACTATTTCAGCTTGTGTAGGCCTATCAGTGCTTTCTGAACATATTGAACACACTTAAAAATACCGCAATAATACCAAAAACCGTGATAATTTTGGTCACTATAACCGTGAGGTTACATTTTCATACCGTTACATCCCTACTTGTTATCATCAACCTATATTAATTTCTATTTTGTTAGTTGACTTTGCAATAATAAAATGATGATTTGAGTGACGTCTCAGTGAAACAATGACGAAACTACAACATTGTATTAGTTACACTGAAATTACTGTTTTTATAGTCACTTAGTTGTCTGACAACATAAACAGAAAAATACGTGAATGACAATTACTTTTTGTGAGTTCAGCAGCATTAAAACACAGTATGTGTATGTGTGTCACTGAGAGCAGGGTCAGAATGAATGACAAAAAGGAGGTTTAGCCATTTTCTTAAAGGGATATTTCACCGCTGGAAAGCTGAATATATCTTTAAATTGGGTCACTTATGTAGCAGAAATGTGAAAATGTTTTTTTTAATTGGTGCCTTCTAGGCCGAGAAAAGCCAGAAAATGTGTTTTTGGCTCATATGGATGAAAGACACCAAATCCCAGAATGCACTTCGCTTCGCTGCTTTGAGTCCACTCCCAAGCCACGCCTACCGCTTGACAGACAGACAGACAGAGGCATTCGACTCAACTCAATGTGTTTTATTGTTATTTCAACCATATACACGAAACAACGTTTCATCATGGCTCAAGTGGTGTTACACATTTAAAATATATAAAAACAACATTATATAAAAACGACATACGAAACAGGCTACCTTTAGTGCACACACACATAACTCCGTAACGTACAGCTAAGCATACTAGCATTAGGCTTGGTGGGCTGTAAACACCGAGTATAAACACAGCCGTGAATTAGCGTGGAATGTAGAATGGTCGCCATGTAACAGTCACAAACTCCAGCAGTTAGCAGTTAGTTGGATACAAATCACCACATTTCTGCACCAGTCCGTGTTAACACAGCTCACCTTCACGGGTCTTTTACCCAGTGACAGAGCATCTCTAGCTCGAATCGTTGGAGGGCTAGCAGGCCTGGTAGCTGGGCAGTCCGGTACGCTGTTCTTCAGCCATGTTTCCACAAGAACAAAAACACAGTCTCTGAACTCGTGTTGTTGGGAGCATCGTTGAAGTTGGATGTAGTCCAGTTTGTTGTTTAATGAATGGACACTTGCAAGCAGGATTGATGGGACAGGTGGCCGGCTAGCGTTAGCTTCCCACCTAGCCGATGAGGATGTCCCCTACCTGGCTCGGGGCATCGAGCGAGACCGCTGGTCCCCGTGCTGGTCCCCGTGCTGGTCCCCGTGCTGGTCCCCGTGCTGGTCCCCGTGTTGGTCTCCGTGCTGGTCTCCGTGCAGGCGAAGCTCTCGTAGTGGGCCGATTATTCCGTCTGTAATAACGTTTCCTGCATATTCTCCGATCTGTACCGATGTATCCCGGTGGTACACGTGCGGTAGTTTGAATGCACATAATTGTTGTAAAAGTGTGCTGCTGAGAAGAGAGAGCCCTGTTTAGCGAGGATTCAAGATGGCTGACATTTCGTTTTTTTCCGGCTGAGATCGGCTCGCTTCGGGTGATGGGCGGGTTGAAAACATGCGGAAGTAGCTCCTACTACTGGCTGTAGTCTTTTGCTCTGGCCAAAAAATCTTCAGATGACGCAAAATTGTCATTTTACGTCATCAGACCCCCCAATGCAGATATCTCCTGTCTCAGGGGGACATGAGGGAGGGACGCACGGTCATTCAGAAATACTACCGGGTTTCTACTGATACAAAGCTGAATGCTAAATCGGTGAAGTATCCCTTTAATGTTAAGGCATTTGATATTCATGGTAACGACTTTGGATGCAAGTAATTTTGTTATCTAATTTGGCCAGCTGAGTGTCAACATAATCTCAGCTTCTCTCCCTATTGTGCTTTGAATCTCTTTATCCATGCATATCTTTCCAATTTCACTTCCCTCTGTTTGTGCTTCCATCTATCTATGTTTCTCTTGACCCAGGGAGCCTTATTTACGCGTACCTCTCTTCACTGCACACTGCACACGTATACAGGTTAAGAACAAACTCTTTCTTTATCTGATAGGAGGACGTTGTAAGAACGGATGCTGCTGGTCTGCCCAGTTTCGTCTTCACTAAAATCTCTTCATAGTTGCCGTCATTATCGTCATAAGGCTGCCTTATCAGCCTATATTTCATGTGTTAAGCACCTTTCATACCTAAAATTTTTATAGAAAAGAAAAAAATGACATGACCATGACAAAAAAGAACAGTCTACTTTGCAAAATTTAAAGGTGTGTCTTTAGTTTCTTTAAGAAATGTACAGAAGTTCTGAGATATTCACTGAAAAGTTATTTCACAGTTTTTACTTTTTTTCCACATGCCATAGGCAGCTTCTCCATGTCAGTTAACAGTTAATTTATCTCTGCATTACGAGGTGAGAGAAAAGGATGCACAAAAGAAACCACTTTATGATTTTCATTTTTACAATTCAGGGCACATATGTTGCCAGGTGGCAGCTACCGTTCTGCCGTCTGAAAGCACCCTTAACACCTAACACACAGGATGCAGGGCACAAACCCTGCCTCCAGTGTCATATCACAGTATGATAGTATACTGCTTTGGGGGGGGAGAAAAACATTACATGATGAATGCAATCCTGGCAGTAAGTTAATTGGCAAATATCAGAAGTATATAAATGTATTTTGTAGGAGACAAGCTTTCAATTTTTCACATTAGTGCTCTCCTTTGCCCTAAGTGAAGAGTAATTGACATATCAGTTCCTGGACCTGATTCTCAAGTAATTGGCCTACTTTGTCCATACAACACATCTGGCTCCCAGAGCCACAGAGTCAGGCCCACAGTCTCTATAAAGTGAAACACCATCCATAAAATCTCCATTAGAGCAGGGCTGCCTGGAGGTCGGCGTGAGGAGAATCAGGGGGTCACTGCTCCACTGTAATGCCTTCACACATGAGGTTAGAGGTGAGCGCTGTTGACATTCCTCCCATGACTGTCTGATAGCATGATTGATCTACCGGAGCGAGGCTCTGGAAGGTACACTCCCCACTTAGCTCCTGAACTTAAACATTTATGTTTGGTCCTGTGTCTTTCAATCTATCTCTTCTTCTTTCCCTTTGTGCATCTCTTTCTCCCTCTCTCACCTAAATGTCTGGTGGATGTTCAAGCGAGGCTTTAGTGTCACACAGGGATTGACCTTGGAGAACCGGTACCAGAGAGTATTTATCTGGCTTTCCTCTTAGCTAAACCAGATAAAAGAAGAGAGTTGTGATTGATCGCCCACTCTTCGTCCGAGCCTTCATAGGTTTTCTTTTAGCAGTTCCATGCGAGCTACAGTAGAGGGCCGTGAGTTATTGCCTTGTCAAATTCCACACCTTCTGAGTGCCGTTGGCCTTGGACGGGAGGTAAAGACTTTGACTCCTGCACAAGTATATGAGTGGTACTTTTCTTTTCCCTTTAATACATTCTAAGTTTTTATTGCCCCTTTGGACACAATGTGCTAAGTGATGGGAAAAGATCAAAAGGATGGTGTGCAAAGAAAACATGTACCAAACACAACATGAGCAGTATAGCATGGATTTTAGTCCCCTAACCTATGCGAACACACAGGTTCCTGGGGACAAAATACAAGTGCGGATGAGAATCTTTCAAAACAGAGTTCTTGGTGATTACCTGTGTAAGAATTATTTGGTATTAAGAATAATAATTTCCTGTAGCTGGGATCGCCTCACTGTCTCTTTCTCTCTGGCTGGTGTAAGATAAGACGTGTTCAGATTTACTGGAGCAAAAGTGCTCCTGATAAACACTTGATAAACATTTGGAACAGAATGCACCTAATGTTTAGAGACCAGAGGGGGGAAGAGAATGAAAACAATCCCAAGGCTAGCGCGCAGCTTCACTGTCCTTTCGGAGACAGAAAGTCTGAGTGATATCCAAACGATTGGCGGCCCAGACGCGATGACGGAAGGAGGAACCCGAAGACGAATAAAACGATAGGGAAAGGCGAGGTCCGGGGTCAGACCCGGAGAGACTTTGTTGGTGACGAGGGTGACAGAAGTCTTGAAGGAGCTACTGAACCATATGCATATGATTGTTTTCTTGCAATATCATTTTATCATTTTACTAAAGAGATCTTATAATTTACCTGAACGAATCCTGACTATTCATTTCCTGGTCTGCCATTAACGAACACAAAAAGGGTATGGTAGGAGAAGCTGACCAAAGGGGTCAGAAAGACTCTGGCCGTTTAGAGCCGGGGTAAAACTGAAGCACCCTTTTCTACATGGTGACCTCCGACGCGTGGTAAAGACCATGAACCAGGAAGCTGAAAACTGAAGCCAACCAGAATTTTTTGGTCGGACTTCTCACCCGGACTCTCCCCTGCTGATCCAAAATGGTGCACCAAAATGTAAAGGGAAGAGAATTCCTGTTTTTCCAAAATTCTCACATTCAGACCTCAAACTAAATTTCTTCTGGATCTGTGAGGGTAAGACATCTTGGTTTTAGTTAAATTGGACTGGAACCATACTGTAAATGATATTGCATGAAAAACTAGCCACACTCATTGAGGAGTGGTGCCTAGAAACGTTAAAACTAGCCAGGCTGGTTGAGGAGTTTTGCCTAGAACGTTAAAACTAGCCAGGCTCGTTGAGGAGTTTTGCCTACAACGTTAAAACTAGCCAGGCTCGTTGAGGAGTTTTGCCTAGAACGTTAAAACTGGCCAGGCTCGTTGAGGAGTTTTGCCTAGAACGTTAAAACTAGCCAGGCTGGTTGAGGAGTTTTGCCTAGAACGTTAAAACTAGCCAGGCTGGTTGAGGAGTTTTGCCTAGAACGTTAAAACTAGCCAGGCTCGTTGAGGAGTTTTGCCTAGAAATGTTAAAACTAGCCACACTCATTGAGGAGTGGTGCCTAGAAACGTTAAAACTAGCCAGGCTGGTTGAGGAGTTTTGCCTAGAACGTTAAAACTAGCCAGGCTCGTTGAGGAGTTTTGCCTACAACGTTAAAACTAGCCAGGCTCGTTGAGGAGTTTTGCCTAGAACGTTAAAACTGGCCAGGCTCGTTGAGGAGTTTTGCCTAGAACGTTAAAACTAGCCAGGCTGGTTGAGGAGTTTTGCCTAGAACGTTAAAACTAGCCAGGCTCGTTGAGGAGTTTTGCCTAGAAATGTTAAAACTAGCCAGGCTCGTTGAGGAGTTTTGCCTAGAAATGTTAAAACTAGCCAGGCTGGTTGAGGAGTTTTGCCTAGAACGTTAAAACTAGCCAGGCTGGTTGAGGAGTTTTGCCTAGAACGTTAAAACTAGCCATGCTGGTTGAGGAGTTTTGCCTAGAACGTTAAAACTAGCCAGGCTCGTTGAGGAGTTTTGCCTAGAACGTTAAAACTAGCCAGGCTCGTTGAGGAGTTTTGCCTAGAACGTTAAAACTAGCCAGGCTCGTTGAGGAGTTTTGCCTAGAAACTACAGAAACTTGAACCGGTCAAAACTGTTAGTAGTAGCCTACTGTGCTTTCTACAGGAAAACTGGTTTTCAAGATATGGTCTAAGGGTGCCATCTTTTGGAGAATCGGTGTCACTACAATAAGAAAAAAAAATCTGAAATGGATAAATAAACAAAATTGGGAACACAAAGTAAAGATAAAAATAAAAATGTCAAAGTGATCTGCAGGGGCTCTGCTCAAAGCGATCTTGCCTCAAAAAGCCAGGTGAAAACCAGTTTTACTGTGGACACTGTATGAATTTACGCAATGTGGTTTTAATGTGCATTGTTGATTTGGCAAATATTGGTCTAAAGTATGCAATGTATTGATTTATGCGGGAGTGGTGTGGGATATTGTGTGCTCATTGCTTGATTTGTGTGTAGTCTCGAACGTTGGTTACAAAGCTCCAGGCGATACACACTTGTATCGCCTGTACAGGGAGGAGGATCGGACGCACAGAGGGGTGTAGCTTAGCGTTGACTATAGTTCATTATAGGTTAATGTTGTGGATTTTTAGAATGTTGATTTAATGGTGACAAGGCTTGGCCTGGTTTAATAGTACGACAGGAGGCCTAGTTGAGGGGCTACCGTACCGTCTGTTCAATAAATAAATAAATAAATAATAATAATAATAATTACGTGTCTGACTACTGTCAGAATAGAATTATATAAAATACTACAAAGATAATAATATAATATTATAAAAGGTAAAGTTTTAGCATAAATAACAGTCAGGAAAAGAACAGGGAAGTATAGACTCAACCTAGAGAGCGTGAATTGTGTCTAAACGGCCGCCAGTGTTATCTGGATCAAATTACACAGGGGCGAAAAAGAGGGGAGGGGACTGTCTGTCACTGCCTGCAGCACACACTCTTCCACTAAGGAAGCTAGAGTTTAGAGGAGTAGACAGGCCAACAGCCAGCGAGCGTCTGGCTCAAATTTCACGCGCACACACCACCAGAGGAGGAGCCTGAGAAATTTTGAGCACACACACACAGCTTCATGCAATAGAAAAAATGTTTTGCATGGATACAGTTTTTTTTGGTTGCTCCTAGGGACAAATTATTAGGTTAAAAAGGCTCTAAAAAGATAATCTAGATAGGTTTTGACCAATTTAGGCAAGGCAGCTTTATGTGTATAGCACATTTCAGCAACAGGACAATTCAAAGTGCTTTACATGAAAACGATTAGAATACAAGAATCGGTATAAGAAATTAAACATTAAGAGCAGTTAAAAACAGTTAAAATTCTAGAAAAAACATTTTATACAAGATTAAAAACATGTAGAATACACAAATAAAATTCACAGTGCAGAACAACAAATTAGAAAAAGGCAGTGTCAAAAAGTAAGGTCTTCGGCCTTGACTTAAAAGAGCCGAGAGTTGGTGCCGACCAACAGTTTTCTGGAAGTTTGTTCCAAAGATGGGGATCATAGGAACTAAACGCTGCTTCCCCCTTTTTGGTTCTGATTCTGGGGACGGCAAGCAACCTGTCCCTAATGATCTAAGATTTCTTGGTGGTTCATAGTTTACATGCGTGTCCAAAAGGTATTTTGGCCCTAGACCATTCAGTGATTTATAAACCAGCACTTACAGTATGT
Organism: Gymnocephalus cernua; assembly: GCA_023631565.1. Lineage (NCBI taxonomy): Eukaryota > Metazoa > Chordata > Actinopteri > Perciformes > Percidae > Gymnocephalus > Gymnocephalus cernua. The sequence goes on from CM042440.1 coordinate 9,830,954, forward strand.
TATCTTCCGAATCCTATAAGAAATGCCTAATGGTGTATAATTATAGTAGTAACATTCATAATTTTTTGATTGACACTGGTGACACTGTTACATTTAACAATATTAGAGTTTAAAAGAATTAACACCAAAGCTCACTGGTCATTTTTTATTGGGTAAATTGGGGTTTACTAATTCTATTTTTGGGTAAAATGAACTACAAATCAGAAAGCTTTTTGATGGACTAGTTAGCATTTTATTTTCTCTAGAAGTGCTAGAGGAATGATTATTCTAGGAAAAATGAACCACTCATATGATTTTTTTGTGCATTACCCTTAGGATCCTGAACAAGATAGAAAAGCAGAATGATAATTTTTTGCTCCTACAAAGTATAACTTGTAAACTTATTAGACAGAAATTTGATGTGTCTATTTCGGAATTGGGGTTTGTTTCCGTACTGGTTAAATTTGTGCGTTTTGATAAAAATCATTCTTTGACTGTTTTTCCTGACACATTCTAAAATGCACACTTTTGGTTAAATTTCAAGCGTACATTTCTATTTGCCAGCCTGTTAACCTCAGGGCTGATAAGAAATTGTTTTTGCCTCCAGAGGTACACACGAAGAAGAACAATTACTGTGTTTCTCTTGTTTTCATTTGAACCAGCTGAAGAATATACAGAAAGGGTTATTTTTTTTTTTTTTTTTGGAAGAAGAATTAAATTGTCTACTGGCATAAAAACAAATGTGCAGTATGACTACAAACTTGACTGATAAACAAAGTATGTTTTTCAGACTCCTACAGATCAGGAGACAAAATCAGGACGCTTTTATGACTTGCCAGACTGACTGACTAACTGGACAGCGCGCATTTGTGCCAGCAGTGCTCACCTGTTGGGTGACACCTGTGCTTACAAACACACACTGATATTTTTTGCACAATAAAAATAAAGCTTTTTCAAGTGATATTTCACCATTTTTGTCTCAGGTGCTGCGTCACCTCTGAGCGACACACAAATTTGATGTGTGTCTGATTAAAAAGTGTTAACCTGTAGTCATCACACGGCGTTCGGACTACAGACCCGAAAACACAGTACACACTAAACAGGAAGCGATCGATGAAAATCATGCGTTCTTTGTTTTTAACTCCTTATTGGCTGTTGGAATCGGTTTTCCCAAATTTGGATTTTCCTGTGTGAAAATATATATATATAATATTTTTTAGATATGGAGAAAATTTGAGTTTTGACTGAAACATTTAGATACGGTTGTGATTTGACACATTTTGGGGTAAGACAAATTGGGATGTTTTTTGTACATAAAACGTGCTTATTAAATGCATTATCGTCATAGAGCTGTCTATCAAATAGGCCTACGAACGATATTGGAATGATGGTTGTCCTATTAAAGGATTGAAATGCTTTGGGGAGGATTTGGGAAGGTTTGTGACAGCTTGCAAACAGACTGGAGATCGGCACTGGGGAAGGGCATTCCGTGGGCATAAAAAAAAGCGAGAGATTAAACGCTGATTAGAAATGATTGATTGCAAGTCTCCAACCATCTTTTTGCAAAAAATGTCTACTAACTTTTCCAAATTTGAACCTCCAACAGGAAGTCAACTTTTGTTTTATGTCACACGACATCTTGGTGAACCTCACCATCAGCACGGGACTGTAAGACAGGCACCCTGGCACTTCTAAACATTCTTGTCTGAGCAAAGGCATAAGGTCAGTAAGAACAAATTACCACTGTGACTATATTGCAAGCACCAAAACCTAGAACAAAAGCCAAAATATATTTTGGGGTGAGACGCTGTGTACCTGAAGTGGCCTTAGTGGGTGCCACACACCTCACTCAATACGAAGGTAGACTGCCACCTTCTCCTGGATGTGTTTAAAAACAGAGAGAACAAAATGTTTCCTCAATCTTACATGCAGGCTTTTAAAAATGAGGATAAAATTATGATTTACAGTAAGCATACATTTGAACAAAGCACACCCGACGTTTCCGTAGGCTGGTCAGTCATTAGAGCCCACTCACAGTCCAGCTTATCTCTCCCAATCAAATACACCAGCCCCATAATACCCCAGGATGGACAAAATCACATTTAATTGGAGGTTCTTTATTTTTTTCAAGTCCTTTCAGCCTGAGCTCTGTGAAGATAACCCTCCCGCCGCCGCAGTCTCTGGTGTCTTTGAGTAAACAAACAAACAAACAAACAAAGTTGGAAACAGACGGTCAGAGGCTGGGAGGGCTGGTCAGGGTTCAGTTCAGTCGACGGGGCAACGGGATCCCGGGCCGTTTGTTTTCCCCCTGGGAGGTGAGGCGGGTGAGATCAAGGGGGGTGACTTGTTGTTTATTACTATAATTTGTCTGAGTGGCTCTGGAGAGATTTCAAGGCCCTTTGAAGCGGGGCTGGATGAAGCCCGGAGCGTGGCATGCTGTGCCGGGCTTTGGGCCCAATTTCCAATTCACCTACACCCCCGCCTCTACCCAATCTACCCCCTTTCTGTAGTCTGCGTCTCAATCCTTCATCCTGAGCCACGTCATCCCGGATCCTCCAGGATCTTAAGGGCCACACAAATGGAGAACTTTGCTCGGAAGTCAATTCCTCATGTATGTTTTTTTTTAGGTTCTTACACCTCCACTTGTTAAAATACATCCCCCACACACAAAATATAATTGGAAAAGCAAAGTGATTAAGTATGCTTCAAAGTCAAATCAAACATTGACGTTTGTTTTGAAGTGTGCACTATTTCACCAAAAAGAAGAATTTTTTGTGTTCTCCAGGGAGCGTGAATTGTTGGTTGTGACTGACACGCTAACGCTGGTACTAGTAATTTGGTTGGTGCAATATCTGTGTAAAGGGCACTAACATTTTTTTGTAATTTCACTTTGGTTAGTCGTTGCATAGTCCCATCTGTGATATAAACACTCCCTACGTTACTCCGTTCATTAGTTACTCTGAGTTGGTTCAAATCGCAGGGCAACGTACAGCGTGCTGAGGTCACAGGACAACTTGTTGCTGTGAGTTTTGACAGTCTGGTCATTTTGCCATCACCAGAACTGGACTAAGGAAAGAGACAATTAACGCTAGCTGGACCCCCTCCTTTCTGTAACATGGGACCAACACAACACTGCGCTAGATTTATCAAGCCGTTTGCGCCTGTTTCCAGGCGCTAATTGGTCGCAAAGATGGACGTAACCGATGCGGGCTATTTACAAACAGGGCGCACTTGGGAAAAATCGCAGATTGCCTGCCTCATGAGCAAGAAGAGACAAGTTGCGCTTTCAATGTGCGTTCGTGGGAGGGTCATGGGGGAAGTGGAAGTTCCACCCAAAAAAGTGTGAGGATACGCGTAAAGTGTGCTTGATTATATATTCCATGGTATTTACAAAGACTGCCAGTAACTTACCGTGCAGAATAGAGGCACGCTCTTACTGGTAGTAAGAGCGTGCCTCTATTCTGCAGGGGAAATTCTCCGCCTCTTAAAAGCAGGTCTAAACCAGCCGCAATCGGGTTTCCTCATAGGCCTATATGCCGCTGGTGAAATGGTAGCAGTAATCCGAGCAAGACGAAGACATAGTCCGGGCTGAAAATATTTTTAACACAATGATCACACTTTGTCAGTGGAGTGAACCAGGCGCGTAGGCAGTAATGGGCCAGGGCGGCACTGGCCCGCCCACTTTACTCACTGGTCCATTCAGCCAAGTTTGATCAAAATACGTTTTGTTATGAAAAATATTCAAATGTATGTAAAAAAAGAAATAATAACAGAACTAGTTGTGTGTGTTTAATGCGTATTTTCTTCTGATTAAAACAAAACTGTTTAAACCATACAATCAAACAATTAGATCAAACGCCTTCGGAACGTGGTTGGTTTCTATGGTAACAGGCGCACTGTCCAAAATTATGAATCCCACTATGGCCACGCCAAGACCCGCCCTACGAAGCAGCTCGATTGGTTGGCGTTAGGTATTTCACCTCAAGTGGTTAAGGTTAGGATAGCGGATTGGTCAGGGGATAGGACCTGAACAAATGGGGTTACGTTACCTTGGACGCCTGGCCAATAGTAGTGATTGAAGGGCGGGTCTTGGCGAGGCCATAGTGGAATTCGTAATTTCGCGTCCCGGCTGCATTCAGCAGCTAACTAACGTTGCCTTCAGCGGCTAACTTAGCTAGCTGGCTTTTTAGACAATGCACCATGGATGTGTTTAGGAATGTAGGCTACTGTTAAAAGTTATCGCGACAACAATGGCTTCTCTTTTAAGTGGAATGGACAGTATTCTCGGATGGAATAGAGTGTAAATAAGGACGAGCTTTCCTGCAGCATGTGCAGACATTTCCCCAGCGGAACTGACACTCAGAGAGAGAGGAGGCCCTCACAGAGGTAACATTCAGTAAAACGGGTTTCATGCTTCTTGGGTTATTAATTAAGTAACCTAGTGACCTTTCTATTTTTGTAAGAAATGGTGAACACTGATGATGGCTTCTAGCTGAAATGCGTTTGTGTTTTTCCCACATTAAATAAGAAGATAACTGTGAGTGATATAGTTTTTAATTTTCACTGCCGTGGACTCGATACACTGTCTAAGATTTGGTGCCTTGCTGGCCACTTTTCGTTATATCTTTCATAATTCAAACAATACTTAGCTGGAAGTTTCCATTCTTTGATTTTCTTGTACTGCTGGAAGCATTCACTGCTCATGATCTGACCATAGTCCTGAAGCAACAATGCTGTTGCATTGTTATTGTTACATGTGCGATGTAGGCTGTTCTATGTCATGCAGTATGTAAATGCCTTCTCTGCTGTGTGGGTTCATGTTTAGTTGCACCTTTGTGCAATAAAATGGTTAATTTTATAACAGTGCAGAGCCAATGCTGCTGATTCTGCTGGTGCAAATATATTTTAGCCTGAATAAGTTAAAACTGACAGGTTTTTGTCTATATTGTTGTGTACAAACTTTTTAGACTGAGCTTTGTTGGTTGAGCATGTTGTAGAGACAGTACTGTTATTGCCGTTGTAATGCAGTATGTTGGAAGGTAAAAGTGTGTTTTCAGTTTGTCCTTTTGCTACTTCTAGTCTTTTTGAAAATGGCCCACTCACTTTTATACTGGCCCGCCCAAAATACTATTTCTGCCTACGCCCCTGGAGTGAACACAAAATCATGAAGCGTTACAGATTAAGCAGCCATGCAATATTAGAGTTACTGGAAGAAATCAACGATGACATTGCATCTCCGACTCAGCGTTCACATTCCATCCCAGCAGTTGTTAAACTCCTCGCTACATTACAAATATTGGCATCAGGATCATTTTAAACATCAGCAGTGGGAATATGACAGTCTGCACTGTATCATAGGACCAGTACTGCTTTGCTACAGCGCAATTTACGTTCTTGTGGGCGGAGAAAGACGCCAATTGCCTGATGGGTGTCCGGGTTGATAAATACTACGCAAAATGTGGAAGCATAGCGTCTGCTATTACCGAACTCACATAAACAGACACAGCGTAAACTGCGCTAGTGTTAGTAAATGAGGCCATCAGTGTGAAGGAGCTGCCAATGACTCAGCCGTTGTTGAAATATATATAATAATTATTATTGTTATATATATATATATATATATATATATATATATATATATATATATATAAAATGAATAAAAAATAACATCTAGTGGAAATAAATGCTTATGCTGCATTCGTGCAATGTCAGAAGAATGGGAAGAACAGGAAAAACACCCTTTATTCTGACTTGTGTTCACCACCTTGAAATAAATAAATAAATAACTTAAATTAGGTTTTTGTTGTTGCGTATTTGATCCGTCACCGAGTGAAACCAGGTACACACAGTGTGTACCTGATTTCACTTTAATTTTAATGTAACTACCAGCGGTGGCGCATTTACAGTGTGTGACATGTCTGCTAGTTAGCCTAGCTTGCCAGCTACCACTTTCTAAGAGGAATACAAACTTAACAGCACGATGAGGATCAAATATTTCCATCATTTTATAGTATATGTCTTACCCTCTTTTGAAAAATAATAAAATATGCCATTGCAGTCTCATTATAGTTTGTATTTGCTCTGACAAAAAGTGACAAGAATTCATAATAATTTATGTCAATGTCAAAATTTACGTTTTAAAATGCTGCCTTGACTGTATGTGCAGCCAGTGTGTGTGAGTGGCTGTCTGCATGTCTCAGTGTGTCTGTGTTTATGTTGTATCCCTACATAGGAAGTCCTCTCACACAGACCTTAGCCATCATGTGCATGGCTGTCTGTTTGCTATGTCCTGGAGGGGGTCGGAGCTGCAGTCAGTCCCAGAACAGGTTTAATTGGTGTCAAGCAGGCCTCAGTGAAAAGCCATCAGAGACTAGGGACGCTCAGCGAGACAGGAAACCTTTTATTAGGGGACTTCCTCCAACTGCATGACTCTCAGTGTCCCTGTCTGTCCTATTGTCTCTCCCCATATCCCTCCCTCTTAAAATCTCTCATCACTGTTTCCATCTGCTCTCTTCCTCTCCCACTCACTCTCAGTTGGCTTCAAACATTTACTATTTATCACTCGTCCTCCCACCCTCGATGCACGCTCTCTCCTTCTCTCTCTCTCTCTCTCTGGTATTGTTTTTATGTCTGAAGCCTGTCCTTGAGTGAGTGAGGGAGTTTGTCTCTGGGGGAATCCGGTGACCACAGCGGCACACCAAGCCAGCCAGACTAATGATGAGAACACTTCCTGATATCCAGCAGACACACATCACACACACACACATCATACTTTCTCTCTCACTCTCTCACACACACACACACACACACACACACACACACACACACACACACACACACACACACACACACACACACACACACACACACACACACACAAACACACACACACACACACACACACACACACACACAACCAATCATACAATTACATACATATTAATTTAAATATTTGATAGTGTTTATATCAGATGACTTTCAGGTAATGATACATTTAAAAAAATAAAAACTAATATCAAATTTTCTAAAAAGAAATACTCTCATGCCTCCACTTGTTTTAATGCCCGTACGCAAAAAACTAATACATACTATGAGAAAATACGATTTAACACTTAAATTGAAAAAAGAGAAGATACAACAGAAGCTTGCTTTTGTGCTTCTTCTACTACTACGTCATCATAACATGCCTCCACTCTCCCAGAAAGAAAAAATAAAAAAAAGTTGGGGCTAGATTATTTACATAATCTTCACGTCATGTCCTTTTGAAAATATTTGCATAAAGGTAGTTGATGGAAATTTGCACTTACTCATTTACTGTGTTTAAATTTCAGAAAAAGGCCTGTTTCACAGCAGACATTTGTAATTGCCATAGTAGGGAATGTACAGGTGTTACTAATAACATTAATGATGGCTCTGTTCTATTCAAGTGTCTCAGTTAAGCCATGTCAGTGTAAGAGCCAGAATGGACATAACCAGGACCCTGGATTTTATTGTTTATATTTGTGCTTGTCAAAATGTCTTCTTTGAAAAAAGCTTTAAAATGTGTTTGTTTTGATTGAAACAGAAGGAATGTTTCAGTTTATTAATTCACCAAATTAAGAATGCCTGTGGTTTTTCATAACACACACACACAGACATTTGCATGAATATACACAAACCATAAACACACATGTAGATAAAGACAATGGAGCAGCTGCACTGTGCAAGTGCTGCCTGCAGTGTTTTGTCAGCAAGTTTAACTGTAACTGTAATTACTGTTGCACAAGAGCAGTCAGACAGAGAACACACACACACACACACACACACACACACACACACACACACACACACACACACACACACACACACACACAAACACACACATATATATGTGCAGTGTAGACAGCTTCTCCTCCTACACATGCTGGCACACACACACACACACACACACACACACACACACACACACACACCTGCCTTTCAGGTAACTGAAGATATGATACAATATAATCACTCATGTATGTCTGGTCTGTCTAGGAAGTTTTGAGAGTTTTTCCACTACAGGGCTTTTCCACTTTGGTTTTACATTTAAATATCAAGCAGTTGTGTTAACGGTGCAAAGCCAATACTTCTAGTCATGTCTTTTAAAGTGAAACATTGCCACATGTGTTATAGGGTAGTCTCACCAGTAAATGTCCAGGCATAACTGAACCAGATTGCACAAACCACAATGGAAGAACATACCATTCTGTGCCAGTTTGGGTAGTTCACAGTAGACCTGTGAGGGGGTAAAACCATTTTTGTAACAGGAACCAGGAAACGAGGACAAGCAGAGACTCATCCTGACAGCTAAGCTGGAACGGTGGACGCCTAACTGCCATTGTTACGAAAGCACGCACAAAGTTCGTTTGTTTCATGACAAGACAAGCTTGCACACTTTCCAGCGAAACTATCTGGACGATCTCTATGTACCTGCAGGATGTGTTTTAAAAACAATCAAGCAGGTTTTGGTCTTGTTTCCATATCAACTGCTGAAAATGCCGGTGGAAAAAAAAGAAAGCATCCCACCGTTTATCTTACAACTAGACACTCTGCAATTAGCCCTCCTGCCAATCTCTCTTTTTCTGTCTTTGTTCCTTTTCTCTGCTTTTTTGCCAAACTTTTCTTTTCTTTTCTTTCAACCTCTACACCTCTCTTTTACTCTCTCTGAACCACAACTCCACTGCCTCCCCCTTTTCTCCTTTTCTCTCTTTCATTTCATTTATTCCTGAATGCCACCCTTTTCTCTAAGTCCCCATTTTTTTCTTTCTGCAACCCCTACCCTCTCTCCACTTCTTATCCACCCCTCTCTTGTTCGATCCCTGACTCAACTTTCACATTCCTGGAGCATTCCTGTAGGATTAGCCTTTAGCATTCTCAGGCTATGCAGAGGCCACAGCCCCCCCACTGTGACGGTGGCAGGCACTAACGGACGACAAAGTGTGTGTGTGTGTGTGTGTGTGTGTGTGTGTGTGTGTGTGTGTGTGTGTGTGTGTGTGTGTGTGTGTGTGTTATCCTCTCACTCTCTTTCATCAACACCCTCCTCCTCCTGCCGCCCCAGCACCACCGTGCTCTGATCACAGTCAGCAACCATCAATCCTAACCCCCCCACCCCTGGTGTCCTGGCACAGAGAGTACCTGTGCACGTCCCAGCAGATGCACACATACATGCAGACGTAAGCAATTATTCAACAAATTATCAAATTAGTGAGCACTAATGATTATTAGCATTTACATTTTTGTCCAAATGCGTGCTATGAATATGTCAACTTTCTGTCAAATACCTGACAAGCCAAGGAGACGTGTCACATTGATGGCCACAGTGTTTGAATGACCCAGTGGTGGAAGAAGTATTCTTATGTAAAAATACTCTGCTGCAAGCAAGGGTTCTGCAATTAAAATCTTACATAAGTAAACATGCAAGTATAAGCAGACCCTCTACTTAAAGTATCAAAAGTGAAAGTACTCATAATGCAGCAAAATGGCCCCTGTGAGAGTTGTATTATCATATATTATTATTATTATTATTATTATTATTATTATTACTACTACTATTAGGCCTATTATTATTAGGTTCTTATTATAGATGCATTAATGTGTAAACCGTATGAGCTGCTGGGTTAGATCTACAACCATGCTTTGTTTTTTATCAGCACACCATATGTTTTATATGTAAAATATTAATCAACAAAGAAACTAATAACTATAGCGGTCAGAAAAACATAGTTGAGTTAAAAAGGATAATATTTCCCTCTAAAATGTAGTGAAGTAAAACAGTTAAGTAGCATAACATATAATACTCAAGTGTAGTACTCTTAAGTACAGTACTTGAGTAAATGTACCAGTGACCTCTGGGAAATGCAGTGCAAAAAACAACTCTAAATTAAAATAAGAATTAGAAAAGAAACAGTAAATTGTAATGTTTGCAATCCATATTTCCAGTCTTGTTGAGGAAAATTCTTTAATTCTGTCACTTCAGCACAACTGCTTCAACATTAGCTTAAATGACTATGCTGCCTTTCTTGCTTATCCCAATTCAAGGCGTACTTTATACAAACAGAAAAGAAAAAAGTCAATTGTTTATCCATCTTTTCTCTCGCTCCATCTCTCTGATGGAGTGTACAGCTGCCTGCGGCACCATGGCACACCATGTACATTACTGTTTATTTCACTCACACTAATGATTCTCAGCACCAAGGGTGGAATCTTGTATTGATCCACCCCAATTACTGTCAATTTGACTTGCCCAGTCGTTTCACCAGGAAAGATGGGACTGAGAAAAAGTAAATGATAAACTAAAGAAAAAAAGGACCAAAGAGTATATATTAATATAAATAAAAAAAATAGGTCTGTCAGCGTTAACGCGTTAATCGCGATGCGATTAAGGGCCGACGTGATGCGATTCATTTTTTTTTAATCGCATTAATCGCATGCGATTCATTTATTTTACACTTCACTCGGCTTTGCGTAGTGCCGAACAGCTACTATTTGGCCCTTTGGCGTTGCCGTACTTCTTCATAACACATCTTCTGCTGCAGAAGAATGCAGGCAGGCTGCCGACGGAGAAAGACAGCAGCGACACACTTCTGAATGGCGCTTTTCGTTTAAAAAAAACTCCCGGACTGCTCAGTAGACAAGTCAAAAGCCATATGCACATTGTGTAAAGCCGAATTAAAATCTCACCGAAGCACGTCTACCACCTACGAGCTGCAAATTAACGTGATGCAGTTTGATGCTAGCGGGCTCAGGCTAAGCAGTATTTTGGAGAATGCATCTTGCCGACCTGTGGATGAAACCAAACCCCAAAAAATTACTACAGCTCTTGCAAATTGGGTGGCAACTAACTGCAGACCTGTCAGCATCGTACAAGACTCGGGTATTAAAGAAGTGCTACGGTTGGCACGTTCGGACCCGTTTTATACACTGCCGTCGAGGGGGACAGTAGTTTCACGCATACACAGCCTGTACTCCACGGAGAAAGCAGCTACACTGGAACTGCTGCAAAAAATGTAAAGGCTAAATGTCCTGCTGTGGCATCTGGATTTTGGACTATTTTGTTTGTACTGTATAAGCAAAGTGTTAGTGTTACATCTCAGTCAAATGCTGTGGTGTTTTAGTTAGGTACATGGAGGAATTGTGCAATAATGACAGATTCACACATTTGTTTACAGTAAATAAATAATAGTCCAGTTCATAAAGTAACTTTCTTTGCATTCATTTGATTACCAATCAAGATACACTGGTAAGAATTGCTATCCATTGTTATAATGTACTTAAAACCGGTTCTGAAATGCAAAATAATAGAATTTTAATTGTGATAAACAATTAAAATTAAATTAATTAAATTAAAATAAAAAACAATGTTGTGATAAACATGCGATTAATCGCGATTAACTATAGACCTTCAGCGATTAATCGCAATTAAAAAAATTGTAAAAATATTGTAGCATATGCAGAGAGACAATATAGTAAATTGATGCAAGTGATAGAGTACACCTCTATCCGCTCTCCATTCCCCTGCCTCCCTTTCTTTTTTATCCGAGCCTTCAAGTTAAAAGTAAAGCACTATGAGGTAATTATGGCCTTTTTCCTGTTTGCTCTTCTGTTTCTATAAGGGGGCTTTGTGTCGAGTCAGTGTTACAAGCCAAAATAGTAGCACTGGCCCACCACATGTGGAAACACTCACATCACCTCCCAGGACAAAAAACTTGGCAAGGACAGATGGGAGGAGGGGGTGAGGGCGAGAGAAATAGAGAATGAGTGTGTGTGGGTGAGACAGAGAGAGAGAAAGAGAGAGAGAGACCCTTTTTGCTCATAAGTATCACCTTACTTCAGCCAAAATAAAAGTGTGATCAGAGCCAAAGACGCACCTCAAAAACCTCTCAGCTGTTTCCCTCTTCTCTCCTGCCAACATGACTCATTTTTATCCGCACCTCCCCTCCCTCCCTTCCTTTTCTCTCCCCCCTTTTTTCATAACCCGTCTCACTCAATTGCCTATCCAAGAATTTTTGCACATAATTTAGCACTGGATCCCTTCCTGCTTCTCAAAATGTATTGTTTCTCCCAAGTATTCAAAATATCTTTTATACCCACTCCGTTGTTTTTTGCTCAGCTCTTTCTGCTCTGTCTACCTCAACTCTTTTCACTCTCTCTGCTGCTAATTTCCCTTCTTATCTATCCCTATATCTAAATCCCTCTCTCCTGTCTCATATTGCAGCTCTTTCTGTAAATGTACAGTACAGTATTCTGTTCCTCCACATCAAGCTGATTGCTTTCTGTCAGAGTGTACTGCTGTAGGGGCCCCAAGGGGCCCCGGCCCCTCACATCTAAACATCTGTCCATCCCATTACCGTAGCTGCTGCCAAACTTGAGCCCCTTTTACTCATGCTGACAGCAACACTGGCGAGAACGGGAATGATATGCAAGGGAATGCCGGCGTTCCCGGGTGTCTCCTCAAAGCTCCTGATTATGTGAGCCAGCTGGTTGAGAGACGTGAGGAGTCGCCAGGCGGCGTTCCACAGGGCATCCGATAGGGCCCCGGATGTTTTCATATGGGTATGGAGCATGTACAAGGATCAGTGTGAGGATGGGAATGCCTGCCCTGCGCCGGGCATCAGTCGACTGGGTCGTTTGGTTGGAATGTGACTCAGGAAACCCATAATGGGGCTTACTCTATGTGCTGTCAGGATGACTGTTGTCTTTTAGCACTGTGAGGTACAGAGGAAACGGATATGCCCAGGGGTGGTGGTAGTGATGATGATGATAATGATGATGATGATGATGATAAGAAAAACAACAATCACTTTTTAACTAATCAAGACGGAAGCAGAACGATACAAGCTCACGTAGCTGAATCTCCTGGAAATTATCTTTATATCCTACTGATTTGCAGCAGCAAATACATTTTAAGGGAAATGTAATGCAGGATTACGTTTTTTTGTCAACATAATGCGGAAACGTTGTTAATTAACATATCTGCCAAGACCCAAAATGCTGACACTGAATACATCTGCAAAACATCCCCTGACAACGTAGTTCATTAGTCTTCTTACATTATCAGCTCTTGTAATACCACAACCAAAAGATCAAAATCAATTGAGCAGAAACAGATCTATCGTCTTTTTTATTCTACACATTCATTTTACTTTTCAAAATGTGGCAGCAACATTACCCACAATGCAACTCGATCACCGACAGCTCAGTCAGAGATTCGGGTGCCGGTAGCGTTAAGGAGAAATGAGGAGAGGGCTACAGAGGTCTGGGAAGCTCACTTCGATGCTATCGATCCGATTTTGTGCAGTTCCACAAGCTTTATACAACTTTTTTTCACAAATGCAGTAGTACTACTCAAGACCTGTAAACACACTTGTGTACACATGCGATGGAGTTCCACTTTATGGTTCATTTGATACTGAAAAAGTAAAGAGTGACTTAAGGCAGAAGACATAATTAGTTTACTAATATTTAACAAAAATCACGATCTTTCCCCTGACAAACTTAGTGGAACTCAGGACACAAACCCTGGCCATCGGTTTCAAAGTCCTGTGCTTTGTATGGCCGCCATCCACCCCAACCACGCTCTGTATCTTGTGTGTGGTACATAAATGTAGCACCTTCTAAACTAGAACAACTTTGTGGAGGAACATAATCCCAGTAATTGACAAAACCAATTAGTATGTCTCAAAAGAGTCAAGGGGAAAAGTTCATCTTTACAGTCTGTGTAGCCTCTGAGACGTGAAAATACAGCAGCTTGTGAAAAGCAGCAAAGCTGTATTTCAAGTGATGGAGGACAAGCTGCCTCTGCTCTGCAGGGATAGTCTATAGCAATTCCAGGGTGAAACTGGAATTTGTGGACGAACAAGCCAGAGAGACAGTTCAGAGATGGATGAAACCACATCCATCAAACCCAGGCATAGTTAACCAGCCAGAACCTTTGCCTGAATAATTACTCAAAACAGGACGTGTTTCGGCCATGTCTGTATACTTCATTGTGATGTGTTTGACAATTTTTTGTTTTCCAACTTTGTCAAGTGTCAGTGAGCAGGTGATGCCAGATGGGAGCTGATCCTCAGCAATTTGTCCTTCAGATGGACTAAACAGAAACCAAGCGTTGCTGTGACTTTGACCTCCTGTGTGGCCGGATCAGATAAGAGCTACAGGTAAACACAAACACTGTGAAAGAAGGGAAAACAAAGCTCCAATGATAAATGATGCACACACGCTTTGACACACACACACACACACACACACACACACACACACACACACACACACACACACACACACACACAGTCTACATGCAGAGCCAAAAACCTGATCTAATGCAGGGATGCTCTCTCACACACACACACACACACACACACACACACACACACACACACACACACACACACACACACACACACACACACACACACACACACACACACACACACACACACACACACACACACACACGCGCAACTGACCTATCATCTTTGATTGTGGCACATTGAGTAATGAGGGGTCATTTGCCTCAGTTAAACATGTTTAGGTTGTAGGTTGTAGGGTGTGTGTGTGTGTGGGGGGGGGGGGGAAGGGGGGGGGGCAGAGGCATAACCACATGCAGACACACTCAGATTGACAAAGAGTCATATACATACACAGATTCTCCCTTAAATGCATATAGACATCTACGCCTTTACACACTCCTACTAACAGAGAGACAACTACATGCAGATGCATACACATGCATACAAATTAGCAGATGCTTCTTACACACACACACACACACACACACACACACACACACACACACACACACACACACACCCCTCCACACACACTACGCACTTGTCTTGTGTAAGTGAGATGTCTTCTGTTTCAACAATGTGTGCAGTGTGCGCTGCCTGCCTTTTCTTCCCTTGGCAGAGTTACCCAATCCCCTGACACGCATTCTGCATGGATGACGGCGAGCTCTTCTCATGATGCCGCCGGAGCCACCCGTTTAGTTCCGCCTCGACCCTGTACACGCACAGTTCACAGGGTCAGAGGGCCGAGGGGTGCCGCCGGGGTGGGACCGACTGTGTGTGAGCGGTTATGAAGAACCCAGAGCGTAGAGTCTGTAATGGACAGCTTTGATCTGTCCAGCTCGTCCTTGTCCGAAGATGTAACATCTGACCGGGCCTCTTGTATATTTAGTCCCAGTACAGTGCCATACAGTGTGGACTCAGAGAAATATTAATGACCCTGGTTGTGATCTCTGAAGACCAGAACGCAAGAGTTCAAACCACTGAGAGCACCGAAACCTTGTGTTGACCTTGCTGGAAATCAGCAGATAGAGTGGGATTGTGTGTGCTCGTGTATGTATGTGAGTGTTTGCATTTGTGTGTGCTTGCCTGCGGCTATGCCCTCACCTCCGGTGACCCCCAAGAAAGAGCTCAAAGGCACAGAGGCGACACGATCTGACCCCTGACAGAATCCTAGCCAAATTAGATAACTCCAGTCATTTATTATTGCAGGTTGTGACGTTCCAGGTATACCATGAGAACGTGCTCCAGAATCAAAGTGCAAGTCGAGACCTGCCTTTGTCAGATCACAGAGAGAACATTGACTGCATTAGTATTAGAGAGTGAGTCAGCAGATCAGGCCGGTCGATTTTGGCACGAGCCTCAGTTCACATGTGGTAACCCATTTCATAGAGAATACACTTTGAAGGGCTTTACAGCCTGATGTCGTGGGAGAATTAAGTGAAACATTTGAATCGAAACCAAATGAAATCTCAACCCTTTGTCCATAATTGATGGATTCTTTTGCGCAAGCTTCTGCATGCAGCGCCTAAGCCAGCAACACCCCAGAGCCTCTCCCCAGCTGATTCCCAGAGAAAACAAGTTGCGCGCCCATGAGACTTTCAATTAAGACACACTGAGCTGGTTATACTGAGCCTGAGGTCTGGCATCCAGCTCCCATACTCCCTCACTTTTTATGATGCTCTCCAATCTCTAAACTCACTTATTATATAATCATATTGCAGAGGCCATAAAACAAAAGCTTGTTGTGTATGAACGTGCACTGCGGTGTATGTGTGTAGAGGTGTGTCTGGGAGTATAACTCAAACATAACTCAAAAATATTGTGTGAAAGTGTGTCAATAAATAATTGCCTTTTGTATATCACTTCTTTATCCCAGTGTGTGAGCGTTTGTGTGTATGTGGGTGTATTCTAAGCAAACACATAAGTGAACGCAAGATTGTGCCATTAGGAACAGGATGTACTGTATGTACGTCAGTTCTGTAGACTGGGGTTTGGCATGGCTGTTTGAATGTCTGGCAAATAGTGGATGAAACTGGCCCGGGGTCATGTTGTGATGCCGCATATTGCGTAAAAACACAAAGAAAAACACACTATAAGAGTCAAAACCCTAAAAGAGAGAAAGAAGGCGAGGGAGTGATGAATAAACAAAAGATGCTTTCACACATTTGGGCTTTTAGTTTGCTGTTAATGGAACATTGGCATCTGCTCCAGCACATGTTAACAGCAATTCGATTACATAGTACCTTTACCTCTTAAGCATCATTCTGCCTGTTCTACAACTGTATATTCAAAAGCTTTATATTTCTGCTATGGGCCTGCAAGTTTTTACCGGTCCTATTTCTTTAGTAGAATGTAGTTTGAATAAAATGTAAGTGATTTCACAATGCTCACATTTGACTTGTTTAGCACCAGTAAAATATATGAAATAGCGGAAATCTAACAGCTTCTAAATATATTGTCTGATATTATATCTGAATGTCTAAGTGGGAATTTTATGTACTACATATTTAAAACTCCCGCAGGAAGAGAATGGAGTAGAATAAGATCAAATAGAATAGGTGACAAGAAAATGGTTGGGCTTATATATCTTATATACAAGTATAAACAATAATGGATAGTAGGAGATTCTTTCCAGCCCCCTCCTACACATCCTGCCCTCTGTAGCCTCTCATGTGCTCCTCAGGACCTCCACTTCCTTCCAGGGTTACAGCCCAGGCCTTGGCCTTTCACCAGGTGGCTCCTGTCCAGCCACCAGCCCTGCACATCCCACCCTGTCTCAGACACAAGACCACCTAATTTAACTGGCTGCAGTTACCTTTCCACGCCGATTGCTTAATCTGCTCAATGCTCATTTTGTAGCTTTTGTTTAATAATCAGTCTTCCTAAAGCATACCAAATAGGAAAGGATGTGACCAGGGAAATACCTGCAAGTAAATTTAGCATACTTTTTACAGTCAGTTGAGTGTGACTGACATCCTATCTTATGCTGAAGTGTATTCTCGCACCACACCCTTTCAGCACTGTGCAGGAAATAACAAAACATGAATGATTTTCAACCATTCTTAGCCAGTTTCCATTACATATCCAGCAGCTCTGTCTTCCTGCCTCTGTCTGTCCCTCAACTCACTTCCACTCTCCTTACAATCCCGCTGAGCCTACATGTGTGTGTTTGTATGCTTTGTACACAACAAGTAACCTAGTGTGTTTTATCTCCTTGATTTCTACATCATCACAAGTTCAAGCCCTTTTTTTCTCTGCTTATCTTGTTTGAGCTTTTGTTTGCCTGTGTGGCCTGTGTGTTCTGTGCTCATATGTGCGTGTGTGTGTGTGTGTGTGTGTGTGCGTGTGTGTGTGTTATTTAAAGGAAAAAGCACGGCGGATGTACAATAGGGACTCCTGCCAGACACCTCACTAACAATCAGAGGGTCTCTGCTCAGTTTCCTGTTTGACTTTTTATTGGCTGCATGCAGGCATCACCACCGCGACACAGACAGGAAGTGCAGCACCACTACGTGATGGACAAATGGACAGGAAGATTAAAAACACGAGGAGAGAATGTGCGGATACACTCCCTAATCTATTTCAGGCTTTGAAAAGACACACAGACACACATAGGCATGGACACACACACACACACACACTAAGGATGCTTTGCTTCCTGCCCTTTGCCACCAGTGAGTCAGACATTTTTACTTTTGCTGTGTTTTGTTTTGAATACCTTTCTCTTCCTTTCAGAAGTCAAACATCATCAAGCCTGTTTTGTGGACATGTGAAAAAGCCACCAGTGTGTATACAGTGTAAGTGTTACGGCTGCCACTTCAACAAAATACATAGCATAAGACCACACCTCTCACAGCTAATTTAACACTTTAACACATTATTTCTCATACAAATTATAAAATTTAGTTTATAATAATAGAATAACCCATCCAGCCACTGAAGCAGATACAACTCTGCAGATTCCCTTAGGTAGGTTAGATCATTTTAGCTAACTTCAGCTAGATAACGCTGTGTTAAGTGACATCACTGAGTCAGTTCACAGACTCTCTCTTCTTCTATGGAAGATTGGATTATGTTGTCTGTCAAATCCAAAATAAATCAAATCAAATAAAAAAAATATACAGAGATGTTGCTGTTCCTCCTAGATTGGGTTTATCAAAGACACAAAGCAAAATAAGCACAGCAGAAAAACGTCAGGCCACCATGTTTGACTATATATCTTCAAAAGTTACAGTTAAGGCTGAAAATGACCACAGAAATACAATTGATTCGTACAGTGTGAGCCACTGGTTACAGTTCTGTTTTTAAGGGGCGTGTCTACACCTCCTTCTCCATGCCCATTCCCATCTCCCAGCGCTGTTCCCAGCGGAGTTCCCAGTAATCAGCGCTCCTTTGATGGGGAAGCAGTGCAGGGAGAGGCACAAGGGATTATGACTGAAACAGCCGGAGCTTTGGTTACAGTCTCTATGTTTTCTAAGCCAGCACAACGGCAATCTGGGAATTTTCCACTGAATCACAGAAAAAGAGATGGTGGGCTTGCACACGTGATCACAGAAAAATGTACACAAGAGATATGTGCACTTTTGTATGCAAGGAAAAGCATGCACGAAGCATCCAATATATACAGCGATGACAAGAAATACAATAACCGCCTGAATGTGGCTCAATTAAGTTCACATTTATGCGGTTAGTAGGGGTGGAACGGTACATGTATTCGTATTGAACCAAAATCAATGTAAAGTAATGCGGAACTGCATTTTTGTTTTGCCTTTCCCTCCATTGTACCGAACCGTGACTTGTGTGTACCATTCCACCCCTAGCAGTTAGTTAACACATTTGTTTCAATACACGAGGAGAAGTTATGGAGGCAGTGGTGAACGTTTTGACCATTAGACAAAAGCATGGGGCCCCCAACAAACAAGGGCCATGCATCCTTACTCACACAGTAACGCAACAATAAGATGCAAACTCATCTAAAATTAGTTTTGCTGCTCTACAAATTACCAGTTCTCCTTTTCTCATTATCTCGAACAAATTGTTAACACAAACATCTCCCATTATTTCCTTCCATCTTATTTGGTTTTATCCTTATTTTATTATGTGTTCTCCCTGACTATATTATCATCAAAGCTCCTATTAAGAAACATCCCCACCAGGGATGAGTTATAATAGACCACTTTATTACACATTCATTTTAAGATCGTTGATTCCCCAAAAGAGTACATCTCTCATATTACTGTATTGGTGTGAGCTGGGTATTACATCATGACCTTCTTTCAGGGCCTCATTAGCCTGCCCGTTATCTCATTAGCAAATTGAGTGGACCTTGTTAGCACCTGTAATCTCCACCAGGATGGTGCTGGTTAACAGGGTGCTGTTTGTTAATGAGATTGATTTATCAGATACGCAAGTGCTCCACTTTTACTTTTTCTTCTTTTTTTACCATTTTGGGTAGATTTCTGCTCTCAAAGAGTCTGAGCTGGAAAATCATTTTATCACCATGAATGACACCAGCCAAGGTCAGTGGTTTATGTTTGTGCATCATCCTACCAACTTAAAGCTTGCAGCCATACATTTTGACCACAGCAGTACGCTGCTGTTAATGCTGTTAAGATGGTTGAGAGGAATGTTTAACTTAATAGATAGCAGCCTCCTTTTCTGCGTTGGCAACAACAAACACACAAATACATTTAGAATAGCAGGAAGACAGGTTTTTCCTTTAAAAGAATGAAAAACAAACAGCTCTGTGTTTCCTTCTAAATAGCTTGTTTGAATTACTCCTTTATTTGTGTTAAGGGCCTGTGCATTTCTGGAAGTGGAAAGCCTGAGGAAAGAGGGGGTGGGGATGGAAAGTGGAGGGTGTCCTATGGGTTAATTTGGCCCTATTTTGTTGGTGGTCATGCTAAAGCTGTGTATCGCCAAGAGGGACATGCCGTTTGGGATGGAGGGAGGAGGGGGGGCGGGTGTTTTTTTTTTCTTTAGAGGGGACACAAATGCACAGAGGAAACACTGGTAGCACTTAAGAAAAGCCAAATAAACAATTTGGGTCCAAATGATTCACAGGTGCGGGCAGGCAGGACCGCCATCTGCGGCGGGGCCTACGGTGGCACTCCTCCAGTGGTGGCATGGTCCTCCGTAAGAGCACGATTATGTAATCACCTCAGCTGTCGGTAGGGCTCAACCAAACCACAGAGGGAGGGAAGATGGGTGCTGTTGACGTTTTGGTGTTGCTGTTCAGAATTTGTCTTCCAATAGCACTCCATGAATAACTCTGTGTGCTTGCATGTGTTCAGAGTTCTCACATTCCCTGTGAATTTTAAGGGTCTGCTATGAGTATGCTGTACTTGACAACTGGTTAGTCATTATTTCACAACACCACTTCTTTCTGTAAAGCCGCGGTCACACCACAAAGTGAACTCACTCGTCCACGTGAAATAGATGGAGCTGGAAGCTTGGTGAAGTAGTGACTACTCACAGAGATAGTTGGTAAACTCCTTTAGCTGGCGAGCTAACTGTTAACTGGCTAGCAGGCTGGGCTACTGTTATTTAGTCACAATAGCTCCCGGAGGTTCTCAATATGTTCTCTCTAGTGTTCAGTTTACTTCCCCCTGGCATTTTGTTCACCATTGCACACCATTTTGTTCAATAAAGAGTGATTGAAGAGGAAGAACAGCGCTCTCAAAGCTGAAGACCTTGTTAACGGTCAATTAGCAAACTTGTTAGCTTATTAGTTTAGCTCAGTTGCTAATAGAACAAGTTTATTCACAAAATGTATTTATACAGGCTTCCTTTATTTTGTACCCTCTGGCTCTCGGTCCCCTCAAAAGGTCAGCACTGTCAACATGGCTTGCTATTGGTCAATGACGCAAATTTGGGGGTCCAAGTTCACCAAGGCTAAACTATATGCAGAACATTCACACGGATTAATGTTGTCTCCTCAAGTGGATCTTCTGATTGTTTTAAATTCTGGTGTGACAAAAGCTTAAGATCACCTAGGGTGGCTGATGAAGTCCAAAAACTTCTGAATTTGTTATAACAGCGTGCATTTAAAGATTTCAGATTATTCCCACAGGACTGGAAACTGGAAAAGGACATCAACATTTAAGTAATTTCAATGCACTTATGCTGGTTAAGTCTCCGAGTACAAAACAACTCAATAATGTTCAAAAGAGGCGCCGAACACAACACACACAATGCAGCTTTTTGAACAACCCTCCATTCAATGATGGCCGCAGCGGTCAAAATCTTAACTTGATTAGTGGGATAAACATCAGCTCAAAAGCATTAGTGCGGTATGGTAAAGTGGTGACCTCACTGATAATGCATACACACACTTAGCAAGCACTAAAACTAAGCTCAGCATGGGCAGCTGCCAAGGCCAATCAAAGCCCTCTGTACATCCTGGGAGCAGCTGTCGTGTCCAATCGTAGCTGCACGTGTGTCATCTGCCTTTCAGTTGGAAATTAAGTTCAGAATAGCACAGTGTGAACCCAACGACATCACTCTTTTTGGTTGCATGCGTCTTCTCGTCAGGGGAAAGAAAGGATTGCATTTATTAAAACTGAAAGTCATTCAGATTAAAAATAGATTTTTTAGAGGAATGTGGACAAAAGATTTTAATAATGAATTGAAGAACAAAGCATCAAAGACTACAGTTGATCTAACACAGCTTTGCAACAGAAGCGTAAATCTAAATATCTTTTATCTAAAAACAAACCCAGCTTCTTACTTTTAATTGTCATGAAAAAAAGCTTGATCTATGTTATCTCTTTTCCTCTATGATCCCTCTAATAACAAGTTGGTCTAGTCACCTTCCCAGCAGGCGGTGGAGTCTGGGACTCCCACTATTTTACCCACCATTACATTCCCTAATAAGCCATCAAAGTTCTATCAGTGCACACAAGGACCCAGGCAGACTCAGGTGACCTCAGGTGACCTGTGTGCAGGTCAGTTCCTGTGCCCACGGGCGCCTTGGGGCTCGCGATGAGCCAAAGGTCATGTCAAGGGGGGGAAAAGAGGGGACGATGGGAAAAAAAAGATGGAAGTTGCCCCCTCCAACATGCACACACTCAGTCCTGATTATCTAAGGATAACCAACTGAGGTGTAAGTGTTCTCCAGAGGGGGGTGGGACAGAGAGAAGCCCTGTTTCCTTCGCTTCTGAGCACAAAGTGTGTCTGTGGTGAGGTCAGCTGGTGACAGCTGAACGCTCCCAATCTGTACACCTCAGCCAGCTACTGCTTCACAGACTTACTGAAAAGGCTGATTCATGCATTCATCCTGGTAGCAAAATGATTCACAGCTTACACACACACACACACACACACACGCTACACAAACACATTTGGACCCCAAGCAGGAGCTGAGGTCTTAACACAATCACCTTTTCTTCTTTGTTGGAAGGCAGGAAAAACAGTGGTGCGACACGGCGGCTTCTCTGCCCATGTGGAAAGACTCATGGGAGATTATCGCAGTGTAGCCTGGGCCGAGGTCGAACAAGGGCCCAGCTGTTGAACAGGAAGTCACCTCCGGCACGGCCCTGCGCCGCAAGCAGTCCTCCTTGCTGCCTGGCCGGCAGCCGGTTGAGGGAGGAAAGTCAAAACTGACACTGATACAACAAAGTCTCAAGAAAGCTTCCAGTGTGCTCAGACTGTGTGTAAATCTGAGAGAGGCATGAGAGACTGTGGATGGAGAGCAGTTGGACACAGTGATGGACATACAGAAATATATACAGAGAGAATGAGGAAGTGGAGTATATAAAAGGGAGGATGTGTTTGAGATTAATCGAGAACATTTCTCAGGTTGAATAAATCCTGTGCAGTTCCTTTGCAGTGGGAGTAAACGTATGCCTTTACAAAGAGGTGTTTAATACTGAACGGAAATCTGAACCTGATGGGAAGTCAAGTTGAGAAAGCGAAAGAAACTGTCCCACAGCTGCAGTCCCATTAAAGTGAACTGTACTGATGTTGCCCTCACAATGGACATCTGATGGAGCAACCACAAAGAAATGTTGTAAACAATCTTCGAATGACATTTACTACCAAGATTGTGCCACAATCTGCGCACAGCTGAGCCATACGGCTTCTTTTGACGTCTAGAGCTTTGATGCAGCTTCAGATGTGCCGCCTACGCAACTGCAGAGCTGCGAAAGAGGGAGCGAAAAAGAAATTTGTTGAAAGGAAAAAAAAAGAAGGGACAGAGATGCATAGAGAAAACACAACCTCCCTGCCAGAGAGAGAGAAACACACTCAGTCATTAGCATTGCAGATGCTAGCGATAGAAAGTGTGAATGGGCCTCATGCATACAGCAGCCTGAATCTGAGCATTGTCTGAGGACTGCGCAGTAGTCTTACTGTACAGCAGAGTGTGGGAGTGGAGTTAGAATCCAGTGTTCTGCAGCGGTCGGAATTCACTGTGGATATGTGTGGGATTCAAGGCTTTCCTCTTATCACAGCCAAATGTCAAAGTGAGGATGTAGCGGCGCGGAAACAGAATAAAGCATAGCAGGAATACTTCTCAGGCTGTGTCAGCGGCATACTTTACATTCAGCAGCAAACTCAAGTGAGGCACTCTCTTATTTCAGCTTCCAGACCTCCAGCTGATATGCTGATATAACAGGAATATGGAGATAAACTGGAGATGAAAATCCTCAGTTTCTATTTCTGCACACACAGTTGCATAGCTGAGCCCCACTTATCAGACAATAATTACACTGCTTTATAAATCCAGATACTGGTGATGTCCGCAGTCTAATCAGTTGTAGAGTTTACACTATGATCAAGTCTGATAAGTGGGTAAAAGGTGAGGTAATCCCCTGCAACTTGTTGACAGCACAGGCCGCCTTTGTAGTTTTGAGTTATCTCCTGTAACCTCCATGATAGCTCATCCAACATGATCAAATGTAGCCTAACAAAGTTAGCTCTGCCCTAACCACAACCTACACTCCCTCATGACCCTCATTAACCAACTACGTCTGGCCACTGCATGGTCCATCAGTTCTGTTTGAAGTGTGCGTCTGTCACTGTCTCCTCCAGCTCTGGGACAGATGACCCGAAGACCTTGTCCTTCAGAGGCCGGACGATCAATACATACAAGGGCTCCTCCTGCCGTCATCAAACAAGCTGAATCCGCGTGTGTTTAAACGAACCTGTGTGATTGTACTTGTGTGTGTGTGTGTGTGTGTGTGTGTGTGTGTGTGTGTGTGTGTGTGTGTGTGTGTGTGTGTGTGTGTGTGTGTGTGTGTGTGTGTGTGTGTGTGTAAGCATCTAATCCTACCTACAGCTGGTGTAATTCTGATTCAGCGGACTGAGAATCAATATAACGAGGGGTGTAGCAGTTGATTAGCATAAACATGTCTATTGATCAGGAGTGTTTGTGCTGAATATACCCCGATGCACACTGCTGGGTGCTTAAGCACATGGCTCACTAATCTATAGGCTCATAGTAAACACCGTTTAACTAATGAGAGCATGGACATTTACAAAGCGGCCATTTAGCTGCTGCTTCTTTACTAAGTAACTTAAAAATGAATGGTAAAGTTACATACCTCGCTCAATGGCACCTTGGCTATCAAAACTATTTTTATTTTCTGTACACACAGTATAAGTAATGCTTATTGTTTAAGGTTTTTAACGATTTCCACAGAAAATACAAACTGTGTTTCACCTTGATTTTATGACCTAATAATCAAAAAGTTGTGTTTATGGCTGAAAAAGGACAGCACCGTTTTTAGTACTAGGTCCTCGTGCACTGTTCTGGAAATAGAAAGTATGGTGATAAGCGTAATTGAGTGGCTGATTATGCACAAGCACCATTATTTTGTATGTGATTTTCTGCAAGAGTTTTGTACTATTGAACTTTCTCATTGTCATAATGGAAATCAAATAAAAATAAGCCCTACATATAAGGCAAATCCACAACTATATTTAGCATCAGAACACCCTCCCAATGTAGAGAGCAGTGCCAAAGCAATATGTAATAGAAACGTCTAGCTTTTTTCCTGTAATATATCAAATTATAGGAGGAGCGGATACACACATAACTCACATCTTGTATTTTTCTACCTTTGAAAAAGAGAACTCAATATTAATGTGTTTGGGAAACGCTGAGCACTGCAATGACATAAAAATGTCATCTCCACCTTTAAGAATCGCTCGCACTGTAACTTTTTTTAAAACATTCACCTCAAATATGCAGCCCAAATTGGACAGTCACAGCAGCTCCCTGGGAGTATGGTTGAGCTGCATAACTTAAGGTGAAGGCGTGTGTATTTTCCATACTCGCACAGCATGGAGGGAGATTCGCCTTCACGTCTCATGGCAATCTGTCAGAGAGCCACAAGCAGCACGCTGACACACCAAAACAGGGGCTCCATTCTCCTCAAACGTTTCTCAACCTAGATGAGTCACAGAGTAACTGGCACTGCTTGAAACAAACATGTCGGCCCTTCGGTTCCTTGCGGCCGGGGCTGAGCGGATAATAAGAGAGCTGGTAGGAATCAGGGGCCTTTCTAATCCTAACCTCCACATAGACAGCACTATTATCAGCCTTGTGTTTAAGTCAGATTACATGCTACAATTAAAGGAGGCATCGGCAGGCTCCTTCATGGGAACCGCTACAGCGAGCCAAGGGCCAAGAGTTTGGAGAGTTTAGGAGAAAAGGCCGTGTTTGTGGAGCGTAAAGACCGACAAACTGTCCTGGTGGTAGTGGTGGAACGGTTGAGTCATGAGCTTATGCTAAACATGGGTGGAGATGCATAAACATGCACTGTACACAGAGGAATATATTCATAAACAACAGGGGGGAAAGAAATAGAGAAAGTGTTCATACACATTTTATACACAGTCGACTGAGTCATACCAGAAGTATGCTGCTCAGAACCTTTTACAAATGTTATAACCTTTTAACAATTTAGAGGTTTTACAGGTTTGCTGCAGCTTAAATGAGCTGGTTATCAATCATGTTATTATTGGACAATCGACGGCAGAGTAAATTAGAGTACATGACACATGCACACACTTGAACATGCATAAAGAGTTACAAATGCAAAAAAAAAGTCACAGTTCATCTGTTATAAAACAGATGACAGCTGGATCAAAAAAACGTCAATAGCACATGAATAAATGAATAAACAAATGTGTAAATGAAGAAGCAAACAGACAAGTGAATGCATAATTGTGAAAGGCCTTCTGTGCGCTCCTCCCGCTGCACACAGCAACGGGTGTGTGTGGTGCTGACGAGAGGCCAATAGGGAAATCAGTGGAGACGCTTTAAATGCCTTAATGCAGTCAAATTGTTTTCAGATTTCGCATTGATGGACAGTTTCCTTCAACCATTTAACTACCTCTACACACACACACACTCCTCCAGAGCACCGGTCAGTCGCTCCAAGTCTGGACATCGTTACGACGCTCTTTGCTCGACCCTTGCCCTCTGACCTGTGATCCTGAAGTGCTGTTGAATCGTGAGCCACTGAGGTGGGCAGGATGGAGGACTAATCTGGGACAGGAAGTCATGGCCGGAAAGAGAAGGACAGGGGTTGGTGGAGGCTGATTGATATATACCTAAATAAACCAATATAGATCAAAGGAGGAGATATGCCGCGAAGAAGCGCAGAAAGCCTTGGTTTCTCTCACGGCCCAGCACAAACAGAAGTCATAAGGTGTGAGGGATATCTGAAAGACCAGTGGCATCCGGTTTCTGCCCGGACTTGTGCTTTACACCTGATTAGTTACAGGAGGTGAACAGATGAGTACAGATGAAATGAGACGGAAGACAAATGGGAAAAGAGTTGAGAGTGAGAGGGAGAGGAGCTGCCAATCTTAAGCAAAGTTAATGCCTCTTATCCTCAGTCACATCTTATCTATCTGGAGCTAATCTCCAATCATCTAAATTCTCTGAGATTACTCCATCCACTCAAAGGACCCTGCCTCCACCCTTCTCTGTGAATGTAATGTGAAAAAAGAAAAAAGGAAGATATTTATCTATGGTCTGCATACAAGCATACGAGTCAAATTTACATGATCACAATGTCATTTGACTTGATTTTTATTCTTCTTGACTTGATGATGACCTGCGTCAGATTTCTAACACGTGTGTGAAAGTGTCACAAGGTTTTAAAGATGCCTATTCCTCATGTGATATGTTTGTACCATTGTATGATTTGACACTTTTTACTTGGTATTGCTTTTTTAACCTTTTTCACATTGTTCCGGAGATCCGAAAAACTGACCAAACTGGCTTTTACCTATAACCGCCATCCCAGCATAGCTGAGGGGCTGAGGCATGTCCAGACAAGTATCATGGTTCAGGGTGACAGGGGTTTAGAAAACTGAGCGATGGATGGATGAATGGATGAGTGGCGAGTATGGGGGTTGTGGGCAGTCTGAAAACTGGTGAAGAGAGGAACAAGTGACCGGACCCAAACACAGAGGACACTCTTTTATATATATATATATATATATATATATATATATATATATATATATATACACATATACATATATATATATATATATATATATATATATATATATACATACACATATACATACATATACATATATATATACATATACATACATATACATATATATACATATACATATATATACATACATATATATATATACACATACATATATATATATATATATATATACATATATATATATATACATACATATATATATATATATATATACATATACATATATATATACATATACATATATATACATATACATATATATACATATACATATATATATATACATATATATATATATATATATATATAAAACTTATAATACAAGATACGCACCTATTGGACATCAATTAAACGATGTACTATAATGTAAACATTTTTAATTTAATTACAACTGCAAGGAATAGTGGATTCAAAACAAGTTTACCGCATGTCCACTTAATGTCCATTAAGTAGCTGTTTTGGAGCTTTCGATCATTTGCTTCGTTGTCATGGAGTACATGGTCAATTTTTTAGTGCACTTGAAGAAGTACTTGTCCATGTTGGCTTAAAAGTTGAAATTGAAGATTCACTCAATACTTTCACCACAAGGTCCATTCAGTAGCTGTTCTGGAGCATTTAGATATTGCAAGATCGAACTTTTTTTCAGTTGTTTGTTGCCTTATGAGGCAATACTGACAATCATCACCACATTCAAAACTCAAGTCATTTATCATGCCTGCTGGCATTTTGCTACTTTTCCTGTATGCATGTTCTGTATACACAAAACACAGTTAGGGCCCTATCTTGCACCCAGCGCAATTGACTTTGTACACCGACGCATGTGTCATTCCTATTTTGCACCCGACGCACAGCGGACTTTTCCCTCCACAGACGCACGTCGGTAAATTAGGGAATGAACTTGCGCTCCTGGGGGCGGTTCAGCGAAAAGAAGAGGCGTGTTCCGGCGCAAATGTTCCCTGGTGCTATTTTGCAGTTTCAGAAAACAATTCCGCCACTGACCAGAAAAAAACTGGTCTAAAGTCAGTGGCGCTAGTCTAAAGTCAGTGGCGCTAGTCTATAGTCAGTGGCGCGTTATTCAGATGCTATTTTAGGGGCGCATGCTTGGCCATAATGTAGCGTGTACACAACGCGCTACACTTTGCTTCTCTCATCTACACGGACGCAGCAGTTCCCATTTTTGCAAACCATACATAATTATAAGGAAAAATATTAGTGAAAATGCGCTTCAGGTGTTTGGATAGGTCAGGAGGCACTTTACAGTACAGTCCTCAAAAAGTCGCAGCATTCTTTGTGGCTTGTTGTGTTTTACACATCTCCATGAATCATGGATGTGTTTATGACATAAATGAGGAAATATTAGAGGACTTAACGAGACGTGATGTTGAACTACAGCGGGATTAGACACTTGAGGGTCCGGGAGTGGCTCCTGGTGGAGCGGGTGGACGGAGATGGAGTGAGGGGGAGGAGGAAGGGGCACAACAGGAGCAGGTGGTACGTTTGGAGGCCGACGCTCCATGGCTGCAGCAATCCTCTCCAGACTTGAGGAGATGCGCCTGAGAGGCCGCAGCAACATCGCCACCCGGTCAAGACGGGCATTTATTACTTTGCTGCATCCTGGACAGCTCCTGCTCCAGCCCTGGCGAGAACGTCTCCTCGGCTGTGAACCCGTGCGCCAGGCAAATTCGCCGTCATAATAGCAATCCGCCATGGAACAAGCGCGCCTGCTCTTAAAGGGAATGTGAGATGACGCTCCGATTGGTTTATTGCACGTTACGCCCAAACCACACCTAGCTACTTCAGACCAACCCATTTTAGATTTGCGTCGGGCGCAAGACTCATTTATCCCGCCGGTAAAATAGCAACAGCGCCCGAGCTCCGCCCACAAAGCTACTTGCGTTTTGCGCTTGATACTTGCGTTTCAGATCGTTAAAATAGGGCCCTTAACCTACCATATGCAACAGGAACACTTTCCTTGTTTCTCTTTGTGTCTTTAGCTTCATTCCAATAATCCCTGAAATAATTAGTCATGACAGCACTAGTCTTTGACTCTTTCTGGCTGAGTCATGTTTAACGCAGTTTTAAAATACCTGCTAAATAGACAGTGTATGTGCTGCTGCTAGTAATTAGTGTGTTAGTTCCTCTTCAACGAAGAACATATTTAGTGTTTCAAATCAAATACTGAATGCCTTTTATCACATCTGTATTAACTATCCCATTTCATTTGAGCCCCTTGCCTTTTGTCAAATCCTAAAACTTGCATAATGTATGGGGGTCAATGTATTCTTGGACGTTCTGGCCATTTACTCAGAAACCAGACTTGACCAAGCATGTTTTGTAAAATAACCCTTCATTTAATTTTTATTCTTCCTGTTCTTTTCTTTTTCTTCAACCTTTTCTTTTTGTTCTGGCAGTAAATATGAGACTTCAGGCAACACACTTCTCCATCAAGAGGGTTTTCCAAGAACAATAATGCTGTGACCCAGGAAGCACACACAAGCGTTTCAACCTCTCTTGCACAAGCACACACAAGCAAACACACACACACACACACACACACACAGCAACATCTGCGTATGATGAAGTGGTCAGCGCTCCAGTAAAACTGGTTGGGGCTTTAAAGACATTCCTCCATTTTACGGCTAGGTGAGAAAGAGAGATGGCTGAAGGTAATGAGGAGGCAAATGGCTCGAGTGTCACTGACACTACACCAGCTCCCTGATCCCTATCGCAGCTTTCCTCCAGGCCAAACAAACAAACAAACAAACAAACAAACAAACAAACAAACAAACAACAGGACAAACAATGCAGAGGTAATTGACATTCCTAATGAGGTGGAACACAACCCCCTGCAGGATTGTATATATGTTTGTTTGTGCACACTCAATCCAGCACCTCAGTGCAGTGTAGATATCAGTCATTGCGAGGCTCACTAGGTGCTCAGTATTTAAATTCAATTTGAGGATGTTGTGTTTGCTACAGCAAGTGGGAATGAGTTAAGTTAATGCCTGATTAGTTACGTCACCAGGCGCTCTTAGACAGAGTATTTATTGACATGAAATGCAAAGACTGTGCAACATTAACGCTGTCCTTGAATGCAGATGCATTTTACACTGGACTGTATTCATCATAAAGAGGAGAATGAGGAAATGACAGTACTTTATTTTGGGAGGAAATAGAGATGTGGGAGAATCCAGGACTAAGGATGGAACTAAGGCCCGCTACACATGATCAGCAGTGTGAGATGTGGGGTCTAGGCTAAGGCGTAATTTCCATTGGGGATGGCGGGACATCATGGACACCTGTCACCTCATTACTTTTGATTGTCGTGGTGATGTGTGAAATCATGGTAGCGCCCAAGGTAGCACTGTGTTGATGTTCGAAGTCTTTAAACTGCCAGATTACTCTGTCAGAACTGCTTGTTGGATGGTAAAATAGCCTCAGAAAATGCGCCTCCCAACACCTCTACTGCATTGAAATTAGAGGGTGGGTGGGGGCTATATCCGACAATTTCTATTAACTTTCTGAAACAGACAATTCAACATTTACACTCACTTCACACCAGGATTGGCCAGACACTACACAGGTGTACAGAGGTGTGAAAGTAAGCAGTTTATTTGTTACACAACTATTTGTGGCCCTCTGATGTATGTATTACAAAACAGGAATCAAGGTAAGTACATTTCTGATGTGTAAATTCAATGCATTAACATTATTTCGTAGAGTTTATCAAAAATGGACGTCAGTGGTAAAAAGGATTTCAGCAGCAAACTGTCCCTAAAGTGAGGGGCAACGGACTACAATAACCTACAATGTCAAATAGAAATACTAGTAATAATGGATCTAACACGCAGTACTAAGTCAAAGACTCAGTACAAACAGTCAAATGAAAACAATAAACAATCTGACTGACTTGCAACAGTGCATCCTAAATAAGGATTCTCAACACATGAGCTGTTTAAAATGAGTATTGATCATGCTCAATCAATAAAACAGATATCCATAAAGGTTGCATTTGCATACACACTAACACCTAACAAGATCAATACCTAAATAAAGTGTTTGTTTCCAAATGGAAATCTTTTGAACAAACGTGTTGTAGCTCACTCGAAAATTGTAAAGGAGATGAAAATGAAAGGACTGACAGACGTAGAGGCTGGCTGACAGACAGGCTGACAGCTCTCTGCTGTGCCACATTCCTCCTGTGTTGAGTCATGGCATGCTACAGATCAGACACCACTTTCTCAGCAGACTTTCAGTGACTTGGTAATCTGGAGTGTCACACACCCTCTCCAATCCCAGGCCAAGCTATCCAAACAGCGCTGGCGAGCAGGGGGAGGAAATTGAATTTCCCCCCTCAAAGACAGGCCTCCAAATCCCCATCAACAGGAGCTTAGAAAGCCTGCAGTCCATCAAGTTTCATCTGCCACGGTGGTCCGGCCAATCAGGTTCCTTCTTTAATACACACACTGCGTTGTCATGCATGAGCACACACACACAAACAAGTCAGGATGCATACAGAAAAAGTGACGTTCACAGAAAATTCAAGCACTCACAAGCGCTCACATGCACAAACAGATAACTATGCACGCACACAGTCAAACAAATGCAAACACGCATGCACACATAGTCGTACCCCTCCTCTCAATGCCCGCCTTAGCATCAACAATCTGAGGCATTGTGGAGCCTGTGATCCTATGACCTTTGACCTCCGGAGTTAACCCGAGAGCGACCAGCGCTGAGAGGTGAACCAGGCGGCTCATTGAAAGTTGGTGAAGTTCCCATGAGAACGAGAACGGGAGGAGAAGCTCAGAGATCCAAGACCCTGATGATGATGGTGACGAAGGGTTTGAAGCAGAGTTCCATGTTCTGACATGTTCGCTGTGTAGATGTTCAAAATGTAAAAGTCACCAATGTTAAATACCTCATGGCTGGGTGGTACTTTCTTAGGAGTCACAATTAGAGTATGTTTTTTATAATAAAATCACTTTCAACACATTCTTACTGTTTCATAATAATTCTCTGATGCATCAAAGACATCCATCTCCTACTTGGTTGAGCAAAACCAAGTAGATACTAATGTAAGATGAGAACAAGATTCAACCAGAACTCCGTGTGCCAGATTTAACCCCTCCTTCATTACTGTGTTGACAGTCTAACACACAACAGCTGCTCCCACCAGCACCAGCAGCATCTCTCCAGAGCACTATCCCAGCTGCAACACCTCTCCCTGGGCATCCAGGTCAGTGGCCCCAGTCCCTCCCTAAGGGCCAAGGGTCTTGCATTTAAGGCACCAAAATACCCTCCAAATAAATGGAAACAGGTTGTGAGGTCTTGCAATGTGGTGACTTTGTAATTTGTCTTTTCCAATGGCAGTTTCAAGGTTAGTATTGAGGGGTTTGCATGTTTCATGGTTCCCCTAAGACAAAGGTATTTGCAAGGTACCCCTCCATGTCTGAAGATATTGGCAGTCACCATAATTGGAGAAACTGCTGCTACAGTACACATATTTTAGTTCAAAGCTGACTGGTGGTATTGGAGTCATGACCTAATAGAGTTTGTGTTGCCCATTTATCTTACAAATGCCACCAAAACAACTGCAAACATAAAGCCAAACATAAATAACCATACCCACTTTCTTAAAATGTGTGCAGTGTTAAGGAATGGGCCCTCCCAGCTTCATGCCGTGTGAACCAGACAATTTCAAAATGCCTAATTGGATGGTTGTGATGACAATAAAAATGACGATGAGCTGATAATGAGCTATACATGATTGCAGCGATTCCCCTGTTTTTATGCTAAACTTGACACATTTAGTTAGTTTAGCATTTTTAGAATTGTAACATCATTGGGAAATTAAAAACTTTTGTTAAAACAATAAGGATGTTTTTGCTCTTTCTTGTAATGATTTAGTATTGTTTTGACTGCTGTAATTAATTTAACACCAACTAATCTGCTGCTGCAAGCAATGAAAACTACAGTTCCTATGGAGGGACAGTGGCATATTATATGAATCCCTTAAAAAGTGCTGCTTGTGATTCATTGGCTTCTTAAAAAAACTTGCTAGCTGCTGACTGAATTAATACCAGCACTAACATGTAGAGTACTTGTACATACAGTTGTATTCCCACATACTTTGAAACAAAACTAATACATTGAACATAAAAAGGTACTTATCATGCTCTTTAAGTGTAACCTGAACCTGACTGTCTTTCAGTGACTAACACTTATGGAACATTTATTAGACGTTTACTTTTTATGAAGCATAAAAGCATCACTTATCTATTTATTTATTTGTCTATTTATCTATTTAGTGGACATCTTTGACTGAGGGGTGATTGCATAAAAATACATCCATACACACAGTTGACCCTGGGTCAGTCGGCTATCTACCATTTTAATGAGAGATCTCACAGCTTTGGTAGCAGCAGTGTTGCTCACACACACTGACACTGACTTATACTATAGAGGCCAGTTCAACATCCTGTAAACTATACGACCACATCAACACCTCACATGCATGAGAGCGCACACATGAACTGGTTTAACTACTGCACATGCATACACACATACTGTAGACCCATACATGTGTGATCACGTGTTATACAATCATAGTATGCACACACACAGACACACTTTCTAACAGTTGTCTATATCCTGTGAGGCGGTGCTTCAGCGACATCTAAACAATGTATCCTTTAGATAAGGATCTGATCACTGTGTGTGTGTGTGTGTGTGTGTGTGTGTGTGTGTGTGTGTGTGTGTGTGTGTGTGTGTGTGTGTGTGTGTGTGTGTGTGTGTGTGTGTGTGTGTTGCTAGCTATAATCACCAGCATTCATGCTGCACCGGACTCCCAGCGTTTCTACAGCTGTCGCCTCTTGCACTCACTGACCTCCACCAACAGGTCCTGAGGCCATCAGTCCTTATGGCAGCCACTCAAACCCTCCACTGTATGAGCAGAGCTGCAGAGCCAGGGGAGAAGAAGGGCTCTTTAGCAAACTGGGAAGACACTTGTGCACAACACTGCAAACATTTTACAGTCCTGACCCTAGATCAAAGGACAAACACAGACGCAGACTTGTGTGTACACTTACAAGCAGTCAGGATTAGATCCAGTAGGTTTATTTACATGTAGAGCTACATTTAGCTCTAAAATGATTAGTCAATTAAGCGATTAGATAATAATTCTGATATAGTTAATAGTTTATGTAATCTATCAAGCTAAATATTCGTTTTTTTCAGCTTCTCAAATATCAGTGTTTTCTGCTTTTCATAATTTAAATTGAATATTTTTGACAGTTGATTGAGGAAAACAAGGAATCTGATGATGAAAGCTTGGGCTCTAGGAGCTTGTGATGGGCATGTTTTAGTAGAATTAATGATTCACCTAAAAAAGTAACATATTTATATATTTATTGGTAAAGAAAATATTTTTAGTTGCAGCCTAAGTTGAATGTACAAGTTACTTAGAAATATATATGATTAGCAGAATTGTGTGAGAATGCATTGGTGTTACTTGGTTCTTACTGTACATTCTTAAAAAAAAAAAAAAAAAAAATATATATATATATATATATATATATATATATATATATATATATATATATATATATATATATATTAGGGCTGTCAAATGATTAAAATTTTTAATCAAATTAATCACAATTTTCAGTGGATTAATCATGATTAATCACTATTTGCAATTACACCTGAATCCTAACCATTTTTTTCTGAAATGCATACCAAAAGATACTAGTGCTGTCAAGCAATTAAAATATTTAATCGCATTAATGTCATAGTTAACTCGCGATTAATCGCACATTTTTATCTATTCTAAATGTCCCTTGATTTCTTTTTGTCCCATTATATTTTCTCATTTTAATTCTCTTATCAACATGGAAAAGTAGATTGGCTTGCTTTGTGAAAATGTTTTTTTTTATTGAAAACAACATTGTCATATACGTTATGTTCAGTTTCACACTAACATTCACACTTGGAACTAATAATCTGTCACACAATGTAACGCTGTTACCTCGATTTTCCATTGCAGATAGTACTGTAGATAGTCCTGCAGATAGTACTACAGGTAGTACTGCCTCATGCCTGAGGCGAGCGTGGCTCTTCCTACTGTCTATGGGCTCATAGCGTCGTCAGCGGCATAGCCAGTCGTCATAGCAACTGGTTTCCCGTGACTCATTTCCTGGTTCTCGTTCTCTTTCATAACCACCGTAAAATCAAGGAGAGGGTTTTCCTGCTCCAGGTTTCCCACCGTGGTCAGAAAGAACAGAGGAGACACTTTGTTTCTCTCACTGACTGTAGAGTCACTACTCGCTCGCTCTGAAGATAATCGCCGTCACGAGCCTACAAGCTACGCGGCTAGCAAGCTAAAACCGGCCGAGGCTTGTGTCTGGTTTGTTTGCGGTCTGCGAAATTACAAGACCCGCCCTTCAATCACTACTATTGGCCAGGCGTCGAAGGTAACGTAACTCCATTTGTTCAGGTCCTATCCCCTGACCAATCCACTATCCTCACCACTCGCGGTGAAATGCCTAAACCAAACCAATCAGCTGCTTCGTAGGGCGGGACATGGCGTGGCCATAGACAGTTAAAGAAGTGGACTAACAGATCCCGTTGCTCTCTCTATGCGTTACTCGTGCGTTAAAAAAATTATCGGCATTAAAATG
The DNA here is from genome assembly GCA_023631565.1 of Gymnocephalus cernua. Classification (NCBI taxonomy): domain Eukaryota; kingdom Metazoa; phylum Chordata; class Actinopteri; order Perciformes; family Percidae; genus Gymnocephalus; species Gymnocephalus cernua. The sequence goes on from CM042440.1 coordinate 9,867,410, forward strand.
GGTTTGCGTTAACGCCGTTAATAACGCGTTAAACTGACAGCCCTAATATATATATATATATATATATATATATATATATACTAACCCTTTAAACCTAAAATGTCTTCCATTTAAAATCTTTCCCCAACATCAACATAATCAGGTAATTTTCCATAATTATTGGCAATTAAATAATTTATTTAGGTAGAAAATCAGATAATATTTGCTTTTGAGTATTTAGAATATGTTGTACCAAGACAAGTATTCGCTTGTTACATACATGCATTCACAGACACACACTCATCCAGCCCTGCCTCCAGTGGACTAAATACCCACTTCCCTTCAACACACTCTTCATTCGTTCCATAATGGCTATCGGCAGTCTTCTGGGGGCCTTGGATAGATAAACCCTCTCTCTGTGGACCCTCAACCAGTCACATGAGCCTCATGAGTGTGTACATCTCCCCCCCACCCAGAACAAGGCACACACAGACACAGTGTAATATCCATCACGGGTGGCATTCATATTTCCCTGCTTCAAGCCTGCAATGAGTGCAAATGTTCACTATTGGAATCATGTGCAGACAGATAAGTGCCCAGGAAAAACAACAGAAAAGTAAATGATGGGGGCTCTCGAACAAGAGCATGTCCAGTCCCTCTTCAGTTCCAGCAGGGGTCAACTTAAGTAGATGGAAAACCATCTCAGGAAAGGGTCATTAACATTGGCACAGATGCTCTTCTGTTCTCCCTCTCTAGGTCTCTCTCCCATGTACACATGCAGACATACTGCTCTGTCAATCCGTGATGGATGTCCACTTCACAAATGTGAGGATATGAAGTCTGGGGATTCCCGTTTCCCAGAGGCCTTAGGGTGGCTTTGGCGGGAGAGAGGACCTCTTGTTACATAAACAAAGCAGGCTGCACTTCCTGCTTGGTCAATGAGAGAAAAGAGGGAGAGCAAGCAAACGAGCAATGCTTTATCTCATTTCTGAGACAAAACACGGATCATGGAGGAGGACACGGAAAAAGCAGGGGCAGGAGGAGCGGGGGTGGCAGAGGAAGAGCCCTTTCCCTCTCAGCTGCGCCCGTCCACTTCCTGTGTGGGGAGGAAGTCCCATGTTGGGCACACAGTGATCTCATCTTCGGTTGTAAGGAGCTTTCGTCCTGGTGAGCAGCGGCACTTTAAACTGGCAGCCAATTCACTCACACACACACACACACATACACACACACACACTCGCCTGTCCTGATTATCGCAGTGGAAAACATACACACACCCACACAGCCGGCCTGACAGGAAACAGTGCTGGTTGGAACAAACAAGCACTTCCTGTGCGTACTGGGGCCTGTTCACAGAGAGGGCCCAATTAAAATCCAACGTCCTGTCCACTGTATCATTATCACCATCATTCAGGGGACATTACTGCTCATTTGCTAATGGCCACAAGGCCTTATTTATGCTTACAGCCCCCCCCCCAAACCCACTGCAACCCACTCAATGATGACCCAAGTTAGGACATGTTTCTCTGTGCGGAAGTCCGCTTTTCCTTTAAAAGTTGGCCACTAATTGAAATACATTAGGCTTAAATTGCCTCTTTTTTCCTTTCACCCATCATGTTGACAGACGACCCAATATTTAAGTTTGCCTCCCTAATTTGTTGTAGAAATACCGATGCAGCGAGGCAATGTGGCTCAAGGGGCTGTTGGTTTACAGTACCATTACATTGAGAGATGGCAGGAACAGAACAGCCATTATGTTCCCAGTTCACAGTACGGTCACCACTGGACTCCATAGGATCTGACGATGGTCACACACTGGGGCCAGCCATCTACGGGTTTTCTGTATTAATAGTTTAAGTTTCTGCTAAACGCTAAGGTGTCAGCTATTACCCCAAAAAGGGCACTACATGATGTATATAACAAGCCTATGGTTAATGTTATACAGAGAAGGAGCTGGGGTGAAATCAAACACTGCTGCTCGTGCCTGAGATGTCATATAATGTTTGTTTTTGGTTTTTAATCAAAAGATGAAAAAAAAATTAAAGCTTTACTTTTTATATTATTGAACGTCCGTTACATTCAAGCCATTGCCAAATGAGTTGCTACAAAGCTAATTAAGACTATCAGCTCCACACAACTCTCTCTGTATTTCTCAGTATGGCTATGTTCAGAAAATTGTGTCGTCCGGTGACTTTCCCGTGCAGAAGCTCGAGTGAAGAGTCCATCATGTTTTTTAATCCTCTGTGTTCTCTTTGGCTACTAGCAACTGGGCGGAGGAGGGGTGGAGGCTTGGGTCATGTGGACGTGCCGACAGTGTTGTTGTCATTGCTTAGAATTCCTCATGGTGGCAACAGAAACTACGCACTATAGCTTTAAACAAAATTAATTAAAATGATGAGTTGACATTATTTGATATCTATTTAAAGTTGCAATCTTTAAAAGGTTTACGGTTAGTGCTTACCACTGTGACAAATACACCACTTTTCCTGTGGCTGCTTCAAAATAAAAGCCGTCCCTTGGCTGAGCAGTGGAATGCTTTTAATATAAGCAGCCACAGTAGAAAATGTTCGGTTTGCAGTAGCAGTTACCTAATACAGCTCTGATACAATGTATAGAAAGTGAACAGTAAACAGTGAGGCAGTTATCAGACAGTGCGGGAATGGCAGACTAAATAAAAACTACTAATTTGAGAGATAATTACCGAATGTAAATACATTGAATGGCTATTGCAGAAAAATCATAAATAGTAAATAGTATTAAAATTGGACTTTAACAACAAAAACTTGATTATAATTTTTTTTAAAAGGCAGTTCTGATGGATTTTACTGGTAAAACATGAATATCAGAAACGCATAAAAGAAAGGGCATGTTGGATGGATGCATAACTTCGAAATCCCACCTTCCTCACCTTTCCATTGTCGGATTAGCGGGATATGTGTCCGACCATTTCTGCAACTTTCCGAAACTGACAATCCGACATTCATACCCACTTCACGTGGTGATTGGTCAGCTGTGCTGAGTTGAGAAAGGAGCTGGGGATTGAACTCCTCTCTCTAAAACTCTCTTAAACCACTCAACCACCAGGACAACCCCATACCAGATGATGTTAAATTGCTATTTTGGAAGACTACATTGTGGAAGCTAGTGGATAAAATAAAAAAACATTTAGTCCCAGCAAGGCCTGTTCTATTCTATAATCTTCTATTCAGTAGCATTGGCAACACAATGCACAATGTCCATTAAGAAAATCCCACTACAAACTCACACACAACCACACTCTTTCCAAATCACTGAGTCACTTTTTAAACAAATGATAACTGTGATAACACTCCACTGTTTGCTTCCAACCCCCTTTGTCTTTCTGGCTGTCCTTCTGCCTTTCTTTTCTCTTTGTGTGTGTATGTTTGGACCAGGAAGCAGCCTTCTTATCTGAACACCACCCCAGTGGACAGCAGGACAGCCTGTGTAAGCTCAACTCTGTGTAAACTTTGCCTTAACTTTGAAGCTGGCCGTGTGAGTGCTTGTCCTCGGGGCTGCCTGGAGCAATCAGCACCGGTGGCTCTCCAAAGAGGAGGTCAATGGGACAGGTAAACAGGAAGGGCCAGTGCGGTGATTGACAGCCTGTTTAGACACAAAGAGATGGAGACTCGGAGAACGCTGATTCACTGACAAATCACCTCTCACTGACCGGATTTAGAATTTAGATGCTGCAGGGCACGGGGAGGCTTTCTTTTTCTCTTACTCAGCTATAATAATGTATCTCCTATTTCTTACTTTTATGTATTTTATATTGAAATTGTTATTTTCATACATTTATCTTCTGCCAATTTTACATTTTGTGGGCAGTAGCTCTCTTTTTTATTTAGTGAGAGAGGAGAATGTTATGGAAAAGTGGCAACTGCAGGAATCAGATGTGTGATATTTTGTGGGCACAAGACGGTACTCACCACGAGTGACACGCCCCTTTCAGGAAACGGCATCCAATTTGCATTTTATATTTTATATTATATTTGCAAAAAGCCTGCAGAAGACATGCACAGATCAATATTTCATATGGCTAAAGCTAATACTGATGCTCAAAAAGGGGGCTGTAACATACATAAAGGGCTAAATGTTTTTACACTGTCTGGAGGTTTTTTTTCCCAGGGGGGGAGCTATTTGTTTGCAACACAGCAGAGGAGGAAGTTGCTCTTTTTTCCCACAATTCTATCAAATATTCTAAATAAAGTCACAATCCTAAACTTGTGGCCTATAACTAATCTCTCCATCTCCTCAGCCCAAGTCTTCTCTCGTATTGTCTTACTCAACTTCTCAGACAGTGATTTACAGTATTAGTCTCCTGTACTCCCACCTCCATCGTTCCCATGCAGCGATGCTGAGGGTGCCTGCAGGCCAGCAGCAGCCTGGGTGGCAGACTGAGGTCTGGGGCTGCTGCTTGCTCACGCTAATCACGTTGATTATTGCGATTACAGACCATTTCCCCCCCTAGTGTCACGCTGCAACTTACTGACCTGGATCTGACAGAAAGTCCCGGTTGCCATAGGCGATCTGTCTTCCTGTTCTCCTTCATCCAAGTCCTCACCACCCACCTCTCGATCTAAAGTGCCGCCTCTTTCCCTCCTTTCCTCCACTCAAACACAATCGGTCCCCAAGGTAACTTAGGGACTGTTTCCTCATCCCGTTGCCAAGCAAGTCATGACCAAGAGGTTTACTAGAAATTCACACAACCACACGCACACATACCAATCCTCCTTTTAATTAAATGCTGGCAGTGGGGTAAAGTTTTCCCTGCTACTGTGTGGCCAGCAGGCATGCAGATGTTTTTTCCCTGCTCCTTGCCCATATGTTTATCAGATCATTGTGCTGTTTCATAGCTACACTATGAGCACTGAGCAGATAACAAATCCTTTGATTTGGGCCTGATTTCCCCTTATCCCCCCATGTTAAATTTAGCACAGTGATTACTGAGTTGATTATGGGCCTCTGCGGCCTTATGTAAATCATATGGGACCCACACACACACACTGAGGTCCTGCTCAGAGGATGTGAGCTTGCATGACAAGGGCAAATGCTCAAGGAAATAAGAATTTATTATATGTGACCTTACCTTACCTTTCACTCAGGGGTACTTAGGCTGAACATGTTTGTCTGGGATTCTTCTTATCAGTGCTCTTTTCAATTTAGCAGTATCAGAGACGCTTTTCATGCCTTTCATTACCTTCTAAAGCTTAACTCCCCTGTGTGGCATACTATAGTCAATTTGGCCTCATATGTTTGTAGCTGAGCCACAAAATACATTGCAGTGTTACTAAGGCACGGCCCTATCAGGCCTCTTTGTTAATGGCATTCAGATAACAACTCACTCACCAACATCCTAATGAGGTACATTTTATGGTGCCTTCTGACACACAAAACAGCAAACAAAGTGAGCAGAATGGGTCGTGTTAATCCTTAAATGCAAAAGGTGTTTTTTCAAACATTTCTACATACTACATACTATAGTGACCTGGCACTAATATAATGCAGATTAAGCCACATATTAAAATCATATGTAAATCATACTTGTAAACTCTTTGTAGGAGTTCTTCAGGAGTTCCTGATATTGGATGATTCTTGATTTTTGCAACGATGCCAACAGTTTGTAACATTTTTGCTTTCAACAATATATGTGAATGATGACTACAGTTAAAGCTAAAAAGGCATCGCTTGCAGTGATGAACCAAGGGAGAAATTTCACCCAGATCTGCAGCTGCCCTCAGCTCTACAGAGCATTTGAACTTCTTTCAGTTTGTTTTTAATTTTGCAGGCCACAACGTTTTGTTGTTCCACTGCCATTAAGAGGCAAAAAATTAATTAATGCTGCTTTATGATTAGGGAAAATGGTTAAAGCAAATAAACTATGGTTATGGTATGGTTATGGAACTAAAACATTCAGTTAAGATCTTGGTCACGGTTATTTAAAAAAAGCAAACATTAACTGCATTATCTCCAGTCTCCTGCATGAAAGTCTGACACTCTACATGTGCATCCTTTTTTCCCCCGCTTCGCTACCATAGACTGTATATTAATGGACAACGCATCCGGTTTGGCGAAGTGCTGCAAATGCGGAAGTGCCTTAAACCTGCATTCTATCTGCATTGCAGCAGGGGGCGACACGTGCGGTTGCACATTTTCATAATAAGTTTATGGTCTCAATCACTAGTTTTAAGTCTTCTGCAACACAGAATTATGTTAATTTTTTAAATTATGGTCTCATTGATTGTAAAATCTGCCATGAAGCAGGGGGTGTTTTAGGGCGTGGCTATGATGTTATTGCCAGTGAAAGTGTGTAATGTAACGTAGAGTGTAAGGGCTCCTCCCTCACTCCTCCCTCTCGTCTAAAATCGTCACATCCGCAACCAGGATCGCTGCACCTGTGACGGCAAACTCAACGACTCATAGCAGATCTCCACAAAATAGCAGATCTCCACAATGTCGTCACACATGCGCTGTCCATTAATATACAGTCTATGTTCGCTACATAAAGAGCACACTACTTCCTGCGTTGGTAGTGAACGTTGCCACTGGTTCAAATTGTAAAGTGCAAAATCATCCAATATGAATGTAATTCCTAAGAAACAGGGCTGCATTGTTCTGTGGATACATTTAAAAATACTGTTCACATGTTGAAGGTTTTCTTCCCACACAAGCATTTTTGGATCATGTCCAAAAAGTTTGCTTCCAACACAAAAATGCTAAAAGTATAGAACAACACTTAATGGGCTTGTGTAGGCCACTTCAGCTAGAAGCTGTTTCTGCCACACGACCCTCCACTGTTTGGAAGTAGGATACTCTTTGAGAGCATTGAGAGCATTTTCAAAAAGATATGTGTTTTTTGTGATTTAAAATAACTTGAAACAGCATAAAAGTAGTGGATGGAAAGACAAAACAGAGAAATATAATGCATTTTTCAAAATTGATCTGCATCAGTGTATCTTTGACCTGAAGGTAACTGCTGCTCTGTTCAACTGATTCTCTCTGAGTCCAGGTACAGTCTGCTGCCACAAATAGATGAATTAGGCCACGACTCATTTCCTGCTTGTTAATCAAATACCACATGCTCGTACTGAAAGAGGAGGGGCAACAGTCATTCAAGAAAGAAACCCCCGGAGGAAATGTTGGCGTGACCTCACACCAGAGGAATGTAAGATCTGGTTTAATTGATTAGAGGACCACATGATAGAGGTCTTGAGAGAAGAGGGTGGGGAGGTTTTTTTTAATTTTGGGAGGAGGGGTGTTGACCTTGTGGAGGGCACAAGGTCACAGGCCTGTAGGCTACTGGTGCCTGTGAGGAATTCATCCACAAAGCCCATCCTTTCTAGTAGATTCAATTGACAGCTAAGCATGATCAATGATGACAAGACAGGGTGATCTGCTGGGCCAAGGGTGGCTGCAGGAACCAGTGCAGTGTCCCTGTGGTCAGAGTATTGTTCTCCCCATTTCCTCCTTTTCTCATCATCTCTCACACTTCTCCACCTCTCCGTCTGTTTTCGCCCCTTCTTTTTTCACTATTTTCTCTGCATGTTATCCACGTGTCCTGCAGCAGGATAGGTGACGTGTCTGTGACTGCCACACACACACACTCACACACAGCCTGAACAGATGGGGCGGCATGGTCTGTCTGGCAGATTACCTTGCTGGTGGTCAGACCGAACCCGATGCCCACTGCTCCTCGTGCCACCAACCGTCCTTTGTGGCGAGAATTAAACACACATACCACCACAGAAACAGTGAGCTACATACTAAGCATCTTCTACTCATGTACCTTGCATGAGTTATTTATATCCCCGGCGTTCAGTTTGACCTCCAAGAACATCAAAACACACCTTCAAAACAAAGGCTTCTAAATATAAAGTGCTTTGCATAAATTGTCAAACAAGACATCTGTTTTAATCTGAGTGTTTGATGCTACTGGGACCTGACATTTCTCACTTAGAACAATACTTTTCCACTGTAGTACTTTATGTGGCAGGCGGTCTGATTTCTTAGAGCTTTCTTGAGAAAAAAGCTCAAGGGAGAACGACGTGGGGGGGAGGGGGGGAGGATCAGAGGAAAAAGACAAGGAGGCTGCCACATGCCTGTCAATACACCAATCAAAGCCAATTCTCCAGAGACGGCCAGGAGGACGAGGGAGCATCACTATGACAACCCCCGGACCCCAAAAATCAGGACTTCAAAGGTGCAGAGGCGTCCCATTGAGTGAGTGGGAGACCACCTCCTGCAGTCATTTACATCTCATTAGGATAACTGCCTTTTAACAGCAAGGCGTTTAAACAAACACGCACACGTCCCAAAATGTGCACATGGGTTGGTATGTGAAGTGAACAAACTAAACTAGACATGCACGTCCAATTTCATTACATAGATTACACACCACTCATTAACTCAGGTAATCAAGCAAACAACCCCCAGTGATAAGCTATTTCTTTTTTTGTCCAAACATGCACCACACACACACACACACACACACACACACACAAAAAGATTGTTTGCTTGTGTCTGAGATGTCTCACTTTGTTCTGATCCTTTGGATCACTGTAGAACTATCTAAAATTTGTACAAGGACAGAACTTTTAGTATTTGTAGTATTCAGTGTACAGTATAGCATATATACAGCCTATATACAGTGTATATATATATATATATATATATATATATATTTTTTTTTTTTTTTTTTTTCCTTTTTTTTTTTTTTTTCTTGTGCTAGCGCTTCATTCTTTGATTGGTTTTCTTTTTTGTTAAACCTAATAATTGTATGCTGTATTGTTCTTGATATTTGTATGATTGGAGTTGCAGATGTAGTTTTGTTTGTCTTGAACAATCCAATCTTGCAGATTGTCTAATACTCTACTCTTCCCGTTATCTGTATTTAACCATGGCCATATTCAACTATGCATAACAGTTTCAATTACACTGTGCATACAGTATTATAGTACGTGAATATAATGTATATACAATGTATTTTGTCCATACTGTACATCTACATACTGCATTTTGATGTATTAGTACTTAGTGTATTGTGTATAATGACACTATAGTTGAATCTAATGTAATATATACCTTCTACCTATACCAGGAGCAATACAACTACTGTTGATACTAGAACTAATACTGCAACTCCTACAGTAATAATAGCATTAGTACTACTGATGTTATCACTACTGATCATTTCTATTACTAGCAGTACTACTACAACTATACAGCTGTACCTTCTCACATACTACACACTGGGCACACACACAAACATGCACCCCACAAAGACATTTAGGTCACGTATGTAGTGTCAACAGATGTGACACATCGTGAGGGCTAAAATTATGAGCGGAACCTGAAGCTCTGAATACCATGAGGGTCCAGCACAGGAGGAAAGAATCACTCATCACAGAGACAAATGGATCCTTTGCCCACTGATAGCTAAATGCTGTTAGGACAGCCATTTTTCTTGACCACAGACTTCCTGTTTAGGCCATGGTTCAGCATGATATCATTGAATGGTGCCAACAACACCACTTCCTGTCAACACAAACATTCAACTCAAATTTATGGCCTTGGTTTCCTTCTTCTCACCTTGCAAGCAGATAATAAAAAGTGCTGTTGGATTGAGTGAACTTTTCTTCTTTTCTCTCTCTTCTCTCTTTGACCGCTTCCTAATTCTCGTAAATCATGCTAATCTGACTGGAGCGGACTGACAGGACGGAGCATGTTTGCAGGAAGTGAAACGTTCCATTTTCTTTCTCCTTCCAAACTGCACATTGATGATGTCAGGGGTGATATATCTGGGAACCCAACCCTCGAGGAGGAATGTATTTAGACACACACATACATGCACATACACATGCACACACTTCAACACACACAAACTGAAGGCCGATCTCCTGCCGAAAGGTGTTGAAATGCTTGTAAGTCTTGAAATGCCAGTTGAGACGCTGAGCTCCCCTTTCACACACCGTGCAGCCAGGAACAAGAGAGCTGACAAATGGATGCGTTGAAACATATTAACCATCTCCCTTTGTGAGCAGACAAACATTTAATCTGGCTAATGACCCCTGAGGATCAAAACAAATGCAGGGAGATAAAGACGGGTAGAGGAAGGAGGGGAATGGTAAAAAGAGCTCATTGACCTCCAGGAGGGCTTTGCAGGGTTCACAAAGGCCAAGGGCTTCTTTCTGTTCTCTTCTGTAGGTTATGTGTATGTGAACATGTGTAGATTAAAATCAGAGTAAGTGAACAAATACTTGTTCTTACACATGCAGCTGGAACATACAGTACTTTGACTTGTTCTCATTAGTCTGTGTAGGGTGAACACAAATCCAAACAAAGCTTTGGGTATCTCGTCTCCATCAGTGTCCATCACAATAAACAAGTCACATAGCGGAATGCTATCTCGCTACTTCTTCCTATCAAACCCATATCAACTCTCTATTTCCAGTCAGTGGTTGCGCTGGTAATGTTATGATTATACAAAACACAATATCTGTTATCTGTCCTTCTATCAAAGCTAACCAACAGCTGCACTAACCAGTCAGGTGAGGTCACCTGCACAGTCCTTTCAACACAGCATCCGTTAACATATTTACATGCACACAGTAAGCCTGCTTATTGGTCTTAGAAGGAAAAGTCTAATACTTGTTTGATATGAACAAAACATAACAATGGAGACTCTTTTATGTTTGTGAAACAATGTACTATACCCTACCCAGCAGAAACAGGCTGAAAACACAACACCGACATATTATTCTAAGCTGGAATGGCACACCTGTTACCAAACAGCTGCTTATTGACACATCCAGCAACATTAACAACATTAATTTTGAGTTGTGTTTCCGACCACTTTATGAATGTAATAAGTCCAATATTCACTCTCTTTTAGCTCTGTGTTTGGCCTCTACCAACTCCTGAGGGAAATATCTGGCTGTTTAGCCACTAAATACAATGCTATGTTAACCAGCTAGCCTCTAACTTTGTGTGTCTGCTGTTTGGTGCTAAGCAGGTAGCGTATGGAGGGTTTTTTAGAGCTTTTTTTCTGAAAACAGCTGCATGTTGTATCTGGAAATTGCACTATGAGGGCGGTGAGAGTGAAAGAAAACAGTATAGATGTGGGCAGTAAAACCCAAAAAAAAAAGCTAAGGGGAACTGCAGTCGGGTAATACGTCTACAAGCAACACCTTTCACTCATCTAGTCATTTGATCAATTTCTGATATTGATTATAGCAGCTTTACATTAATCTCAACTAAAATATACTGTATTTATGGCACCTTAATTCAACCCATAACTAAACTATTTCTAATTTAGCGTGCTAACACAACAAGTTGCTAGCAAGCTATCGAATAGATAGATATTTAGTGTCATATGCAGCAACATTGGAGCATGATAGCTACATAAATCAATAGCTAGCTACAGATAGACAGACATAGTTAGACAATTAGACAGCTAGTGTTGATCATTTAAGTATATCTTTGCTTATTAGAGCAGAGTTAATTTAACAGGCTGTTGCACTCCTGTCTGTGTGACTGACTCCCACATCAACATCAGCTAAATAAGGCTTCCTTCCCCTGATTCACGACCCTACAAACTCACCAAAGTCTCCCTTTTTACAAAGAGCAACAATAGGCCTGTAAAGCTGTCATGGAAAACTGAATTTACGCGCAACAGTTTAAACAGTCAGGCCAAGCGTTTCTCTCGGGGCGAGTCAGGAGAGCCTTTTTAGAAAATGGGTAGAGTACGTGTCTGTGGGTGTCTAACTGACTCTGGGTGAGCTGGCAGAGGAGCTCTCTCTTTCATTGAGACGGGCCGACTGGATCGTGTTGCTGGTGCCCATGCTGTTAATTCATCACTGATATTGATTTCCAGTTGATCGCCAGGCCACCTAATGATGTTCACCTTCAGGGCCAAGCTCATTGATCCATGGTCGTGACTTAATCTGTAACTGGTAATGTAATCCATGCAACAACAGTGATACACAATTACCTCTCATTTTGCGCTGCCAAGGGAACTGCTGAAGGCTGCAACTGATCAATCCAATGAATAAAACAGAAATCACTAATATGGGACACAAACCAATGAAAGAAATAGGCACAGAAAAAAATCTAAGGACTGTAAAGATATTCGTTTCGTGCCCTCTCATAATTATGTTTCTAATCTATACTTTCACTTCAGAAAAAGGGCGAGAAAACGTGCATATCGCTTTTCATCTCGGAGAAAACTCCCACAGAGAGGATGCCTAGTTACCATCGGCGTGAAATCTCTTTACGCATTCTTCACCTGGTCCACTGGTAGGTAACTGCATTTCTTCCATTTTAATGTGTCTGGTACTTCCTTTAACGGCAACCTTCAATGACACCAGCATCCGTATCATGGCTCACACTGAGATATGATATAGCTCACAGTGCTTAATATTCTCTGATGAAATATACCCATGTAAATTAGCTTGTGTGCCAAATTGGATGTGCATTACTGTAATCAATTCTGTTACTGTATATATAGGAAGACTTATTTCCTAAGAGGGGTGTGCCTTTATATTCATTTTCAATGTTTGCTAACGTGTCACAGAAAGGATTAACTTGGGAGGAATGGATTAGTCCTGAGATCCTGGCAAAAACATACAGAAACTACTTACTAAAGTGGAAAAGGTGATGTTTATATACTCTATGAATCATCGCATGTGCCGGTTTAATTGTACAGGTAGAACTGTAGGTAATTAGACACAGTTTGGAGGCAAGATGTAACAAGATGGCAGCCACTTCCTTCATGCAAGCACACTTCTGGCACACTCAAAAGTCCAATATCAAAAAGGCCAAAATACTTCCTCAACAAGTTTATTCTTCCCAAAATAGACTTGATGGGAAAATATCCCCCTAAAATAGACATGGGAAAAAAACATATTTGTCATACTAGTTTATATTTAAAATAACTTTATGATGTTGGAGAAAATGTTTTGGTAGGGTTTGTTCACTGAGGAATTGGTATTACTCTAAGATCTCATACAAATTCCTCAGGGATTTGTTGCAACTCGCTCCTGCTTTTCACTACAAGGCCAAGTCTCTGTTGATGAAGTCATCTCCGGCAGCAATATTACAAAACAGAGCTTCTTTTTACCTGACTTATCATCTGAGTGCCAGTCAGATTCTATATAGAGTACCCTTGAGCAATTCTAACAAGACAGTGAATCAACAGAAAATGAAATACCCATGAGTCCTCCCTGATAACTTTGAACTTTGGTATTCTTTGGGTGAATCAGTATTAATGGCAATCACAGAAAACTGTAAATGTTGCTGTTTTTATTACATTTATTTAGTAATAACTCTTTCCTAGGGGCAAGCAAAACATGCATGGCACTGTCAATGAAGTAAAACAAATGTCTGTCACCTGCATATTAAAAAAAAACAACATAAAGGGCATTACAAGACCTAAAACAAATGTCGATCCAAGATGTGAGTGGGATTGAAGCTGATGTTTGATCGGGGTGCTGTTAAGTGGCTTTAGGGATAAGGTAATGCCTGGTTTAGCTGCGGGTGAGGTGAAGGTGAAGGGGGGATGTGTAGGCTCCACTGTGTTGGGGCGGAGGGTTTCGCTGGAGCTGAAATGTAATGATGTGGATCATGGACAAACATAGCCTCTTGTTGGGAGTTGGGTTTTGTTTGAGGAGAAGATGCCACTGTGGAATCTGACCTGACATGATTAAAGAGACGTAATGCCTTCCACAGACACACTTAGTGAGGACACTGTGTGGGGCTCTGAGCTGCTATAGGGAACTATTAGCAGGTTAACAAGCTTGTCTTATCCTGTGCAGGGTCCTATATGGACCATATATGAAGCTTCTGAATTCACACCTAAGGCTTTTATAAAACTCTGATGCTGTTAAAATGTTTGACTCTGCTTGTAAATAGAACTGGATTATTCAGACACTTCAAAATACATGTTGAAGTACCAGAATGATGACCAAGCTATTACCCAATTATAACAAACCAAACAAAGTTTCTGATTGCAAAACACATGATGCATTTATATTGGTTAATGTGGCACATTTTATTTGTAGAGCCTGGGAAATAGGGCAGGAGCTCTTTGTTTGCAGTGTAATGTAGGGAGTTATGTTCATGTGTGACAAATGTCTCACTACTGCAACATTATTGTTTCTGTTTGTTAGAAATCCACAAGGGCTGGCCACTTGAATTTGCAGACCATTTCATTTTTTTGCTTGCATAAATTGAACAATGTTTAATTAGATCTGCTGTTGCACTCATTTTAGTTGCTTTGGAGTAGAGTGCATGTTAAATGTATCAAATGGAAGAAAAAAAAAAACATGTTGCATAACTCTTCTCCGGTACACCATGCTTTACTCAAACGTTTTTGTCTATCTTTACTTAATCAGTGTGTATGTAATACTGTAACACAGAATATAAAGGGTACTGTCCTACAGTAGCATATACACTCAGTTGCCAGTTTATTCGGTACAGGGAGCTAAAACTAATGCAGTCTGACACAAAAGTCCTGCAATAAAACCAACATTCATGAAGATTATAATTTTTCTGATAATTTGCAGGATTTGAGGTGCTGTCGAACTGTATCACACGATACAACGGTATTCGTTATTATGCTAACCCTCAGTGATGTAAAGGGGGTGGATAAAATAACAGTGCTGTTATAATCAACTGGGTGTATATAAAATGCACGTGTGAAATTCTTATAAAATGTGACCATAATCCAGAGAGACAATATACATGTTTACTGTATATACAAAGCATAAAAATGTCCATTTAACGTTTATGACTACATCCATGCAATATTAAAATAAACCATGTCATTGAGTTGAACACAAGTTGCCCAGATAAAGCACTCTGTGGATTCAGGATAATATCATGGATGAGTTGAGGTGATGACTGTATATACCAACTGTATCCCTAAATGTTTACACTACAAACAACACTAGAACATCAATACAAACCTACACTACCAGCTATCTCTCTCTCTCTCACACACACACACACACACACACACACACACTTCGAATATTGATATGATGTGCGTGCTCTCTAACCTAACACAGCCTTTCCTGATGTCACTGCAGCAGGTTTTACTCACATATGCTTGTCTTTGCACTATCCACTGGGGTGACTTATGAATCTTTTATCAAAACTGGCCTAATTGCTTAACCATCCATGTCCCGGTCCAGTGGTGAATGGTAGGAGGAAGCCTAGGCATGCCATGACTCTCATTAAAACAACAGGCCAAGACGCCAGCATTAGTCCACCTCTGACAAGTCTGCCTTCTTCTCTACGTCTCTTTGTCTATTTTTATAGTTTATTTATCCAAGGTAGTCCCATTGTGAGCAGGGGGTTCTTTATGGAGGGGGGGGGGGTGTAGTGTAATTAGCCACATATTAAGCAATAATTCAATGAATACAATAAGTTGTAGACAACTAGGGAGAAGAAAGTGCTCATTTATTTTCCTTTATGTGAGAAGCGGTTAATGATACGAATACAAATCAGCAGTAACAATCAGCATCAATATCCGGGCAATTTAAGTGCAATCAGTGGGGGAACGTGTGCAGTTTATGTAAATGCATTCATCCCCTAAGTGTCTTTGCCTCTATGCCAAGACAACAGCATAAAGCCAATATTCCCCTATCCACAGGCTTATTTTCTTAAGTGTTTACTCTGCTGGTCCACAGAAAACAAGCAGCAGTATACAGCTTCCTGTCCTCGCTCTATCTGCAATGGACACAAAAAACAACTTTCCCTTCTGTTCTCACTCCCACTCTCTGCCCTGTTTCACAGCAGAGGAAGCTGCTAGATGGTCAGAGCTTAGCAGCAGTTTGAGAAAAAAATAAGAGAGCCTGTGGGGAGTTTTTTACTCCCAAACCATCTCCCCAGTTCCTGAGAGCTGAGTAGCCAGTCCCAGGAAACTCCCTGCTATTCCTACTCTGTGGACGAAACAGCTGCAGATTCTCACTTTTCACTGGCTGTGGTTGTTTGAACTCGACCCCAACCGAGGAAAAAAAATCCCAATATTTCTACATGTGGGGACTAAAAAGTGTTTCTGGTATTGAATGGTAATTTCACTAAATTCATAAATCTGGGATCTACTGTGATATCAGTAATGTATTAATTGACACCTTTAACACACACACACACACACACACATACATATATACATATATATATATATATATATATATATATATATATATATATATATATATATATATATATATATATATATATATTTATTATTATTATTTTTTATACAAATGCAAACAAATGGTTTCATCATCATCTACTGTCTGGCTGAAAAACACTGGAAATGTCATTGTTCCTGCTCACAGCTGCCACTGAATATGTTCTGCAAACGTTTCCCTGAATAAGTCAATATCAGGGACTGCGTACGCCTGTGCGCATAATTACAGATGCGCCATTCCTCCTAAGCTGTCATTAGAAAAGCGAATGGGAATGACTCCAGGCTACAACCACCGATTGTGGTTACGTAACAGGCTCGTCTCGGATCCTATCTTATCCCGGAGACAGCTGAAAACTTCCCGGACCTACACAGCCTTTTGCCTGGGGGTAATGTCGCTCCTTATACAGTCCGAGAGAAGTCTGCTATTTTTTTCCAAGTGACATTTTTTTGTCTTGCATTTTTCTGGGGGGAAAAATCGATGGTGTTTTTATGTCTTTGTCTGTCTGGCTCGCTGTGTTGGGGGTGATGGTGCGCGTATCTGCTGCTGTTCTCTGAGTGTCCATATGAGGGCGCAGTGAGCCTTTCATCCAGGGATGCTGGTGGCCCTCAGACAAAAGAGAAGATGATATTTAAAAGCTCTACAGGAGAGCAAGAGAATGGCAGTAGGATTTGAAGTGAAGGAATACATCTCTACACATCATTTGAGATAATAGCAAGTGTGTGTTCACAAGAAGTGATACTTGTAAATGCGATATATAGAAATCATTATTTTACCACTAGAATTGACAACAGACTTATTAAGCCCAGTTTCTTTTATTAAAAAAAAAAATCAATTAAATTAAAAAAATATATATTGCCATTAAGCAACAAATTGTTTTATCAATGTGCAATAAACATTTCAAGGTAATATTTGAGGATAATGTGTGTGTGTGTGTGTGTGTGTGTGTGTGTGTGTGTGTGTGTGTGTGTGTGTGTGTGTGTTTGTGTGTGAGTGTTTGTGTGTGTGTGTGTGTGTGTGTGTGTGGGGGGGGGGGGGGGGGGGGGGGTGGTGCCCTTCACTAGGACGGTTCAAGCCCCCAGGTCAGCAGCCTGCTGTAGTGCCCTTGAGTAATCTGAGCAAGACATCAAATCACTAACAGACCCTGGGTTATACTTCGACTGTTCCATAGCTGATCCTGGGTCTGACATCCCAGTGGAGAGATGGGGAGAGAGAAAATATTGTTTGCCTGAAGCTGTCAATGGTATATATTTTCTTTCTTCCTTCCTTCTACGCTCTTCCTTTCTTGTTTTCATTATTGCGCGCTATGTTTAGGCTCTTTTCTCGATTCACCTTGAAAGAAAGCTCCCAGCCAGCCTGTCTGCCGCGCCGCATCGAACCCAAAGCCCGACTGTACCACCCCCCAGCCTGGGAGGGAGGAGTCTGCTGTCCTCCAGCAGAACTGAGTGTATAACACTCTGCAGCCAGCCAGAATGTGTGTCAGAGGACTGTCTGTGCTCCCTAAGTAGATGACTGCTCCAAATCTGGTGTCTGTATTTCTGACTACGAGATACGAGAAAAATTGGTTCGCATATTATCATCCCAAGTCAGGACAAGGTGAGCATCTTCTCCTTTCAGCGGTTAAACACAAAAACGTGTTATTATTTCCTCAACATTTTTTCTACCCACAACAGAGTCTCTAATAGATTGGACTGTTGTCATTTCATGTGTTTTCTGTAAACATGCTTTTTTCCTACTCACATTTTCTGGCATGTTTAGTGGTGAGAGAGTGGTGGGCCAATGCGTCGTTTTGCACACTTTGTGCGTCACGGGCACATTTACGCACATTCTCCTGTGAGATTTGTGTGGTTTTTAAACCCCACAGAGAAGTGAGTGTGGGATTTAGTGCAGCAGACTGTGTCTGCGTGTGGGCTTTGACTCACGCTCTTTCTGCAGCGATAGTTTTCAGGTGTTATAGAGAAGAGAGTGAATGGGGAGAGACGCTCTTTCCTTTTGGAGACTAAAGTATCTTTTGTTCCTTTACAGGTTTTTCGATTGTGGGATAGAATGCCGGCGATAAGTAAAAACTCCGATTTGGAGTTTGACTCCTTACAACCGTGTTTCTACCCGGATGAGGACGACTTCTACTTCTGTGGTCCCGACTCTGCGCCACCAGGGGAGGACATCTGGAAGAAATTCGAGTTGTTGCCCACTCCGCCCCTTTCCCCGAGCCGAGCCGCGCTACCGGGGGAGCCGGCGAATGCCTCCCCGGAAGCAGACCCTCTGGGCTTCGGCTTAGGGGACCCATTGGACTGGGCTTCTGAGCTACTGCTCTTGCCCGAGGACGATATTTGGGGTGCCTCCAACGATGGGGACCTGTTCGGCTCCGCTTTGGATACTAACCCCGATAACATCATTATCCAGGACTGTATGTGGAGTGGCTTCTCTGCCAGGGAAAAGCTGGAGCGGGTGGTCACGGAGAAACTCGGCAAGGCTATTTCCACTGCCACAGGCTCCAGGAACGTGTGCGTCAAGACGCCGGAGGTTGTGAGCCGCAGCTCGGTATCAGAGTGTGTGGACCCCACGATAGTTTTCCCTTTCCCGGTCAACAAGAAGAACGGCAGCAGGGACTCAACCGGGACAGTAAACACATCCACAACCAACGGGAGCGCTCAAAGTGATTCCGGTAAGAATTTAAAGACGCGCTAAAAGCTTTTGCTGCCTAGAAAACCTCAAACACTAAAATATAACAGTGTTATTAGAATGATTTTTTTTTTTTTTTATCATTATTTTTTATCACCATTATTGTAGTGACTGGAGCTTGCTCATATGACTGGCCCAGAATCGGATTATCTAGTTACATTCCACGCACGCACACACACACGCGCGCGCGCGCACGAGCAATGACAAAGTGAACGAGGTTTATGTAATCAGCGGGCTCTTCATCCGGCAGATGGCAGTAAAATGGGGAATTGTGTGCCTTCCTGAACTCAGTTGGCATTCGAGCCAAACAAAAAGACAACAGACTCACTGACTGCAGCCGGACCCGGTTGTAGGAGGGCAAGATGAAAACGTGTTCAATAATGTGATGAGCTGATAACGTGTCTGGCTCACCATGCCGTGAAGCCTTTCATTACGCATGGATTAAGGAACATTTGAGCACAGTGGGTGAGAAATTGGCACTTATTTTGGACAGCCTGTACAAACTGCCGCCTTGAGTTCAGCTAATAACTTAAATTAGCCCCAAGAAAAGGGACAGGAGTCACACTATAATAACCTAAAGAAGACATCCCACCACAACAAAACCATACACTCAGGAATACAGATTGACACACTCCCGTTTTTCAGATTCTTTTGAGGTATACTGTAGGAAGTAATATGTGTTTAGATTGGGAAATGGGTGTTGTGTGTATTTAATCGCCCTAAGACTTCTTCTCCCATCCATTACCGCCTATGAGTTCCCTAAACAAACACTCACGAGTCCTTATCAGCGTGTTTTCGCTGTAAAACAGCAGTACAAAGGCCTCCAGCTTGGCACAGAGGGTAGACTCAGCCAGCCTCGCCAAACACCTCCTCCACCGCGAAGAAAAGAGGACGGAGGAGGGCCCTGGCTGCTTCTTTTAGGGGGTGACGGCTTTGAAAGGCGCTCCATCTCGACAGCTGTCTCCCTGGCGCCGCTCCAGCTCGGAGGCTTAAAGGGTGGTGATCCGATCGCCTGCCGCCCCACCATCCTGCGCACAATACCGCTCCAATGCACTTCCGCCGCTAGCAGCGTTAAGACGCGTCGCTCTTTGTGTTGCAGGTGTTTACTTTCTCATCAAAGAGACACAGACTTTGTACAATGTAGGCCTAGCTGTATCCCCATAGTTAAGCCAGTATTTCTATTGAAGAGGCCTGCATGGGAACAAGGGCCGTCCCACTTCAAAACTCAGTTGTACAGCTGTAAGGCAGTGGCAGAGAAGTGTGGCTTTATTTTATTTCCCAAGGCAGAAAGTATGTCCTCTTCCTTCTATTTATATTCTTTCCAGCTCCAATAAATGAGATGTTCCATTCTGAGAGCGAAACACCAAACAGCTAAATCCCTGCTTCACATGTGGCAAAGCCAGCCACGCCCCCTCATCCACCAGCTGTGCCCAGCTTTGTTTTGATGGCAGCCCAGATTTTGTGTGTGTTTTTTTTTTCTGAGTGTGCTGAGACAGCACCCTGGTGCAGTGGTGTCTGAAGTGGGTTACTGTAAGCTGTAAAATGCCACACTCTTCAGATGCTCCTGAGCTGATAATGAGTGCCATTATCACAAAGGCATTTTAACTGGGCCTCACACACTCTGCCTCATGATTGGCCACTTCCTCTCATCTTCAAAGGCGCCAGTCCATGATAAGTCTCAGCTGCTCAGCTCCATTCCAGCACAGGTATTAAAACGAAGAGCTTAGCTGAAAAAAATATTTCATCAGAGGTCAAAGTTAAAGTTAAGTTCTTAATGTGTCACACACCGACAGTGACTGTGGCTGCAATGATAGACTTGAAGGCATCAGACTAAAACCGGAGAGAAGATTAGGAGACGTTTTGAAGGAGGGATAGAGAATGTAAGGCAGAAATCCAGCCTGTCTGCTCAGCGCTGAGACTGAACGTGTCAACACCTGCAGAGTAGATTAGTTGAGGAGTGACTGACACTAAGCATTAAGAGAGTTCTGCTTATGTGAACAACGATGAGCAACGCATTCACTCCCACACACTCTCGATCTCTCTCACATACATACCTGTCACCTGCTGGTGCATACTGTAGATGAGCTAGTGGAAATTCTTGGTGTGTCAGAGCGATTAAGTCACTCACGTTGTGTTTTCTCTTCCCAGAAGAGGAAGATGACGATGAAGACGACGAGGAAGAAGAAGATGAAGAAGAGGACGACGAGGATGACGAGGATGACGAGGAAGAGGAGGAGATTGATGTGGTTACAGTAGAGAAGAGGCGCTCCACAATCAACAAGGCTTCACCCATGGCGACGGGTACAGTCACCATCTCTGTGCATCCAAAGAGCCACGACGCAAGGGGGTCTGGCGTGGTGAGTCGGTTCGTCAGCAGAGCTCCTCAGGAGCTGATTCTGAAGAGGAGCTCGGTCCACCAGCAGCAACACAACTACGCCGCCCCCTCACCGTACGCTTCAGACGACGACCCCGCCCCACCTCCAAAGAAGCAAAGGACATCAGACGCACCTCGACCTCCTACCAGAACCATCTCGTCATCCTCCTCGTCTTCCTCCACATCCTGCAGCTCACTCACCAGCGCATCGGGGGCACGCAGCAAGCGCAGCGCCAGCGGAGACTGCAGCCCACGCGGCAGCTCCGACTCAGAGGACAGCGAGCGCAGGCGCAACCACAACATCCTGGAGCGCCAGCGGCGTAACGACCTGCGCTCCAGCTTCCTGACGCTGCGCGACCACGTGCCGGAGCTGGCGCACAACGAGAAAGCTGCGAAGGTGCTGATCCTGAAGAAAGCCACTGAGTATGTGAGCTCACTGGAGACAGAGGAGATGAGGCTCCAGCAGGAGAAGGACAGGCTCCAAGCCCGCAGGCAGCAGCTGATGCGCAGGCTGGAGCAGGCTAGGACTCGCTAACAGACAACCACTACAACACAAAAACACTCACATACAGTATACCCTGGATGACCTCCCCCCCAACCCCCCCCCCGCCTCAACTCCGTCTGTCTGAAACACAATATTAGATGCTCACACACACACACATAGGCCTATAGATTTAAGCACAGACACATAGGCCTGCATATCTGATGTACACGTGTACACGTGCACACACAAACATCTCAGAGGACGTTTATCTTCAGATGCCGATTCACACACCTAGAGGAAAGGGGCGGGGTCGCCGGTGGGATGCTCGGACTTTCACTGCCGCCACTTTTTTTGCACATTTGTTGACGTTAAGAATGTTTAGGGTTTACTTTTTCAATCCAGTCACATTGAGGAAAGATGAAAAGAGAAAAGAATGAGGAGGACTCTTAAGACTCTTGTCTTAGTCTTCCTGTTTTTTTTGTTGGTTTTTTTATATCATTTGTGTTGTTTTTTTGTACTCACTGTGACACCAGCCTGGAATCAGGTGATTCCCACAGGCATGGGTGTTAGAGGGCACTTTGCTTGGAGAGTTCACGTACAAGACGCAGTGCACACTTATTTTGCCTTCACCACTGCAAAACTGAAGAGACTATGACGACTGAGGCGTTATGGATCACATAAACAATGCCACTACAGGTTCTCTTTCTCTCACTCCTCTCACACTGGTGCTCAAACCAAGTCAGTGGATGTATAACTGTGCACCTTGCTAGCTGACACTTTTGTATATAACAATAGTGTACAGACAAAATACACTCAGATCTGCCTTGTTTTGTAATACATTTTGTCCTTGTTTTTTTTTTATACATGTCAGGAAGCTGCCAATAACTAGACTGGAAGTTTATATACCTTTAAAAGTACTGTAAGGCCTCAATTTTTGAGAGTCATGAAACTTTGTAATATAACAATATATTGTTTTTTTTCTTCTATTTCTTTGTATTGTATCATTACTAATTCTACACAACTTTATGCTTTTAGTGTGAACCTGATACATACTAAATTTGATACTTATATTTTCGTATGAAAATGAGTTCTCGGTAGATATCACTTTATCTCTTCTTTTTATTTCTTTTATCTCATATAATTCTTTTGTACAGCAAATGTGTTCTATCCTCATGTACCTGGCCTTTTTCTTTCTTCCTCTTTTCTTTATATTTGTAACTATCGGGTGCATAGAACTGGGTAAACGGATAAAACATGTGTTTTTTTCACTTTTAAAATGTACATATAGTGCTGCAACTCATAGCACTTTGAAATACCTCATTTTGAAAAATAAATAGACATAATAAAATCCTAACCTTTGCCGTTGTGAATCTTTTATTGTCACTGAAACTGTGAACGTCACCTTTAACCCATTCAATTCTGTCTTTTTATCTGTTTATTTTTCTATTTGCCTCCACATTTCCATATTTGTTTTGCTGCTCTCAAAGACTCATCCTGACAAAGAAATAAAGAGAGTGTCTTATGTATTCTCTGTCTCAGCACCCTGCGGCTGCCTACCCCTCTGTAGCCTCTCACACTCACCCACACACACACCTACGCTCACACACTTCAAGTGCACCGGAGCACACATTCTCTCCTCTCTCTCCGTTTCCCTCTCTCACAGACAGAGCCCTTCCTACTACATTGTTCAGGCTGTTGCCATGGAAACTGGAGCAGCTGCTGAGTGGAAGACACCGAGAGCGAGTCTTTTATTTGTCTGTTAGTAGTCTGTGTATTTCTGCCTGCATGTGTGTGCGTGTGTGCGTATGAATGCTAATGTATGTGTGTCTACCTTTTGTCCCGGTCTGTGTGTGGCCAGGGCGCCTGGTATCTCTGGCGTTGTGCGCTGCCTGCCACGGTGCCAGGACAAGGCTAGATACTGTTTACCAACATCAGCCACATGGCTCTGGCCTCCTCCTCCTCCTCCTCCTCCTCCCCACACCTACTCCTCCTCCTCCCCTCTTTCCTCCTTTCCTCTGTGCCTCTAGTGCCGGGCCTTAGCCCAAATATGTGCCACTCAGGAGTCTGCCCAGGCGTTCTCTGGAGATGGCTGAAAGAGAAATCTGTTGCCACGGTCTGCGTAGCCATTCAGCATGACAGTGTGTTCACAGAGGGAAGGTGAAATAGACTTGCAGAGAAGGGAATTAACAGGACTTTAAAATGCAATTACTGCATAGCACGGTACGACGGGGTGAATCTTTTTCGGCACAAACGATGTATGAATGCTTTACAGTACAACAGGATGAATAAACACTCCGATCTTTACTTTCTCAGTGCCACGTTCTTCACATTTAACTCTTAAGACCCCCTTTATCCATAGAAGCAGGACCCAAATTATTCATTGGTATGTTCACTACATGAGAGACAGCGCTATATGAAGACTGATGACTTTGTTTTGGAGTTGAGACAGCCCGAGACTGAGCCTCTCGGTGGGGGTGTGGAACTGGTGGATTACATAAGAGTCTGGTGGGCCTGGTGTCTTTGTGCGCACTTTCTGTGCATGTGTGTGCGTGAGTGCGTGCTCTCGTGGGACTTCCCCTTACCATCTGCCTAATGGCTTATCCTGCTTGGTTATAGGATGAAAAAACAAGTTTATGGACAATAACATCCCAGAGAAAAAATTAAGAAAAACAACATATTGCACACAACAGAGGCAGTTTGCTTCAGAATAACTGTGACATTTAAGAAGAAATAGAACACTCAGACACATGTACAGTACTGTTGAAACACACACACACACACACACACACACACACCGTAACAGTGTCCAGTGCCACATTTCCTGCCCACACCCAGTGTTAAACAAACATAAAAAACGTACACCTCTCAGCGCACACTTAATAGTATAGCCCCCCCCCCCCAACACACACTCATATGCTTACACGCTTCAACCACAGTTAAGCTATCTACTCCCTGAAATGAGGCTAATTGTTTTGGAGGGAAGCTGACATTCAGGGAATAGCCATCTCCTACATTGAACAGACATATGGCCATGGCTTTTCCCCGATTAATACCCATTATCCCTCTGCCCACTGGCTGCCTGGCTGGAGCTGCCCAGACACACAAAACACCACTCTAATGGGCTTATACCCCACTGACAGTCGGATATACATTGAAGCTAAACAAAAGATAATGTGGCATGTTTGTGTTTTTCATGTGCATCTTATCATCTGTTTTGAGATCTTCATTACCACCAGCAATAATTGACAACACTTGGCCTCAACATTTCTATTGTCCTGTTGGACACCGGATCTGTTTTCAACATGTTAACCTTCCCATATGGGGGAAACAATGGCTTGTGTGTGTGTGTGTGTGTGTGTGTGTGTGTGTGTGTGTGTGTGTGTGTGTGCCAATACACAAGTGTGTGTGCCTGCAATGTGCCCAACCTCTGCACAAAGGCATGCCCGTCACCCATGTGCCACACTGGGCTCTGTTTGCCAAGAACCTTGCTATCTGTGGGGGGAGTGTGTGTGTGTGTGTGTGTGTGTGTGTGTGCGTGTGAGGGGGCTGTCACCATCTGTTGTAGGGTCCGTGTGGTCGCAGGTGCTTAGAAATGGTGTGTGTTGGGGATATGGTAGGTAAGGCATCCTGATACAGAGGGGTATTGGGGCAGAAAACATTAGAGAGTGTCTGTCTGTGTGTGTGTGTGTGTGTGTGTGTGTGTGTGTGTGTGTGTGTGTGTGTGTGTGTGTGTGTGTGTGTGTGTGTGTGTGTGTGTGTGTGTGTGTGTGTGTGTGTGTGTGCAGTTCCTCGAGGCAACACATTGCCCTAGCTGAGTAATATGCAGCCCTGACAAAGAGTTGTGGAGCTACAGTAATTGCAGAGCACATAGTGGACAGGGAGGGAGGGAGGGAGGGCGGGAGGGAGGGTGGGGAGGGAGCGAAAAGGAGGCCAGAGTGTTTGATCAAAGTTGACCAAAGTCTGAGGAGATTTGCATACAGATGGTACTGTAGCCCGGCCCCCAGAATACCTTTCCCTCTCTTTATTTCTCGTTCTTCGTCTCTCTTTCCCTCTTTCTCACACACACTCACACACAAATGTAATAGGGTTTCATTGAAGAATCCATGAATAGCCTTTCAAGGCCGTGTTCTGAGGAAGAAACTGTCTTGGCCGCACAACACAGCACCTAAAAAAAGAAAGGAAAAGTAAGGGAGAGTGGGGAAGATAAAGAAGGAGAGATAACAAAGTGAGAGAAATGCATTGATTAAGATAGGGGACAGAACAAGAGAGAATTGTAACAATAGGAAAGAAGATGAGGAAAAGCCTCTGTGAAGCACTTATTATTACCAGTAATGTTAACCATTTAGTCGTCATGAAACCAGAAACATGCATCCACTGATATAATATTTCTGTGCTGACATCCATTCACTTCCTTCATCCATCCTTTCCCCTGGCATATCCTCAGTCCATATTGATTTTGAATGCCATTGTTGCGAGGGCATTGATCGCATAAGTGCTCTCCTCTCATGTAAGTTACAGGTTTCTTTGAAGCCATTGTTTTAAGGCAAGCCTCTTGCAATTATCCTGCTGTGCCAAGAGTCCTCACAATGTGCCTGTCAGCGCCTGAGCCCCTACGCAATATGACATCTAACAGTTAAAGCCACAAGCATGTCCAAAACCAGCCCAAACTCGCTGTAAAGCTGCCACACTGTATTACAGTATATTAGGCTATTCCAAGGCTCAATGTTTGAATATTAACAGCCAACTTAATCACCATGTTACACACCTTAAGTTTAGAGACACTCAGCTGTGAGTCATTTCAAAAGCACCTTTCAAAACAGTAGTCACAAAGTGCTTTACAGAAAATAGACGAAAGACACGATAAAACACGGGTACAAACTGCACAAACCAAAGTATATACTTCCAGAGGAAAGAAGAGAAGTTTAAAGGGTGAGTTTACCCAAAAACATTTTCTCATTTAGCCCTAGTGGTATCTAGCCATGTATAGTATATAGTTTTCATGTGATGAGGTTTCGTGATATCAGCTTCTGAGGCCTCTAAGGGCATCAAAATACAATATAAGTAAATGGATTCTCACAGCACTGAAACCCCAAACCTTATCTACTCCATCCATCCATCCATTTTCTTAACCCTTGTGTGGTGTTCATATTTTTCTTATTCAGCCAGTGTTCGTGGGTCTGGTGGACTCGCTGCCTTTTTGGGTTTTTAATTCAACACAATCAAACAATTTAAAGTTAAAATACTCAACAGATGTTTACTTCATCCCCAATTACAAGCAATATAAACAGCATATACTGTATGGTGAATATTTTCCCTTCACCTTTGTTAGATCACATTTATGAATTAAATCCCTAAGCCATTACCCACAAGGCCCCTGTGAACCTCCCGAAAAAAGAAAACTGTTAACATCAAGGTCGGTGGAATAACCAGGACACTGTTCTGAAAATTAAACGTTGCTGGACAACAAACCACACTCCATTCCATTCCACCAAGTGGAGGCAATGACCTCAGAGAAGGATATCTAAAAACCTAAGCAAATAAAACAAAATCCATCTGCACACTTTGCCACTTTTACCTTGACAGGGAAGGAATAAACCTTCCCTGTAACTTTCCAGCCACATGTTCATTTCAGCATGCTGTATCCAACTTATATGGGTACCACCATCAGCATGTCATCACTGCATATGGGTGGGCTATAAGATAAAGCATATATTGTAATCAGTATAAACAAGCTGGCCTACTGTAAATATTGGGATTCACACTTGCAGCAGGGCTTATGAATGTAGTGGCCATATGTCACAAAAACACATATCCTCTATGTTAATGTGGTAATTACTCTTTTAAAGCAAGTGTGTGTCTACCTGTGTGTGCATTAGAATGGAGTTTGTGCAAGTTTGTGTGTATGTGAGTGCACACCCACTCCTCCCTGTGTGCATGTGTGTTTATGCATGTGTGTACTTGTGTTTATTTGGAGTAATCACCGGGGCGCTTCTGTGTTTGTAAATCTGTATCGAGATTGATTTATGACTGCTCCTCCAGAGGAAACAGATAACAAATGGTTTTCAGGTCCAATAAACACGGTCTGCCTGTTAACCAAATGAGACTAAACTAAACCATCCTCTGCGAGCACCTTCAGCTGAATGGATGGCTGGCTGGGAGGCTGTCCTGTGCTGAAGTAAAACTCAATGAGGGCTAATTGATGAGTGCCGGTGTCACCTCAGGCCTATGCAGACCTTCCAGACTCCCCAGTGGTTTACGCTACAAATCAATGAGTTTGTGCTTAACTGGGGCCACGTTCGGCTGCTACATTTTTCAAAACACCCAACCACAAAAGGTCCCTATGTGTGTCAATAGGTCACCAAAAGTTTGCCTTAAAGACTAGAAAGAGAGGAAATGTGTGTTTATGTGTGTATATCTGTGAGATCTTGACGATTTCCATCCTCCCTTGTGATGCAACGGTTGATTTAATGGTCATTTAGGGTCCACTGGGGGCTGAATCAGTGCTGTGTTTGATCATTGGAGAGCTTGGACGGGTCTGACCCTTGACATTTATGCCTGCTGGGAAGGGTGACAGTGACCGGTGGGAAAAAGTGGGCTAAAGGTGATAAACCCATTAAAACTCAGATTTTTATGATTTCTTACACATTAGGAGTATGGATAATATGTATCTTTACAAAGTAATGATGTATGCAACAGTACTAGACCAGTACAAATTACATGATGGGGCCCTTTTAATAAAATACAACCCAAAGTCAAAGTACATTTAGAAATCAATACTTTCTTTTTTTATTTGTGTTTTCCATACTGTCCCAACTTTTTCTGATTTGGGGTTGTAAAACATTTAAATCATTTCAAAGATTCAGCTTTTCTGTTGTTTTTGGCAGTTGTTTCGCTTAAGATGGGATGGATAAAAGTTTGTAGCCCATTACCTACTACGTCATAGTGTTAAGATAGGGGAGGACGTTTGAGAGAAAACAAAAGTAGAGGCTTTTACAAGTAAAAAAATATCTTGTTTGATTCCAGCAGACCCAGTAAGTCCATTGGCCCTCTTTGGCACTGCTGAAGCCTCAGTGATGACTGTGTCAGTGTTTCCCCTATGTTGATTGGCAAGTGGCGCACCGCCACGCGCACACACACACACACACACACACACACACACACACACACACACACACACACACACACACACACACACACACACACACACACACACACACACACACACACACACACACACACACACACACACACAGCTGAGCCGAGATGTGTGTGTGCGTTAAAGTTAATGCACACACACATCTAAAACACGCAGCACCTGACTGGGAACGAGAGGATTACCAACGACCGCTGGGGGGGGCAGATGAACGCTAGTCTCCTTACTGTAAGTAGGCTACAATGAAACCTTCGTGAGAAAAAAGTCAATACTTTTCAATGCACTCACCTGTATAGACCGGCATAAACATGTAGAAAGCGATATTTCAATCTGCTCTGTCTGCTCAGTCCACCGCGCTGTTTTAGGCAAACACAGCTCTACTCTACAAATAGCGAATATTTTAACAACAAGCTAAAACAAATAAAGCTGTCGGTTGTAGTCTTAGCTTAACTTGGCGGGAATCTAGAAATTTGGACAAATTCTTATAAACTTAACTGCTGGCTGAACCTTCCTCTCTCCTGGAGCGGTAAATCTGTGGATGTATTATAAGACCAAAACAGATACATGTGGCTACTTAATATGCATGTGAATGAAGCGATCGTTATGTTCGAGTTCTTCATTCTTGATGATGATGCTGGTCGTGTTATTTTAAAACAGCATCATTTCATTGCAAATGAGGCATACAGTATGAATGGTAGCCTGCTTATCAGTCCATTCATCATTAAAGGCTTTTCCACGTCAACTTTCCCTTCAGCTTCTTTGACTGTGACATTTTTACCTGACAACAGCCTTTCTTTCTGCAAGCATTTTCCTGCATACTACAACCATGTTTCCAACCACAGACTTTAACCATCACTCAGTGACCTGCCTCCTAGTCTGAGATCTTTTTCTAGTTAAAGAGCCAGTTATCATTATGGAGTTTCCATGTTTTTGAGGAGTTTGCTCACGCTAATGTACTGTATGTAAACAAAAAATAGCATTAATTCAGTAAGAAAGTGAACATTTCAAACAAGAATAGACGTATTAGGTATACATTCATTTTATTTTCTTTATTTGAAAGTCCGGCCTTGGAGTGTCTGCTTGGGGGGGGGAGGGGGAGGGGGGGTTGACATACCTGCCCCCACAGCTAAAAAAAAATCCTAGGGGAAACAATGTGTGTACACTACAAATCCCTCTTTACATGCCCCGGGAGGAGGGGTTTGGACAAGGCCTGGATTGGGGGCGAGAGCAGGATGTACTGAAGTAGTGGAGGCGAGGTTGATGCACATTTTGCCTGTCCAGCAAGAGTCTGCCTCTACACGCCCCACCTGAGCATAAACGTACGGCTGTTTCCTTTTCTAATGTTCTCCTTCAAAATTTAAGAAAGAGTTCTCTGATCAGTTTGGGGGAGTCACATTAGAAAAAAAAGGCAGTTGGACTGATCAGTCGGCTGCCCGAGGTCAAAAAAGTTCCTCGGAACACACCGAAGCGACGGCGACTTGAGCGTACGTTCTGCACATGCGCAAGACGTAATACGTCTCCATAACAGCAGGCGCCGCTAATCTGTATTGTTGCCCAAAAAATTAAAACCGGAAATGGCGGAACATCTCTCTAGACCTAGTAAACACAGAGCATGCTGTCATCAGTCATTGTTTTCATCAGAGAGTGTTGATAGTAGTCAAGAAGGATCGTTGTTGTCATTACTCGCTGAACGAAAAAAAAAATATGATGGCTAGTAATAAGAAGATACTGCCGTTGTCAGCTCCGGTTTTCTCGTGCACTGATTCGCTAGTCAAGGCTAGCACGCCACCAATCAGTCATTGAGTCCGACTGCCCGATAATCAGGTCGGTGTGTCAGAGCCTTTATCTATTGAATCTGTTTCAAATTGTAAATGTAAGGGTTTATGAAGCTACAATATTTACATAACAAATTTTCACTTTGATTAGCTTGATCACTTTGATCATAGTTATCGATGACACATTGTATTGTCCCACAAATTTTTCATTCTTTCCATTCAAATTACGTATGTTATACAACAGCACCGAGCCACCCGCGACTGCTCTTTATAGTGACATCCTTCCTACTAATGCCTCTTAGGTGATGTAAGATACAATCTAAATCTCACTATCTTTTTGCTCAGTAATTTTAAAATACCTGCCTGCCTATTGATTTAAAATCTTAAAGCTTGGAGAACAGAGGATTGATCAAATAGCAGGCAATTCTGAGGCAAAAGCTGAAACAGTATAAATAGAAAGGTTATCGACACTCGGGGGGCGCTCTGCTCCTCGACAGTTATCTGTCGGTTTGATAGCA
The DNA here is from genome assembly GCA_023631565.1 of Gymnocephalus cernua. Classification (NCBI taxonomy): domain Eukaryota; kingdom Metazoa; phylum Chordata; class Actinopteri; order Perciformes; family Percidae; genus Gymnocephalus; species Gymnocephalus cernua. Next base: position 9,898,586 of record CM042440.1, read on the forward strand.
GAGCTGGAGTGCGACGGGGCAGAGGACGAGAGAATCCTCAGCGGGAGCCTCGCTGACACATGTGGGACAGAGCTCAGTGGAAATCGGGTTAATGAATCGTGGAGAGGGGGAAACGGCGGGGTTACTCTTCTCTCAATATTCCCCCGTCATAATCAGTTGGTCCAGCACTCATCTGCACACGACTGGGAGAGGGAGAGACAGGGAGGTCAGTAGGTGGTATATCTGTGAAGACCTGTGAAAAGGATTTCAAACAATAGATCATAGACGTGTGCAAGACAAAGCCACTGCTAGTAAAGTGTCATTGCCAATATCTAATGGAAACAAAAGATGTGTTCATGTATATGATTTACTCTGAATATAACTGTTGGGTACCAAGTTATATATTTGATATCTTATTTGATTTTTTTCAACTCTCTGTATGCATTCTTCTCTGTAGCTTCAGTATTTTTCACGTGCCTTTGTGTGACAGTATCCTCTGGTGGGTTTTTGGTCCATGACCAGTCCATTACAGGCTTGTCTGCCTGGCTGTCACTTCTCTCTGATGGATCAGTGAGCTCCAGACAGAACCACCAGTCCCAATTTTAATAACACAAGTCTGTTTTTGCACTCAGACCCAACACAGATGCAAATTACTGCCTCTTATTAGATTGACTACCACCAGTTCACTCCATGTCTACTGCCCTTCTCTCTGCAGTTGTTACTATTTTGGAAGGGTGTCTGCTGACAAGTTGACCCTGAAGAATTGAGGCTCTTAATTACTGGTGAAAATTTGGCGAATTAGGATGACCAACTCGCCCGAATCCAGCCTCTTCACACATAATTTGCCTACCTAAGAGGATGAATTATATTAACATATTTAATTGGTGGCTTATGCCCATCTCTTGTGTTTGACAGCTGTTGAGTCAGGCGACGGCATTGTGCGAATATGAGTCAGTGCACAATAATCTAATCAGGGAACCCTTGGCTGGCGTTTAAATTAGCATTTTGGACATCCGTCAGCAAGCTCTCAGGATTACACACAAGGTTAATTATAGAAGATTTAGAATCAGAGGGACAATGGCTTTATCGCTTGTAAGGGTAAGGTAATAGTATTCACAAGCCACAGGCTGATGTGAATGAAGGCCTGAAGAACAGCCCACAGACCATGATGCTGTGGTAACTCAGGCGTGGCATTGATTACTTTAATTGGTGGACTGGGAGTGGAGAACTTCATTGAATTGGATTTAAACCCCTCCACACACATACACACATGCACTTCAGATACAATCCACCAGTGCATTGGTCATCATCAGACATCTGAATATTTTGGAGTGTCCAACTTCCATCTGGGATTTTACATCAAACAAATGCCTCATTTTTGTGCCTCCACCTCCCAGGCCTCGCCAGCATTTCCCAGTGTCCTCTAATATGACCTTAAAGCACATTGACTCAAAAATAGAAAAGGAAAGCCAGGATTTTTCAAGTTGCTCTGCAAAGAAAAGTATCTGCTTACTGGCATATACTGTACAAGCAAGTGTAAAAGCCCTGTCACACCAAAAAGTGGCACAGCGGAATTGATCTGCAGATCTTTGCAAAATAGGCAGTGCTGCTCAAGTGCCTGGGCCTTATAGCTAAAACTACCCTCTCCTAAAGGACATATGTTGTACTGTCTCACCATGTTACAGGTAGAGCTTTCAGAGGAAGCTAAAATGGCTTGGCGGTTGGAACAGCTGCACCAATAAGACTTTACCCACTGCAAATCCAATCAGAAAAACAGGAAAGATTTACTACAGGAAACTTATTGAGCACACATTTCCTCTTTTGTTCTCTCATTGTTGTTTAAAACATTGAGAGCGATTAATTTGCGTCATCGGGATATTCCTGGCACGCCATCGCATTCTCTCTCTCCGTCCTTCCTCTGTCTCTCGCGCCACACACACACACACACACACACACACACACACACACACACACACACACACACACACACACACACACACACACACACACACACACACACACACACACACACACACAGTGTTAAATAAGACACGCACACACCAATACACTGACACGTTCGAGTGAGTGAGCGCCGGGCATGCCATTGATGCTCAGCTCTGGCTTCATCCATCACTGATAATGGCTGAGGACAGCTGTGTGTTCAGTCCCCCCCCCCTCTCCATCATACCACAGGCATGAGGCGGATGGAGGGGATGAGGGGTGTATTTATTCTGCCTAGCCCCCCCATCGTCGTAATACTGTCCTGCAACCTCTATCCCCCCCCCAACAGTAGCGCACCGCTCATCTGAGAGAACACCCGCCCAGATGGCCGTGGCTCGCAGCAACGTTGCCGTATCTGGCTCCAGATCTACACCAGGGCGGGAATAGGAATCAATGATGCAAAGCTGAGGCACGCACACACGCACACGCACACACACACAAAGACAAATGCTTTTATGCCCTATTATGCATGCACTTCAATGCATACTCTCACTTTAGCAGTGTCTCTTTCACACTCTCTCTCACACACACACACACACACACACACACACACACACACACACACACACACACACACACACACACACACACACACACACACACACACACACACACACACAAACTGTTTAGACTGGAGTTAATGAAGAGATAACAGCTGATGTTATTAGTTTCCACATGAATGGAGTCTGTCAGGGCTGACTTTAACTCACTGCATTCAGCATACATGAGTGGGAGTGGGCCTTCATTGACACGCTGTCCTTGAAATACCTTATTTAACTAGGTTGGATCACTATGCAAATTATTATATCGCAAATTGCAATATAGCAGGTAAAGCAGGAGATGCAATACGATCTAATAGCCAGCTTCTTCTTTAGAAGAACCTCTGGTGTAGTTTGGGATTGTGTGCCTTGCTCAAGGGCACTTCAAGCTATTCTGAGGGTGCCACTGTAAGCTTTCAGCTGTTGGTATTGAGAGAGCCTGTTCATCTAAATGACAAATTGTCAACAGTTTTTATAGTAGCAATGTCTTATGGTAAAAGGTTGTTCTAATGAAAAGTTTGTGGATCATTCACCTCCATTGTACTGGGGTGGAAGCAGAAATCTTAAACGGATACCTCAAAACTAGGGGTAAATATCAGCCCGATCCACATTAAAAACATCTTTTTGTGTTTCCGCAACCCGCTACATTCATTAAGTAATGTAATAGCCTCATGTTACCTTACATAAAAGTCATCCTGATGAGCTCTATGCTGTGTGGTATGCAAGTTTGAGGAAAAGAGGTATTGGAACAGTTAGTAGGAGATACCCTGAGATTGGGTATTGGGACCATATCAGGGGAGATAAGTGAGTTCAGTGCAGTCCTACTCAAAACCTGGGAAAATAAAACCCAAACTCTCTGACTAGATACCAACTGAGGTAAGTGGAAATATGTTTTCAGTAATTTGGGTAAACCAACCCTTTAAAAACTAACAGTGAAAGCATGTGTCTCTACTCATTTTCTGTAAAGCTTCTGCTGCCTGATGCTGATGAAAAATGACATCATAATTAAGCCGGAAAGAAGTCTGTTTTTGGCCAAACAATGGCCTTTATTTACATGACTCATTTTCACATATTCTTGGCTAATCTGTAATCTAAACAGTACACTGAGGTCAGTTCCAGTAAATCTCCACAGATGGCAAGCTAATGTTATTCGATTAGCAGGTGATGGGAAAGGGTGATACCTGATCCCCAACAAAACACCAGCCCAGCACACTCCCTTCTATAAAAGACACCTGTCAGAAACAAGAGCCTCCTTTACCATGGCTGTTAAAGAAAATCGCTCTCCTTGTCTCATCATCATTTAAGACTTAGGCACTTCAAAGCTGGCCAGGTACAATAGCAATGAGCAGGCCGCCTTCAAAAGAACAGCGCAAGTTATGGCGGGGTGGCAGAAGAGAAGAATAGCCCTGTAAATCATAATAGAGAGGAAAATATAAAAGACGAGGCAGAGAGAGACGCAGTTCACCTGTTCTCTGTAACACAATCACTTAACGATCCTCAGGGCGCATTGTAAGAGAGAGCGCTCCTGTAGCTCGCGCCCTCGCTTTGTGCCCCGCTGGAGCACAGAGATCATCTTCCCCTTCTCCAAAGACCCTCTGACCTTCTCTCTGTTCCACTTACACACACACACCCATCAAAATTACCCTTACTCCTCACAGATTAAGATCAATGTCATTCATCGCGTTTAGAGTATCAGCCTTTGATTCGGACCAGAGAAAGGGAAGGGAGGGCACGGGGCACCTGGGAGCTGTGTAAGGATGGCAGAAGAAAACAATCCTCCATTAGATGTCGATGAAAGTGGCTTCTTTACTTTCCCCTTGAGCTTGTGTGTGCTTTATGTGAAGGGCAGTTGATCTTGAAGTCAAAGCAGGTTGACAAAAAGATGCATTAGCATATACTCATTAAATCTCATGCAAATGTTTTATCAAAAGTCCCTCCAACATCTCTCAACACAATAAGGGTGTGTTCAGACTTTTTTTTAAGATCAAAGGGCTGCATTAAGCAGCGCCTTTCTACATGGGCAGGTCAGAAGGGGACATACAAATCAGGAAGTTCAGATTGAAGGCTTACTAGATGCCAAGATCACATATGTATTACAAGAGCTGGATATGGCGCAGTCAGCCTCTATACACATTATATTTTGCACATTTTTGCCTAATACGCAATTAAGAGACAGACAGGAAATGTCTGTCCTGAATGAGAGAGAGGGTCCCTGGGAAAGGGACAACCAGGAAGCAAACCAGAAAGAGAAAATCACTTTAGTCTTATGCACGTAATGAGTAAGGGTGTCACGATTTCGATTTTAAATCGCGATTTATCGAAATTAATTCACAATCTTGAATATTAAATAAAAAAATGGAATCGTCGATACTGCCACACCCCCACCTCACGTCCGGTCAGCTTGTCAAGCAACCACACAAGCCATGCAGTTACAAAAGAGAAACTAGATGGCAGGTTATTGTCCAATTGTTTTTTTTCATTATTATGTCCAATTGACTATAAGTTATTGTAACATAATTTATGTTCTTAATAAATGTTTTAAATTTGACAATGTAGTGTGGTAAATTGCAAACAAAGGTCAGATATTATATTGCATAAAAGTCTAGTCTAAAAATGGAATAGCAACCTGTGCTTTAAAAAAAATAAATGTAAAAATCGAGAATAATCGAATCGTGACCTTAGAATCGAAAATGTAATTGAATCGAGGATTTGGATAATCGTGAAACCCCTAATAGTGAGCAACTTGAAGTGAAGTCAATGGATGACCCATTTCTCATAAAAACATGCATGGCTAAGACATTGCACAGCAGTTTATACCTATTTGAGATAAGATTCTACAACTCTTGACAGCTATCACAGCTGCAATGAGCTCCTCTGTCCCAATGCTTGCGAGGTAAACATCAGCACAATAAACACAATGCTTCACCACACAGGCTACAGACTGTGCTGTAGCAAAAGTTGAGCCAGGATCAACTTTTTGCCAGATGCTGTGTTCTTGCCCCCACAATGGTCTCATCAGAACAAATGAAGTGTCTGCGTTTCCTGACACAGTCTTGGACCCATGTTGTCCATTCTCTCTGTGATTAAGCCCTGCCCCCTTTACCTCTGCTTCTCTCTGCTTTACCACAGAAGTTCCTCTGTGTGTCTAGTCCCTGACCTTTGACCTGGCCCATAGGTAAGCTTAGCTGTTGCACAGCTGACCTTTTCTATAGATAGCTTTTTTTTCCATTGAAGTTCCAAGCTCTCCTATCTCCACTCTCTCTCCGTTCACCTACAAGGGTATGTGACGGTCTAAATGCCCCCTATTGTTGGCAGAATGGACCTTTTGTCTACACCCCCTGCATGTGCTGACTAAGGGACATTCAGTGAGCCCACTTTTGAGTCCATCCAGGGGTATGAGAGGGGTGGATACATAAGCTTTGCAATGACCCCGCCCCCTCCCAGAGTGTTAGAAGAATTTCCTGATTCAATAACTTTTTTAATAGCTGGCCCCCCTTGCCTTTATTTACCTCCAATAGCAGCCAATCTCTTCCTCACACCTAGCAGACGGACTAAACTGGCCAAGCCACGTACATCTACACTAAAACAGTACTAATTCCTAATGTATCCACCCTGGACAGCATTCCTCAGTATGGGGTGTGGAAAATGTCAACTTAGCCTGGATGGAAGCCCAAAATGGAGAGGTAAAAAGGCATTTTAAAATCTATTCACATCACTGAAGACATGGCCTTGGACCAGCAGAAATGTAGACCAGACTCTTTAGTAGTAAATTGCCCAAACTGTGCCAGTAAAAGCAACCGCTCCAGCTGTCAAAAACATTATCATAACAAGATATGATCAATTACAGTATATGCTACCAACATCGGAAACTGGAACCACAGCATCCTGACACTTCCCATAGCAGTGATGAAACCCTTTTCACACAATATGCCAGATTGAGCAGTAATGGTTTGTTTCACTTGAGCATCCAGTCACAATGCTAAATGCTCAAGACAACTTCCTATTTGTACATGAACCCTAAAAACATGCCATAAAAGACAGTAAAGGCCTGATACACATCTTAAGAGAAAGGGGAGGGTTAAAAAGGAAGGACAAAGATTTAAAAAAAATAAAAAGATGAATGAGAGCGGTAGCATCTAGGATTATTAATTGACTTCTAGAATAAGGATCTGCACACACAGCAGTTTGTGGACCAATAATTAATCTCCCTAACATCCCTTTTTAATAGACTTCCATTACCGTGCTTTTAAAAATGGTGCTTTTAAACAAAACCTAATTCACTGCATACATGAGAGCACACATTAGTGCAGAATAGTATTTACTGGCCATCCTTTAAACAACTCCCTTTAAAATCTAATCCGCTAATGTATCCAAATCACATGGCTGTCCCGGGCTATATATCTTTAATTGTACGCCGGTCCACTTTAACAAGAGTCAGATGCCTGCTAAAGACTCCTCTACATCAAAAAAGCTGCCGCCAAGCACCTAATATCCTCTGCCGTCACAATGCTGCTGTTTCACCACCCATGTTCATAAAACCCAGTCCTCTCCACCCCTCCTTCCCGGACCCCCTCCTTTCACTTTGATTGGGCTAATTGTGTTTCCTGCTGAATGCAGTAAACTTAAGGGAAGCTAGGAAGTGCATATGCACGTACCCTGGAGCGTGCATACAAATTCCAATTCACACTGTAGGCTGCTTTTCAAACAAGAGGCCATTAGAGACAATAGGCAAGCTCGTTCACTTTCTAAGGGTCCAATTTACATGGCAGTGGCAGGTACTAAAGCCTCTCCAGCCCTTTGGAGTATGGACTCCTCTTCTGACACCTCTCCATTGGTCATGTGTTGGAAATAGCTCATTATCTGTTGGTGGTTTAACACATGAAGATCAATCTGACCATGTATCTATCCATGTATCTACTAAAGTGTCCTTGAGCAGGAAAAGAAACCTGTAACTAACCCCTCCTCCCATTACAAGTCACAAAGCTTTTTTTTTTCTTTAATATGGCAAAAAAGACAGGAGTGCTTCACATTTCAGTAACGGCTGGTTAAGTGTAAAAAGAATTCTTACACTTAATTCTTAAGCGTAAAAGGGTTTTCTGAAGGTATTGCCGCATCTGGCCCAGCCGGATCTGATAACTCATCGGTTTTCACCCGGAGAGCCGTCATGAAACCGCACTGTGGTTGCCTTTGTTATCACAGACTGTCACTCTTTTTCTCTTCATCCCTCTCTTTCTCTTTGTCAATCTGGGTGAGCTCCTGTTGACCTGAGGGCCTCTGCGGTGGGAGCGGGCCACACTGGACCACTTCAGAGCCCATCCCAAAACCACACCAAGCTTCCCGTGCAATCAATGGGTGTATTTCTCTTTCTCTGCTCGCTCTCTGTCTCTCTTTATCTGAAACCTCATCCCTCTCGGCGCTGGTGACCTGGTCCGTGTGTGTTGCGGCCTTGGCAGAGGCAGTGCGTTTAGCGAACGGGAGGGAAGTCATATGTTAGCAGTTTGAACCTACAGCCCCAATTAGAGGCAGCTGTTGCTGTGCTATCGCACCACAGTGGAGGGGAGGGGGGCTGAATTTATGGACTGCGTCTCCGTGGCGACCCCTGTTTGATGTGCAGATAATTAGGAAGTGAATGGCTTCCTGTGGGTTGCTGCTGGAAGGGGCATGCGATAATAAGAAACAGAGAGATAGGGAGAACCAGGAGATGAACAGCTGAGAGGTAGGATGCATATTGAGGTGGTAGAAGGGTCAGGTGGTGTGCCAACAGAAGCTGGAGGCCGTCTGCTCTTTATAGGCAGTGCCACGGTGCACTCATTGCCCCTTGTGTATGTGTGTGCATGCTCCAGTCTGGGGTGCATGACTTTGCATTACTGACACACTTGACCCCCGGTTTTGTGTGCGTCTGAATTTACTCATGCTCAAAGACTAAATCAGTTAATGCACCGCTAGAATCATCTTTAAGCTCCTCTTCTCTTTACATACCATTCTTTGACTCTCTCAAGAACACGCCTGTGCAAGTTAGCGAGCTCTGAACATATTACAAACTTGGCAGGAAGAGTTAACAAGTGGGGGAAGAAACAGAATAGATCAAATAACTAAGCTTGTGTCCCTATAGATTAAGTAAAAATGCATTCATATTCGTCTGGACATGTAATTTCAAGCACCTTGACATTTGTACCGTACAAGTTTCGGTTGAGACTACCTTTGATGCTTTTCTCAAAAGCTTGGTCTCAACTCAAATACCATTAACTTGTTCCATAGCAACCATTTGTTTCGGCTACTTTCTTCATCACCACCTTGCATGTCATTTCGACTCTGACCCCTTGATCCAGAAGCCACGACCCTTGCTCATTGTCCTCCCAATTTCCCTGAAGAGGATCTGAATCCAGAAATCCAATCTGGAAAAAGGCCTCTTGAATAAAAATAAATCGTAATTGATTCCTCACAGTCAAGTGTGAAGTCAGTCAATAAAATGTTCTAAGACACTCTGCCGGTCACTGTATGAGCAACAATAGGGCCAGATTGTGATGCTTGGTGTCTTTGTTTCTCTCCAGCTTTTCCGGTGAATGAAACACAATAGGAAGGAATGCATTGGTTTCTGCTTGAGTGCTAAACCCAATCAGGATGATAACAATGCCCTTTAAATGACTAAGACAGACTTTAACTATCCTCCAGAGCATCAGATTAGCGTGTTACAATCTAACCCCCTGTGGCTGGCTATTCATGTGTAACACTTAACAACAAACACACTCACACAAACACTGCAGCACAAAACATCCTTTACATTTGGCATCAGCAGATAAATCCAGCTAGTTATTCACTTAGCTGATTACAAATCAATGAATAAATCAGGTGGTCGTATTAAGACACTGCTCTGTCACAATGTGTAGGAATGTGTTGATGTTGTTAGATGTGTAGAAGAAGAAGATGATTGTGGTCTGTCTTCTAAACACATTATCTTAACCTTTGTCGACATGGATAAAGTATTTGGCTTCAATTAGAATTGGGTATCCTAATATTTGTTGAGTAAAGACCAAAATATGAAAGTGTCAAGTATCAAAAAGCTGGCATCAAATACTTCTTAGGTTTGTTTACTTATTATATGATCAGATATTTAATTATTATATTGAAAATAGGTCTTAAAAATAGTCTTACTTTGGATTTTTTATTTTTTATTTTATGCATTCTGATCCGATACCAAGTAACACAAGGGTCACAATCACCACTTTAAATAATCTTTATTATTAAAAGGAGCTAATGTAATATATGAGAGGGCAATGTGTCATGAAGAGCCAAATGCATCATTAATAGTCTACATCAGAATACATTTTCATTACCGTGATCTCACATGATTGTGTGGATTCTCTGAACTGAGCTGCAGAGAAGCAAGAGGTGCACGGACTACAAAGAGTGTTAATGTAACCAGACATGATCTAATGTGAGACGGACCTCAGTTTTAATACATTAGGTGTCAATCCACCCACCCCCCTAGAGTAAGGTGTTACACATTACAATACGGCATAAGAGGCATATTACAACAATAAAACTAAAATCCTGTGATTGTTCCTTTCCATTACTCTTAGAATATAAAGAGAGAAAAGTTCTGACCCAAACGTGGACGAGGAAGAAGTGGAGTAGAGTGATGCTTGATCCATATCAGTGTTGTGACACTCCAGCACTAAATACTGCAAATATAATTAATTCAATGTTTACCATCACCGAATGTGAATATCAATTAGTGACTTCACTGACTCTTTTAAATCAGACATCTAAGCATCCTGGCTATGCATAATTACGCCATTAAGGATGCAGCATGATCTGGGTTATGCAACCGAACACACACACACACACACACACACACACACACACACACACACACACACACACACACACACACACACACATTGCATTAATCACAGTCAAAACAAGCTCTCCAACCAAGGACCCTCACAGCTCTCACGTATTCGCAGGAATGCAGAGAAAGGGGAAAATATTCTGATAAGAAGCTGTTTTCTTATGGGCAGCTGGGAGGGGGTCCTTGCATTTGTTTTACTCTATGAGAACATGTGATGTGTCTGAGACGGTATCTGTATTCCCATTACGACATGTGCCTTGGTGCCATGAGAAAAGTATGCCTGCCTGTTGCCCAGGGAAAAGAAATCCAAGGCGTTCATGAAGACGTGGTGAGACAGAGAGCTTCAATGAAGGCGAAGGGGAGCATATGTACTGTGCCATGGGCCCTGATTCACTATATCGCCACTGCATATAATAAAAAAAACACAACAACCCTCATTTTTCACCCCCCCCCCCCTTTATTCTTCATTTCATTTTCTTTCTTTTTTCCTTTTTACATTGAGAAACCACTGGCCCCACCCCCCTCTGCTGCTGTCCTGCTTTTCTGTGCCGAGGGTCGCTGACAAAAGGAATTGTGCAAACGAGCCTTTAAAATCCCTAAATGGTTGTGGTCTGTGCACAATGGGCCAAAGAATGCGGTGCTGGACAAAGACCGGCCCTTGCTCCACCACTCCGCCCTGCAGTGATAGATCCGAACGGACGCATGAACGTGGGCTGGATTTGGGGCCGCGGAGGCGCCACCTCGCCCCCCACTGGGCCAACCAAAAGGGACAGGCCTCGGGGATACACTGGAACCCCAGCCAAGGGCCTCAAAACAATTACAAGCTGCTAACTAGCCTCGCCATCCATAGGCCTTGATTGATATGGGAAGCGCATGCTTGCTTCTCCATACAGCTCCCTCCATCACTCTTTATCATCTTCAAAGCCTGAAATTATTCCCTTTCAAAGCCAACGCTACAGATTAGATGTGGGCAGCCATTAAATTCTGTTTTTATGTACATAACAGGTTTATATTAGCCCTCAAATCATGTTTTATGAGCGTCCAATATACCTTCCAGGGATGTAGGCTGTAACGAATGGCATAGAAATATGAAAGAGCAATGGTGAAATCAGAGAATGAAGGTATGGACAAATTATAATAAGTGTTTTATTAATGGGGACTGCCCCCCTCTAGGCTAAGAGTACTGAGGAAAACGTTGATTTGCATGGTTCACGGATATGGAAAATGTGAAATGACAACCCTGATTAAAGATAGAGTACTGGATGGTGCTTTGAGGAGCAGTCAAACTTTACAGGCAAATTGAAAACAGGTTGCTGACGTTAAAGCAAATGCTCCACAATTGTTTGAATGTACAATTTCTAACCAATTAGCTGGAAGGATAAGTGTTCAAAAGCAAATCAAGTTATTTACCTACTCCTCAATCCATCCATTACATACATTTGCTTTTTCCTGAAACACCTTGTTCCAAGTCTTCAGCTCATCTGATCTTTCTGTCTTTGAACTGTGAGAAACGAAAGCACCTGGAGGAAACCCACACAGGCACGAGTGGACATACAGTAGTGACAGTCACTGATTCACCACCCTGCCATGATGTTGCTAAAAAAAAACATACACAACAATCCATGAACATCAGCATTATGTAATCTGTATCCAGGACGCAGCTGCAGTGCATGGACATCCTTCAGGGGTCAGATTGGCAGCTAATTTCCTCCATCCCTTTGTTACTCAAAACAAGCAGCAAGAAACTTGTTTGGTTTTTTAATAATAACTTGCAACATTACAAGTGTAATATGTCGAAGCTCAGGCTACATAAAAGCCACCAGTTAGCCCCTCCACGTCACATCTGATTGATGACAATTGCCGTCTGTGCTTCTAAACACACAAGCAATTGAGCACTGAAGGTCTCCACAAGCCTGTAGCTAATTTCTAAGAGATAAAAGGCAATAAACAACAAGTTATGGGTGTGAAATTACAACTCAGCAGGGATGGAGGATAGAGTCGTACTCTTTGAGCTTGGATTGATATTTTGAAACGCTCAGTGCTATTATGGCTTCACACAATGCAGAATTCCATCCACTGGTGTATACCATGTGACTGTTTTACTACTAAGCTTCAAACAGTTGGCTGGGTGTTTGTTGTAAAGGGCTGTGGCTCAATGGGCAGTCAAAACAAGTTGTAACATTACACACACAAAAAAATAAAAGGGAACCATTGACTTCATGTTTGCATCAGCGTGTATTGGCCACATGTACAGTATTTGACTGAATCTCTCGTTTCTTCTCCTAATCCAACACCGTCCGTGACTTGTCTGTGAGTCTCAATTCCAATCAATTCAATGTAGTTTTTGTAAATAAAGTTTTCCAATCCATGCTTATTAGACATTTAATATTCAACATTTCTGGAAAAAAAATGTGTCTTCACCTTTTAATTTAAATCCACACACCTAGCGAGTGACTTCTAATAAAATCAGCTGTTTAAGCTTCCTCATTTTTCTAACTGACCTGATGACACACACGTAAGCACACACTGAGATCACAGTGTTCTTAAATTGTACCGCTCTTTTCCCTCCCTTTTTCTCTCTTCAACGTGATTGCACTCCCTATCTCATTCACACACTCTCACTCCTGTTTCTCTTTCACTTTGTGTCTTTGTCCAGATAATAAGCTGTAAAAGTTCAAACTTGATCTTCCTGTAGTGCTCTATTGAGATAAGACACGGCAAGAACAAAAGAAAGCCGGTACAGTGAAGATCTTTTGAAGTACTTTGAGTAGTATTGCTTTTTGTAAGTTGCAAGCATGTACTAGTAATGAAATGTGGATGTAGATTTAGCGGTTTGATTCTTTATCAATATTGCGTGTTACTTATATAGCCTTGACATAATCGCACGTTTCAGGCGATCTTCTGAAAAGGGTTCACACACCTCCTGTGTGTATCCTGTGATGCCCTGAGGCCAGTATTACTCATAATCGTGGTATTTTCAAGCCCTGACTTCATATCCTGCCCTTGGTTTTGTCTTATTTGACTGGGGCCCCCCCAACCCTCTTGGAGCGTGCACCCCAATCTATGTAAATCCCCTATACATACCTCAGCTGCATTTAGAAGCATGTCGATTACTGGCACAATTGCTGCGAGGTTGAGCCGACAGCGCAATCAGAGGAGCCGCAAAACTGAGAGGTAATTCAGTGCTGTTACATTTTTAATAACACATGCTCATTTTTAACAATGCTCACATTCATTCATAAAACCAGGAAAAAGATGGTTAAGCTGTGTTCTGTTAATGTTTTACCAATTTTCTGTTTGGTTAATGCCTTCCTTACCACTTTCCTTTCAGTTCTTGTAAGACACACACACACACACACACACACACACAGAACCCCTCCCTGCACTTGTTTTATTGCTTTTGAGTGGGTGGTGTTAGTGATACCTCTCTGATTCATACCGCTGTTTGAAGTAGGATCAATTTTCCAGCTGTGCACATGCCATTCACTCAGGTATCCACCCACAGACACAGTAATGCTGCTTTTCTCCCACCTTCTACTTTGAGCGATAATGGCTTTTGGAATGTGGTCAAAGACCAGATTTCAAAAGATTGCCACCAGCACCAATAAACGCAGGATGCCAAAAAAACACCAAGACCTACAGACTGACAGACAGAGGAGATATTGTACATGTTAGACAAAGCAGCATGCATAGAGAGAAAGATGGACACAGAGAGGACCAGCAGTGACTCTTTGGTCACAGTTCAAGCTCAGATTTCTAGTTGCCGGTTTACTATAAATCCAGTGTGGTGAATAAATATGGTGAAATCAGGTATCAGGTGCCCAGCATTTATTTTTGGCAGATCAGCTAAGCCTGACACCCACTACACTACACATCCTACACGGTGCCTGTTAACCAAGCTAAGTTTCATAAGCTCGTTTCTGTAATGGTGATCTTAGTCACGGCAGACCATGTCCCTCTGTAACCTTGTCCAATTTAACATTGACCAACTGGAAGAAGAGGAAGATTGTTGTTTAGCCGTCTTAAGACCAGGTTATGCTCAAAACAAACTTTGTTCGAACGACTTGTACGCCAAGGCAGGTGTTCATACCTGTCCGAACAGCCAAACTCGAGGGCGGAGTGGAAAGCCTTTCAGCTGACCTTCTTTGAAAGGTGCATGGGCCTAACGGTGCAGATGTTCAGACTCTCCTGGAAGGAATTCATAGTGACAGAATTAGCTGTGTAAAGAATAAAAAAGTGAGCTTGAGAGAAATTCAAACCCTGCTTACTTTCTAATCTCAACACACCCAACCAATCGCTGCATGAAGTGGCCGTGCTTGTTGGATTGGGGGTTTCAGAAAGATGCAGAAATGCTGATTTCAGAAAGGTGTGGGGCGAGCAGGTTTCATGCACTATTGGACCAACCAACAAGCACTTCTGTTGGAGTATACTGGCGCCTTAACCGCAATGTGCTGACTGTGGTGAATCCTTTTCCTGTTTGTAAAACCAAAGAGAAGGAAAATAAAGAACATTAGGAAATGGCTAAATCCATTTCCTAATTTTTCGGCTCTGTAGTGAAGCTGAAGATCTTTATGTAAATGTAGCTGAAAGTGTGAACGCAATTTTATCACACGTGTGATACATAGTGGTGTTTTTAAATATTGCCGACTTACTGTAGTGTATGAGCCAGTAGTTCTATTATGTAAGTGTGTGAGTACATGTTATACATATATTATAGCTGGAAGATCAAGTGATTGTAACCCTGATGCGGTAGTGCTCAGATGTGTTTAGGTCTTTTACAAAATGCAGGGACTTTTCGTCAAGGCAAGGCTCAGTGTCACTGAAGGCCTCTGTAAAGAAGGACTATAGCTACACGCTATTAATGTTAGCCACACTCCCCAACAAAACAAGGAACAAAAAGCTACACAACACCCTACTCATTCCTTTAACCAAAGTCATGCCAGCAAGGGTGCAGCGCAATAAATTAACGTCTGATTAAAAATGGCCGTCTCGCCCGCCAAATTGTCATCAAGTGGCACCATTGATACGGGCAACAAAACTGGGCACATCACCAATCACCCGCTCAATGAGAAAAGGAAGGAGCTAAAAACAACATTCTTGAGCAGGTTGGTCTTTCATGAGCTGGATGGGGGTGGAGGGGGTGGGGGGTGTAGATGCTAAGGTTCTGGCGTATGTAAAGCGGGGTACACAGGACCCCACAAAGGGGGGAGAGAAGGAAGGGCCACCCTGACAGCCTTGGCGGTGCAGGTTTTTTTTTTTTTTTGATGGGTGTGGGGGTACTAGAGGGATGGAAGGCAGAAGCTAGGAGGGGGTGTTCCCCCTCTTCAAAGCCTTTCCGCTGGTTCTGGGGCCTGGTGGATGGAGAATGTAAGTGGGGGGTGCGGCAAAGGGGTGAGGGTGGGTGAGGGTAAAGGAGAGAAAGGGAGAATTAGGGAGCCCTCTCTTTGTGTGCTGGCATCAGGGGGGTCGGTTAGACACTGAACGCCTCGGGAAGATTAACCAGCCAGGCCCAGTCGGAAGCTGAAGGGTAGGTGGGTGGGTGGGTTGGAGGGGAGGGGGTAATGGGAGCCTGCTTTGTTTCTGGTCCACGATAGGATGCTGGAGAGGAGAGATGGAATGTAAGAAATGGAGATTGATTGATCGGTACAGTGGATAGCTAGATACAGAGAGTATGGGAGGGAGGGAGGATGTCAGCGCTAAGCCGCAACTCACTCCCGATTCTCATGCAGCGAGAGAAAGGGTTCACCAGTTGGCAGTTTGAATTTCTGAAATATGGAGGAAATAAGGCGCACAGGAGCTGAATGGTGGGAGTGAACAAGAGTGAAAACTGACAGAAGTAAAAAAGAGAAATGGGGAGGCTGTTAAGGTGGAGAGGAAGGAACGGGGGAGGAAACTTTGGGGGTGGGGGGGCTTCCTCAATATGGATTAGTGCAGCCCCACAGTGGGGAGAGGGAGTATGGGGTGAGAAGGAAAGGAGGGAGGAGAGGATGAAAGTTGGGGTGGGAGTGGAGGGTGAGAATGAAGAATTGCCATTCGCTTCACTCACTTCACTACACAGGAACAAAGCATGATGGGAGGTACTTGACATAACACTCTTCCAGGCCATGTTGGGGTGTGTGTGTGTGTGTGTGTGTGTGTGTGTGTGTGTGTGTGTGTGTGTGTGTGTGTGTGTGTGTGTGTGTGTGTGTGTGTGTGTGTGTGTGTGTGTGTGTGGTGTGCAGGAGTCCATGTAAACTTAAAATTGGCATTTGTATATTATTAGTATTTCTGTTGTCAAAATCTTCCTTGCCAATGCACAAAGTTTTAGGGACTTTCTTTTACATATGTTAGGAGAAAAGGCAGATATATAACATTTAATCTAATCTAATACTCTGCATACAGTAGGAAGACATATTTTAATGTTGGTTATCTTGGACCAGATATGGTGACCTCCCTGTCAGACATTTTGCATTTATAGACTGGATACACTATAGATGTATACCCACATATTTAAGCGTCAAATAATACAGATATTTAAGATATTTAAGTAATAAGTCAGAAGATGCTACAGGTGATTTACAAAAGAGCAGCTAAAAGTTATGAAATTGTTACACAGGGACACAATTATTTAAAAGTACAAAAATGTTTAATACATTTCAACAACATTTCTCATATTTCTGCCGAGGAAAAATGTTTGTGAATCACGATTAAACAAACCAAATAAAACTAAGTACCAGAGGTGTCAAGTAACGAAGTACAAATACTTTGTTACCTTACTTAAGTAGACATTTTGGGTATCTATACTTTACTGGAGTAATTATTTTTTATTTTTCATATATTTTTCATTCTGGCTTGTCATTGTTAAAAAAAACACACAAAAAAAACTTTAACAGATAAATCGCGCCATCCGGATAGAGTGAATTTGATTGTGGTTGGATGAGAAGTATAAACATATAGCATTCCGACACCCTATTTGTTTGTATGCGATCCATCACACCTGCACATGACACAAATCACATCACACTCCAGCAAGGAAATAGCAGACTTATGTAGCCTAGTACGAAGATGTCCGTGGCAGCGATTCAAGAGAACTCGAGCGAAATGTCCCAACCAAGCACCAGCGAGGAGGTTGGTAGCCAGGAAGATCAGCCAACCCTTCTCGCCCTATCTGGAAGAATTTTTCGAAATGGTTGGATGCAAAAACAACTCCTTTCAAAGGCGTTGCAAGCTCTGCGCACCCAAGTACCACAACCTAATTATTTCCAAAACTCGTCGTCTAATTTGAAAAAGCATATTGATATTATTTTTTCCCCCTAACATTACTTTTACTTTTATACTTTAAGTAGTTTTGAAACCAGTACTTTTACACTTTTACTTGAGTAAAAAACTTGAGTTGATACTTCAACTTCTAAAGAAGTCTTTTTAAAACCTAGTATCTATACTTCTACTTGAGTAATGAATGTGAATACTTTTGACACCTCTGCTAAGTACCAATATGAGTGCTAATATTTTCAAGTTTTTTTTTTACAGTGGAACAAACCAGGAGCACTACTGAACTCATGAATAGTGTTTTGGGAATGACCTCTTAATTTCTCTCTGTTGTCTCACAGCGGGTCTTTGTAATTCAAAGACATGCTAAAAGGTATGCAACAGCTGAGAGCAAAGTAGCGCTTAGCGGCCGCAGTAAACAACCTGAGGCAGAGCTTCCGAGCCTTCATTAAGGCCTCATTAATTACAGGAATGATTCAGATTAGCTCCACAGGTGATAGCCCACCATGGATACAGTTCCCTTAGGAACTATAATTATTGAGTCCGCTGCAGGTAAAAATTGGTTCAACTCTCATCTTATAAACTCATGATACAAATATCAGCACAACAGCCCAATCTGATTCTGAGACAGCTTTACTACTAGGTATCCATGTGTGCACAATGGTGTGCAGAAATGTGAGTCAGTGTGTAAAGTGGAAGTGGAGGTGTCTTTATTGATGGTGTGCAATCAGGTGTGCGACACCCTCGTTCAATCTGTGACACATCATTTTAGTGCAACGTCCTGTCAGAAAACACCATTTTCTGCTATAGCTTCTCCACAAATGGACCCATTGAGCAGCAGCGTTGCTATCAACAAGAGCAATTTAAGAAGAAGTAAACCCATTTTGCTGTCATTGGATAGGTTAAAATTCCAATTCCATTTGAAACGGTCACTTTCAATTCCTCTCCCTCTTTCTCTTTTACTCTTCCCTCATTCTTCCCTGTCCATATTTACTCCATGATGTGTGTTTGGGTGAGTGTGTGTGAAGACGCTGAGAGCTTTGTTTGGGACCTGTCACACTGAAGGCTGAAGGTGGAGTGGGAGGGAAGAGAGGCAGAAGCATTGTGGATGGATTATACCAGAACCAAACGTGGATGGGTGGATGGATGGATGGATGGATCAATCGATCAATGGATCTCTCTCTCTCTCTCTCTGTACAGTACCCCGCCCCCCCTCATCCCTCCCACTCCTCCCCTCTGATCATTGGAGCTGAAACAAGGAGGCCAGGAGGGGCCTCTGGTTCCCACTATAGCTATTCTCTTCTCACCACTACCCATCCCAAAAGACCTTCACTGTACCCCAAACCTGTTGTTATCTAAAACAACATGATCACACGCTACATGATCCTTATCCAAAAAAGCTTCACAGCAATATGAATGCATGCACCAGCATGTCTGACCAGGGGCAAATTTAACCTGTAAATGTGGATGGTTAAGTCCCCAGCACACATTTTTTATACATATATTAAATAGATGCAGATGCAACAGCATGGAACTGTGTAGTAGAATAAACAAGTGTCGCCTATATGACATTTAAAGCTGAAACAATTAGTCAATTAATACATTTTTCAACTGACAAACTTAATTACTAACAGTTTCGATAACTGATTTTAATTGGAAGCCATTTAAGGCCATTTACCAGGCAAAAATGCCAAATATTTGCTAAGGATTTGCTGCTGTTCTCTAGTTTGAATTAACAATATCTATATATATGATTTCATGACAATCTATGTTTCCAAACAACTCAGTGATTTTTGCTCTTTAAAATCAACTTGAATAACAACACATTGAATAACAACGTGTTGGATGTATAAACACAAAGCATGTGCATGCCTATGTATAGAAACATGCACACAATTGGAGATACTGTAGTAACCCAACTGTGGACACTTAAAACACAGACCAGCAACAAGTAATTAAGCAGGCATCTGAAAGGCACAATAATCCCTCCACCTTCAGCCATTGACAGACAGAAAGAGTAGCAGAAGAAAAGCAGGAAAAGGAGACCCTTGCACTAAAAGAGGAGCCCTTTGAACTCTTGCAACAAGCCCTTTCCCCTAAACAAAAACACAAAATCTTCCCCTTATCTCCTTTCTCTCTCTCCTGGTCTTTTTTCTCCCTCCTGCTCTCTTGTTTCTTTCCTCTGTAAAGTCAGTGGTCCGACTCTCTCAAAGGAACACAGAGCCCCCAGCCTGCTCCTATTGGTTCCTCCTTGCTCTCCCACACTGAGTGCCCATGGCTCCTGAAGTGATGCTCTTTGTGTGGGGTTCAGGGGTCGTGCCTATTAGCGTGAAGAAAGCCCTGCTGGGTCTTATCCCGACCCGGAGGAGGACGCAGGGCTCTTCATCCCAACGTCGGCCTAGCCAACCCCCTCCCCCGGACGGGACACTTTCATCCTTTGTCGGGAGGTCAATGAGCGGACCCCCAGAGGGGAAGGAGGGCCCCCACCAATAATGATATGCATGACAGTCATTGTATGACCCCCATGGGGGGGGGTCATGGTTGGTTGAGGTGGGTGGGACGAGGGAGCGGAGGACTGGCTGCGTAACTAAGGATGGTTATCCTATCCAGAAGTAACTGAATTACAGAATGATGTTGATGAGGGTGAGAGCGCTCCAGTGGATCATGACAGATTTGATCCATGATCACATTCGACATGACAAATGTGGGACAATATGAACTTAAAACAGCAGCAACCTTTTTACATAGGTCCGTGCTTTCATCACTAAGGTCAAATATCAAAATATTACTGTTCTGTATATTTATTTATTTAAAATAGGCATTCCTCAACACCCCCGCCCACACACACACACACACACACACACACACACACACACACACACACACACACACACACACACACACACACACACACACACACACACACACACACACACTCATCTTAACCCCTAACCTTAACCCTAGTCCTCACTTGAGAGATGGATTTGATTTGGTTCGCTTCACTCCCTGCAAAATATTTCAGCAATTTGACTTGATATGCTAATGAGATGTTACATAACAATCGCATCAATGCCCAAACCTAGATAGAATGAATATATAGCTTTAATTGCCTTCGATATACTCTGACATCTGAAAGCAAATGCAGATTAACTGAAAATCTTAATTTTATTTAAAATTACACTTAAATTCAGAATTAATATCAAAATATATTTTCTCCATCAGCTTGTTTTTGTGAGCGACAACACAGCATTTGACACTTCTCTTCTCACTAGTTGAAGTGGGCTGTGATCTGTTTGAAAACAGTGTCAAGAATAAGTCAAATATTAATTTTATAGAGAAATATAAAAGATTGGGGACCACGTTTCTTTTAAGTGCTCATATTATGCTCATTTTCAGGTTCATAACTATATTTAGAGGTTGTACCAGAATAGGTTTATGTGGTTTAATTTTCAGAAAACACCATATATTTGTTGGACTGTACATTGCTGCTGCTCCTCTTTTCACCCTGAGTGTTGAGCTCTCTGTTTTAGCTACAGAGTGAGGCATCTCACTTCTTTTCCATCTTTGTTGGGAGTTGCACATGCGCAGTAAGTACTACTAGCTTGTCAGTTGCAGAGTATGAGCGAGTGCCACGCTAGCAGCTAGGCGAGCATTATAACGCGTTACAAAGTGACGCACGTTCGTCACTGAAGTAAAGGCTGGACTACAACAGAGCTGTTTGGAGCAGTTTGTGAACAGTGTTTTCTCTGGAAGACGGTAAGTCCCTTTGGGGTGGACTTTGGCCTTTTTCACTTTGTAAACCTGTAATGTACACAAAAAGATACATAACACAATAAAGGAAAAAGAGGAAAAGCCAAAAAGCATAATATGAGCACTTTCATAGGCACGGAAAACCTCATGTATGGGTGTTTTATCTGTTCTCTTCCCAGTGGTTTGAAGTGGGCAGGGCTCTATTAAAAAAAGGTGTTCAATCAGAATTCAGCAATATAAGAATCTGAATGAATCAGGTTTTGAGCGTTTAACTCTCATTATAAAACAGGTAGCTCAAATCAAGCAATCTGATTGGTTCATAGTCGAGATATAACAACCATATCCAATGAATATGACGTCTAATTCCATTGCATAAATAAGTATCACTTTGCATCTGAGGGGAAAAAAAATGTTATTCTAACGATCTGATAGCTGGTGCCACGGAGGGAAGCCGTTCACACACTGCCATGACACAAAGCTGGTTTCAAAATCAGCAAAGTATCCTTTTGGGTGTATGCTGTATTTAGAATATTTTCACCGTTTTACCTTGCTGTCAGACAGCCCTTGCCGATGAGCAACTGAAGCCTTTATTTATGCTCTCTTCAAAGCCAGACTATATTTACAAAAACAGTAATTTTACCTCGCTGAAAATGAGAGTTGCAGTTCTACCGCTGCCTTGATCGATTAGTTAGAGTTATTGTTGTATTCTTTAGCGCTAGTAAAAAGAAACAGTCCGTGCTAGCTGCTAGTGTAGGCTAACATGACCTGCGCTGCGTTCCTGCTCTTCGGTATGTGCAGCCAGCCAGCCAGCTCAGGAGGGCCTATTTTATTGTGAACATGATTATTTATGTATTAATAAAAAATCCATCACAACATACCACAGCTTGTCATGAGCTATTGTTAAATATCTAATAATTAAGGATGTTTTTCCCCCAACGTAAATATCAACTTACTAATTTAGGTTAGTTGACATTCTAATGTTGGAATGTTATAACAAAAAAAGAAATTTTAACAGCCGGAAACAGATAAACACAGTATAAAGAGTGAAGGGCCTAGATACAGTGAGTGTGTGGGAGGGAAACGATATATGCAATATGTACTGTGGGGAGTGGGATACACATACAGCACCGACATCAATATGTCCGTGTGGAATACAGTATTGTTGCAGGTATACAGAGGAAAGTGAGCATTCAGTGGTCAAGGTTTACCACGATGAGGAAGATATAATGAATAGAAAAAGATGCAGGAAATCAATTCTGAGCACTGAAGGATCTGAGGAAGGAATCCTGAGGCTGAAATAGCCGCAAGGGATGAAGTGCACAGTGTTCCTTGTTGATTCAGGAATATGTCATCACATCATGTTCAGAAGCTATTTAGCAGCTATCAAGACCCAGACAGTCCTGATCTATTATTAATGTCCCGAGCAGTCCTTTATGGTCGGTTCATTAAACATGAAAATGCCAGCATGGAGAAGGTCCAACTCAGTATATTCCACAGGGTACTTTATCTCTCTACAATGAGTCAAGTCTTTATTCAGAAATAAAAATAAAAAAAAACAGCATGATTAACATAGAGAGAGGGATATGCTTGAGAACAAATGCTGAAGATTTAATTAAAAATCCACACTTTTGTATTGAAATGGTCATAATTGTGTCATGACAACACAATGATGCCAGTCACTGGAACAAAAGCACAGAAATGTGTGACACACACGTCTAGACTTAATTCAATACATAACTCATTTAAATGTAATTAGCCAATTATAGTTAAATTATACGATAAAATTTAAATACTA
Organism: Gymnocephalus cernua; assembly: GCA_023631565.1. Classification (NCBI taxonomy): domain Eukaryota; kingdom Metazoa; phylum Chordata; class Actinopteri; order Perciformes; family Percidae; genus Gymnocephalus; species Gymnocephalus cernua. The sequence goes on from CM042440.1 coordinate 9,921,750, forward strand.
TATAAATACAGGTTTCCCTAAAGAGATCTGATTTCCCTAAAATCAGATCTCTCTCTCTTTTACAAAGACATTAAAGGAAAGCATGTTTTTGAAATTTGCACAAAATGCAGTTTTAATACATGTTAGATTTTGTTGTAGAAATGTAGGAAGTCTCTATGATGACATAGCCATCAAGGTTATTTTCACAGCTTCATCTTAGATTTTCACTCAGTTTTTCACCATATAAAGGGTGCATCTGTGAAGACTCTTATAAGCCTCCCACTGCCAGACTACATCTCACCAACTCATGTTTTGCTACCAGACAATTGATTCAGCCTGGTCAGATAAACAACAGACTAATCAACAAAGTAAGAGGAGTAGGCCTACTTAGATGATGACATGACTCATTGGCTCTCAAATTTCTTTTATGACAATGTCACCCAAAATGTATTCAGAAACTAGAGCTTGGGAGAAATTGCTCTCAGAACATGTTAAAAAAAATCTGATACACTCAATGATTTATTAAGTGTGCAAGAGGTGACGAAACGTGAAAAAAGTGACAACTGAATATTTCAGTCTAAAATTAAATATGCATAAGCTACTTACATTACACATTCCCATAAATATATACTTATACACATATACCCAGCAGCCACCTCTACAGGCACCCCCACACAATCAAAAGAATGTCCACTCCCATCATGAGTGTGGCCCCTTCATATAGGCACACACAATAAAGTCTCCTATAAGCATACAGTGCATACACACATATCTACATACAGTACGTGCTGCCAATATTAATGCTAAGTCAATTTCTCATTTTGGTAAACTAACCATTTTTACCACATGCATGTTTAAACCTACGACAAGACTGACTTGATTTCTATTCCACTCAACCGCTGTCAAAGGTATTTTCCCCAGAACATATCTTAAATCTACATGGCACATGTTGAATGTAGTAGAAGTACTGTACACATTTATTCAAGATTCAAAGCATTATTATCGTACCCAGAAAGTTTGCTGCCCTCTCTGATTGCCAACCATAGAAAAAAAATGCTTTTAAAAGTAAAGAAATACAACTCCAATAAGCATAACAATTAAAAAAACCAAGTATCAAGTGTCTGATGTGCAGCAGTAGTGCAGTTTATATTTGAAGCCTATATTGTAATATAGGACTCAGACCTCTTTGTTCAATTTGAACATATAGTACCTGCACATCCAATCAAAAGCACACATCCTGTAAATACACTGTGCCGCTCCTCTCTCATCCACGTTCTGTCATACCCACAGTGTAACCGTTATCTTTTTCCCGCCAAACACACTCTTGGCTGTGTGACTGTGTTCATTACGTGAGCAGCACACACAGGGGGCAATAAGACAGACAGACCGGAGGAGACAGAAAAATAAATGTGGTCGACCCCGACAGCCACTTGACTACACCTTCTGCCAGCCAAATGATTTTCTTAAAGATTTTTGGACGAGTGTCACAGCGACCACACTGTGCCCTTCTGTCTGTCCTTCTTGCTGCGTGTCACCAGCTCAAGACAGATCCAACACCACAATCTTTGTGTGTGTGTGTGTGTGTGTGTGTCTGTGTGTGTGTGTGTGTGTGTGTGTGTGTGTGTAGTATTAGCCAGTTCCATGCTGCTAGAGCTGTGAGTGTGAGCTGCCAGAGAAGAGGGGGTAATTATGGGACCTGTTGTGTTGAAAGGAAGCCAGGCCACCAAGGAGGGATTAGGACCGTCAAGCTCCTCTCCTCCTCTCCTTGTTTCTCCCTTTCCCTTTATATTCATTAAACCTGACTAATAAATTGATTCAATCACATTTGGGATTCATTATTTCAACACTAATGCTAAAATATATGAAAATGTTTTATCTTTTATGGCTGAAAACATCAGTTGATTGACTTTAGAGCTGCAACTAACGATTATTTTCATAGTCGATTAATTTTTTCCTTGATTAATCGATTAGTTGTTGGGTCTATAAAATGTCAGAAAATGGTGAAAAGTGTGGATCAGTGTTTCCCAAAAGCCCAAGGTGACGTCCTCAAATGTCTTGTTTTGTCCACAACTCAAAGATATTCAGTTTACTGTCACAGAGGAGAGAAGAAAATATTCACATTTAAGAGGCTGGGATCAAAGAATTTTGACTTTTGTCTTAAAAAATTACTCAAACCGACTAATCAATTATCAAAATAGTTGGCGCTTAATTTAAGAGTTGACAACTAATTGATTAATCATTGCAGCTCTAACTGACTTTTCAACAGATTCATTATTATTACAAAAATGTTGTTGGTTTCAGCCTCTAAAATATGTTTTTTTTTTTTTTTTTTCATCATAGTAAACTAATATTCAACAAGACGGGTCGTATCCCACAGCCCACCAGCTGAAGAAGTCCATGGGATAAGCCTGGGAACTTCAGGAATAGCCAAGTAAGTGAACCTTGAATTTAGAATTGTTATCACAATACAGATCAACTCCATCATTAGTTGCATCTATAGTTACTTTTCTCTGTGGAAACCACCCCACATCACAATAACATTTGACACGCAAGCCAAATGATCTTAATATTTGCCAACGCTCCTCTTCTGTCTTTCTTCCCTCATTGCTCTCGTCTTTCTGTCTTCACCCCAGAGGCATGTAGGGACCCTAACACCGACCTTAAGTCCCGATGTCTTTTCACATACACATAGCATGTGCACACACACACATGCAACCGTGCACACACAAATATCATTGTGCTGTGAAAAAGGAGCCCTTTGACAGCTCCATTATAAATCCCACACTGGCCAATTATCTGTTTTAGGGTGAATGTCTGGCCTCCTCTACCCCCAGACCGCCTTTGATCCCCCTCATCCCTCCTTGTGTCACTCTAGTGCTGCGCGCAGGTATAACATTTCCACCTGGGAGCCTGAACGCCTCTTTTAAAGTTCCACTTGAATCATTTTTGCTGCTTAAAGACGAGGGAAAAAAAGAGCTTCCTCTTGCTCTTTAGCTCCTGATTAATCATGGATCATTTCTCCTCTCATCATCTCCTCTCTTGCTCTTTATCTACCCAACCCGATGCCTATGACACTGGGAATTCAGGGGTATTTGAATAACGCTGATTGCGAGTGGCAGGTGGCAATTAAATAGGATCGAGGGAGAGGAATAAAGTTAATGTAGGGGGAAAAGGGCAGAAAGTAAAAGGAGACATACCCCCAAAAAAGAGAAGAGATAGTGGTAGCGAAAAAGAGCAGAGAGAAGAAAAGATAATAGAGTGAGAGAGAGCATGACAGAGGTCTCTGCTGGTGGTTTGTTTGATCAGGGAAGAGCCGTAGTTATCTGGGTGAGCCCCATCTCTCCGTACAGTTCAGTCATCAGTCCTGATTCCTCCAAATGGATACCAGAACACCTCAGTAGCTCATAGTACAGAAACGGCCTTATATCCCTCGACAGAGCCCTAATACAAACCAGACCCACATAATCACTCGCACACTGCACCTAACTGCACATACAATCAATCTGTCGGCTCGCCTGTAATTTCTCAAACTATTGTGATTAGCCCATCATAAAAGCAACTGAATAGCACCAATTGCCAGACATTACTGAGCAACTTCAATTTATAGTGTAATCTGAGTGTGTGTCTGTTCTATAGCATCAAAGGAAAGAGGCACAGACACAAAGCAGTGTGGGAGACTTTTCACTCTTTATGCAACATGTACTGTATCTGTGTGTGTACCCATGAACTTATGTGTATGTGTGTGTGTGTTGATCATCAAAGGGCAGCGGTGAAGACACCAGAGCGGCAGGGATCGGAGCATCCCCACAGCGGCGTAGCGACACACATCCAGACAGCACCGCAACACAAAACAACACACAAAACTCTTCCAAGACAGTGACAGAATATCATGCCTCTTCCTTCTGCCCGTAACCTGGGCAACCCTGGCACAGAGCGGTACCCCATTCCTACCCCACGCCCGCCTCACCCGCCCCCACCCGCTGGATCCTTTAGACTCCGTCCAGCGGCACGTCAAGTTCATCCCCCCACACGCTGCTTCCCAGCAGGCTCTTGACTCGGACTGGCGCGCCCCGGAGGCTAAAGGGGGTGTTTGCGCCACAGATCCAACCCGAAGCGGGGTTTGCCTGTGTGGGGTACATCTCAATCAGCAGGGGCACGGTCCATAGAGGCCCCTCTTTCCATTCCTGCACCACCACCACCTCTCACTGGCATGGAAGCCTTCATACCCTCCCACTGACTGGTGTGTACGAAGCAGGGGGGCTTCCACCCCTGAGATGTCTTTTCATTTTCGGTTGCTCCCACTGTCTTCTAGTGAACACAGTGAATCACACTCTGCTCTCAGAGTTTTTCTCTGAAAATGAGGAGAGCGAAAACAAGGCCAGGCTGAATAAACACTTTGATAACTAGACCGAGGGTGAGGAGGACTTACGGCGGAGGGAATGGCAGGGCTTAACAGGGACACTGATGGCTTTATACAACCGACTGGAAGAAAGTGTTCCTTCTCTCACACATTTCTCTCGCTGTCTCTCACCCCTCCTAGCTGCCTCTCCCCTGCTGCCGAGGACAGAAACAGGAGAAGTTAAACCAGAGAGAAACTCACTGACTCACGGTACAGGAGGGTGGGATAGGAGATTTGGGAAATGGGAGAATGGAGGGAGACAGGGAGGATGAGACCAGACAAGGCGGGACATTATCACAGCAGGGGGTGAGGAAGAGAGTCAAGAGGGTGATGCTCAGTAGTGGCCTGCCCCTGCCCATCTCCTCTCATTACTGTTTCATTCCTCCTGTCTGCACCTCTCACCCTCACTTTCCTTTCTGTTTTCTTTGCTGGACCACTTTTTGTCACATCTGCTCATCATGGGCCGGTCAAGCACGGGCCGAGACACAAAAGAAACTAAATTGAAGAATAGGGCTGGGTTTTAAACGCTTATACTTGTGACTGACCAGAAAAAGTGCCTGTATACAACACCGAAAGCTGACATGAAATAAAAATACAAAATGTGTAAAAATGTCAGTATGAACCTCCAATTGGTACTAGTATAGTAATAGAGCTGCAAAAAGTAGTCCATTAATCCATTACTTGATCGAAATAAAATGTAATCGGTAACGATCATGATAACCGATTAATCGTTTTCAAAAATGGCTGATAACCCTAGCGTGTCAATTCCAATGCTCCGATGTGAGCATTTGCTGCTTTTTTTGTGTTTACTGAAAGTCTTTGGGTAAGTAGGACAAAATAAGACATTTGAAAGCCTCACCTTGGACTCCGACAGACAATTTTTCACTATTTTCTGACATTTTATACTATAGCAACAAAACAAAAACATAAATTCAAGTATATAATTGGCAAAAAATAAGCGTTGCTGATAATGATCATTACTATTACCCAAATAAAAGAAATTCCATTCGTAATAAACAGTAAAACGTGTTTTATCGCACCAAGAATTGACCACAAACAAGGGCAATATTGGGTTCAAAAGTTTAGTCTTCTGGCATGAGTAGACAGCATCCTCCTGAGTCTCCCCGACTACTCTCATCTTACTCCCCAACTCAACAACACCCCCCATCACACATTAACACACATACACGCCCCTACTCCTCCATCCATCCTCTGCTTCCCCAGGGGTGTTTCAGTCTGACCCACTTTCCCTTCCTCAGCCCAAACAACTCAAAAGCAAAAAGGCTGAAGTCTGATTTCTAGTCTAGAAGCTCAGAAGGCGTCAGCAATAAAATGCTGCCAAGCCCATGTCCGTGAGTAAAAATAGTATATTTTATGCATTTCAAATCGGTAAAATATGCAAAACGGGAAATTTATAAAGTGAAAAATATGCTGATGTTAAAAAATAACATTTGACATTCTAAACTGGCCTTTTTATGCATGTTCAGTTGATGTATGCATGTTCAGTTGATGTATAGACAATGCCATCTTTTCAGTGGACAGCTCTGTGATTAATTATATTTTCCTATCCTCCTTACGTCTATAAACCACTACTTGTAAGACCCGGTTCTGTCCTCTGGTCACCCTTGGGTGAGGAGTGTCATTACCGCCGTTGTCACAGCTGAACCGCTCAGCAGCACCACAGACTGAGCGCCGCCTGGTCGATGCAGACATGTCAGCAGATTTCCAGGGCCACTGTGTGTGTGTGTGTGTGTGTGTGTGTGTGTGTGTGTGTGTGTGTGTGTGTGTGTGTGTGTGTGTGTGTGTGTGTGTGTGTGTGTGTGTGTGTGTGTGTGTGTGTGTGTCCTCGTCAGCCTCTGTGCTTTCTCTCTACGATGCATGGAAAATGAAAAACGCTGTGTCGTGACATTCTGCGGTCCAGAGGCTCCCTGTGTCGTTTAGTGACTGACCAGTTTAACATGCATCACTAGCGCCTTACTCCAACACTGTGCCTCTGCTCAGAGGTCATTAAACAGCATAAACACATTTTTTATTTATCTGCGTCTCCCTTCATCTCTTATCTGTAACCTTTTATTCATCCTTACTGTGATGCTGGAACAATCCCTGCGTCCTTGAGCACAGAATCTGAATGTTTAAAATATTGATGACGTAGCAGAAGCAACAACAAAAAAAAAGCGGTAGTGAGGCAACAGTGGCAGTAGAAGTGTGAGTAGTAGTATAGCAGCAGTAATAGTGATAGAGGCAGTGATGCTAGAGGCTGAGTAGGAGTACAATGTGTGTAAACAATATTACACAACAAGGTGTCTGATATTAAATAAAAAATAAATCAGGACCGCATAATGTGTAACTCCATGATTTCTTTTTATCAGGACACTTTAGAGTGCATATGTCTCTTACAACCTGGTCACTTACCCACCACGTTTGGATACAGTAGGTCTGTTTCACCAGTCAGCGTCAACCAGTACTGTTGCTATGGTTACTTGCGCACAAACTGGATTTCATTTGTGTTTTCGTGTGTTAAGGAAAATCCCAGAAAACACGTTTACATTAACATTCCAGATTTTTTGTTATTGTCACATCATCTTATCTGACGAGGGCTGCTCATGATGCTGATAAGATACAATAAAACAGGAAAAACTCAATTCTCACAAGCATCGTGCAACTGTAATCTGCCAATCACAAAATAATGAAACCAATTTCACACAGTGACTAAATTCCCCAGGCCCTATCTCACCATGCAGCCTGTTAACAGCCCCTTGGGCAAAATGTGTGCGCATGTGTGCATACACAGTCTGTGTGTGTTACACGGCAGTCTGTTCAGTTGTAGTGCTGGGCCACGCCGGAGGAATGAGGCTTGGCTTTCGCAGCAGCGCTTCACAGCCAAACACAGAAAATGTTCTGCCAGCTCTGTCCAATATCTTTTCAAACACCTTCTGTACTTGCGCAACAACTTCTGCTTAAACCACTCATTCTCCTCCCTCCGCCTCTTACCCATACTGCTCTGCAAGTTGCTTACCAACACCTTTAGGTTTTTACTTTTGCATAAAATGTTTTTTACAATGCACCATTTTGCTGCCTGTGCATCCTTGGGGTAAAGCAGCTCCATGAGTTCCAGTTCCAGGGTTTGAATGAAAAAAAATGACATACGGAGGTTTCAAGGTTTATTGCAAATAGTCATTTGCATTGTTTCTCAACAGATGTAATGTCTTAAATGCATGCAAATTTACTATACTAATACTAATTAGTATACTTGGGAGTATTGTTAAATGTTTGTTTTTTTTCTTATGGAAGAGGGCGTTTTCTAGTTTGAGGCAACACGTGAGAACAGTACAGGAAGTTCAACCCAGGTTTCCCCCAGGGGCTTCATACCGTTCATCAATCAACCCTTCCCACCTTAAAGAAACAGCTCTGTGCTCTGATCTGCCCCCATCATCATTCTGTCAGCCGCCCCATCCAAGCGCAAACACTCCACCCTCCGCCCCCCACCCACCTAGGAATACATACATACCGCACATTTAACCATCGTGTTTTCCCACTGCTTTCTGTCTGTCTGTCTTTCTTTCTCTAACTCACTCTTTCTCTCTCTGTTTCTTCTCTCCTGAGCGTCTTGTGTCTGTTGAACCCCGATCCCGGAGACCCACGATCCTTATCAGGGATCAGACTTCCGTTCAGTCGTGTGTGACGACTAGAAGTTGGAAGCTCCAGGTGTGACGAGGCCTTTGAGAGCAATTTTTGTGTGTCTGTGTGTGTGTGTGTGTGTGTCTCCTCATCCCTCATCGCCCGCAGGACAGAGTTTATACATGAAACTAATCAGATTAGAGGGGATTATGACACTGTCATATCACAGTTTATGGGCTGTTTGGAGGGAACTCGCACATTTTCACTCATAAAGTGATTCTTGTTCATACACAAACACACACACAACTGAATGCAAACTTTGCGTACTTAACAGCATACTTACACCCACTCAGGTACATGTGCAGCCACTTGTCTCTAACCGCTTTCAGAAGACTAAGCTGTAAAGACTTAAATATGACGACAGGTACGCAAAAACTCAACTTGCTCAACTCCTCCACTCCCTCCTCTCAGCTTATTGTGTTTGCAGAGCATCCGTCACATCACTGTCACCTCACCCAGACTTAATTGCTGTGAAAGGAAGCTGTTGAGAAACAGTCAGTAATCAGTAGGTTAAAAGAATGACATTTTGCAGAAAGCGAGCCCAAGACTGACAGCCTTTTGTGATTTACACCTGGCTGCAGGTTAATGGGGTCTTTCCTTCTCTTCCTCGAGTCAACTTCTGTAGTCTCCTTTCTTCACTTTCTTCTTCTAAGCTTCTCTTTCATCGGTAATCTCTCTCTTAAGAGAAAAAAAAATACTACGTGCCCCCCTTCCTCCCTATTAAACAAGTCTCTATCCCTCTTTTGCTCTCTCAGTCTCATCTTCACTTTTTTTCTCACACACACCCACATACCATCCTTGGTGTTGGCAAGCACCGGCCCATCCAGCCTGTTGCATTCTCTCCTCTCAGTGGTGTTGGGCGATCAATCACATGATTTGATGGTTCTTATTACAGGCCTGCCTTTCCGGGTCAGGAGGCAGGAATCTTTATAGTGGCAGATACGGGCAGCTACATCCTTTAGAAGAGGAAGACAACCTCACACAGGTGTGAATTATTATCATTATTCTTCCTTTTGAGGGAAATGTTAAATACCACCCCCGTTGCTGTTAAAGACTTTCAATACTCATAGCTGTTTTTGAAGCCAGTGTGCATTCGTTTGGAATAAAAACCAATACCTGACACTAATTTTACTCATGAGGAAAGTAACTGAGGCCTAGTCCCACATCAACCCTGCAAACACAAAACACAAAACTGAGAACAAATAAAACCTCAGAGCCAAGCTTTTGCTGCAACACGCAATCGCATATTTGTGCGTTCACAAGTCATAAAAGACACAGAAAACAAAAGCTTTCATGCTTGCCAAGTCATTGACTTTGGATATTTTAGTGCCTTTTGTTCTGCGGGGCTTTTTGCTTCAACATATTTAAGGACTTTTAAACACACTCCCAAAGAAGATGCAAGGAATCTTAAGCATGCATAAGCTGACTTGTAAGGTAAACTATTTCCTTTTAGCTTCCAGGTAATTAAATGTACCTGCACACACTTACAGCACAGTGCACAATTTGTCACTTGCGTGTCAGTGTATGAGCTACATCCCCTTGCCCTATTCACAACAGCCTTAAGAAGTATTCTCATGTTGCAGCTACGTGGAGACAGACATATCTCACAGCATGGGTGCAAGTGTGCGTGTTAACAGGAAAGAAGAGGAAGAGAGAGTCCTGCTATGCCATAACAGTCATGTTGCCACCACAGTGCAGGTGAGGCACTGTTTGGGAATGCAGCCCACGATGCAGGCCCATTCAGCTCCTGCAGACTGTGGTGGCAGGGATGTGATTGATTTATCCTGCAGCGCAAACAGACCATCTTTGATTTACATGGCAGCGTTATAAAACCGTGGCTGATGCCCGTGCCTGTGCCAGCAAACATCCGTCAGAGAGCCCTGTATACAGAGCCAGAACCCCACTCGAGCCAACCTCAAGGGTTTTACCAGCGTTTTAACAGCCTGGCCACCTCTCCTCTCAGCTATTATCACTGAATTCCTGCGGGCTAGTTTAAAGAACTGTTTTCTTCCAGTTAGTTTGCTTTTGTGTTGTGAACAATGAACAAGGTATTTGGGTCATTCAACTTCTATACAGTTGTTGTAGTCAATATCCAGTAGCACTAGGGATGGGAATTGATAAGAATTTAACGATTCCGATTCCATTATCGATATTGCTTATCGATCCGATTCCTTATCGATTCTCTTATCGATTCTCATTGGGTGAGGAAATAAGTACAAATTTGTTTGTTTGTATTAACTCACTTTAATATCTGATAAGAACACCGCACATACTCAGAGTATACACAAATTATGTGTAGCAACCTCAGAACAAACCTAAAAGTAGGTGAGCTACAAAGTAAAGTCCAGGGATCTATAGATTTTTTCACATTCATTGGTCCAGCCAAAAAAATAAATAAAACTGCCATTTAAGTGCCATAAAAACAAAAAACACAGACTGTAAACAGTCAAGGAAGAGCTTGTGCCTTTGGAAATATTCAACCTGAAACTAAATTCAACTCAACTGACATACAAAATAGAAAGAAGTCTTCTGTAAAGACGACAACTATCAACTTGGGCAAATTAACAATTTTTGTGCAGAAAAATGGTCATGTTTGCCCTCTGAGGAAGGATACAAGATCTCTCTGGACTTAGGGTGTCTCCAGCAGTGGAGAACACCCTTTCAGAAGGGGTGGAGGAAGCTTGGACACAGAGATACTTCTCAGCTAGAGCTGACAACACTGGCAACGCGTCACTCTTCTTCCACCACCAGAAACTGGCGCTGTCTTTGGTTGGAATGGGCGGAAGGCTTCTATAAAGCTGGATTTTTTCCGTATAGTAAAAGTTTACACAATGAAACGGCGCTCACATTAACTAAATAGACAAGTTACCTTTGGCATTAATAGCAGATGGCGTCTCGTTAGCTCCGCTGCTGCTTGACTCACTTGTTGTTGCTGTGTCGCTGAGTAGTAGAGAATCAAACACGCGACAGTCCTGCAAACGGATTGCGTGCTGTGTGGCCAAATGCTTCTGCATATTGGAGGCAGGTTCCCCCTTTGCCGAAATTAAACTTTTACAACTGTTGCAAATGACTGAATTGGCGTCTTTTCGAGTGAAATATAAGCACACTTTAGATCGCTTCTGCCTCGATGACACGTTTGCTGCGTAACCAAAAGAACCCAGCGCATGTGTGACGGTCATGACACATTTGCAACGAGCGGAACCGTTAAGCGGAATCATTAAGCAGGTACACTAACGGTTCCAAGGAATTGATTCACTGGGAACCGGTTCTAAAGAAGAACCGGTGCTCGATTCCCATCCCTAAGTAGCACATTTTTTAATGTGACACCAAGCTCTGCGTAAAGAAGGTTAATGACGTGGACACACATAACTCACTGGCTGTGGGACTGTAGTTCCCAGCTCTTCCGTGGGTTAAAATCACACGGCACCTATTTTTTGGCGCATGCCTGAGTGACAGCATGACCCCTAAACCCTAACCTTTACACAGCGTGACCTGCACAGCACCGATAATGGAGACAGGAAGGTATTAGGGGAGGGGAAGAGAGCGGAGGGGTGCAAGGGGTCAAGCCCAAAATGATGCATTCTGGCAGGACAGCGGAGAAGAAGGCCGCTGTCTTCCTCCTCAGACAATAAGGCCTCAGTTATTGGTCTATAATTTGGCCGATTGATTACCCCGATAATTGTTACCATGATGAGCTGGTGTGGATAGCTGGCTGTTAGTCAGCGTCTTTGCAACCGTATTTTCATACCTGAATGACTCCATGTGAATCATCACAAGTGTGTATGTTTGCAGCAGCAGTACAGTGCACGTGTGTTCATGTTTCCTGTGGATGTTTATAAAGGGCTCTGTCGTTCACACAACGGTTTGTAAGACTTTTAAGACCAGACCTCCTGAAATAATTGGTAGTATGTCAGGAAATGGTAAAAAATTTCAAGGTGACATCTTTAAATTGCATGTTTTGTCAGACCAACAATCCAAAGCGGAAAAGTATTCGACTAACAATGATTTTAAAATAAACAAAACCTGCCAATCGTCACATTAGAAAAGCTGGAAACTGTGAAACAGCACCATGTATTCATATATTCAGAAAATCAATTAATATAAAAAAACAGAAAATAGATTACAATGACGTACTATGATATAGAGCGGAAACTGTTAGTTGATAAATCAATTAGTCGATTGAAAGAAAATGTGTTTTGTGTTTTTATTTATATTTTGGACTGTTGGTTGGACAAAACAAGAAAATTAAAAACGTCACCTTGGAGTCTGGGAAACTAACGACATTGTTGACAATTCTCTGATGTTTTATAGCTAATGAAAATAAGTGTTAGTTGCAGCCCTACTGTGATCTATCATAAGCCAGAATTATGTATGAATAGTACACACTGTAAGCTATTTTAAATATTTCCAGTGGTTCCTTATAAGAAGACATAAAAAAACTACCTAGTCTATGGGCATAATTCATACATGTTAATTCCTATGAATGTGGCACTTTGTCTATGAAATAACATTTTATTCACACAAACTGGCAACACAGTTTATATCATTTGTGGCTGTGTTGCTCCTACTGCACATGAATGAAAGAAGTGCTTTCTAGCCCTGCAGGGTCCTGGAGAAACAGCTCATCTCAGGGTCAGTGAGCCTACTTGGGGTCTTGTGCTTTGGGTAAGTACAGAACCAGAGGGCAGCCGAAGCACACACTGGGGTCAGATCAGACTGTAGCAGACGACACAGACGATATCAGCGACGGTTAGCACGAAAAGGGTAGACCAATTATAAGTGTGTCTATGTGTGTGTGTTGATAGACTAGGTCAGTGAACATGTCAACATCAATAGTAGGGGGTTGTACATAGTTCACTGGTTCGCCCCAAGGGGTGTATGGGACTGCCTCAAGGAGGGTCTGGTTTTTGACTTTTTCAAACAGGTTTTTAATCACTGTGATCTGCGAGGTTTATTTTAACAAAACTCTCTCTGTAGTTTGGTTGGCAACATCCAAAACATATCTTGAAAGATGAGATATCTTGACAAAGCGTGAGACATCAGTCTGCATGGTGTCAAATCACATCTCATCTGTGACTGTGGCCCTCTTTGTCTGCCATTTGACCTGTCAGAGTTCCTGAAGGGGGCAGGAATGCCGTCTCATTTCCAGATTTCCTGCTGATAAATCCAGGTGAGTGACAGGGATGACACAGCCTTATCCCACGATTACGGGAAGCTCCTGGAATTCTGGCTCAATCAAAGCACCGTGAACTTCCCAGGCTACAGTTTCGCTGTTCGCTGATCCCTACATATAGCTCCCTGCAATTGAAATTCCCAATCCCCATCCACAGCACGCTTATGAGTACACAAAGGAGAGGTCAGCACCACATTGGAGCGATATCAACTGTTCTTCCTGGTTTACAGACAAAAAACACTGGATTTGGGGCACCTGGGTAGCTCACCTGGTAGAGTTCCGCCCATATACAGAGGCTTAGTCCTTGACGCAGCGGTCGCGGGTTCAATTCCGACCTGCAGCCTTTTGCTGCATGTCGATCTTCTTCTCTCTCCCCTTTCATGTCTAAAACTGTCCCATCTAAAAGAAAAGGCCTAAAAATGCCACAAACAAATCTTTACAAAAATAAAATAAAAAAACCCACTGTTGAGTTTAGAAAGCTTGTTGCATTCCAAACATATGGTTAACAATAATAAAATGTTGATTAGGTTTTATAGTAACAGTATTGGAACACGCTCCCCTATTCAGACATAGTCATTAAATTGTTGAAATTGGTCGGATGCACTGTAAAATCCACACTAATTATTATGTAAAAGCAACAACAACAAATAAATGTAATGACCATAGCATTCCATACATTCATAACAGCTGAGTGCATTTTGGGGCTCTGTCTTGAAACTTGACTCCAGAGAACATAGTAGAAAGAACGCAGTGTTCTCTAGAACCCTTCAACAGCACCAAGTGTTTTCTCCATACAATTTTTCTCACTCAAAATTGTTGTTTTTTTCTGGCAGTGACACTTATCGGAATAATGATTTATTCATTAATTAATTCTAATTTATTCTGGTTTTAAAACTACTCAGATACAGACTGATCTCATGAAATGGCGAATGTAGGACACGCTAATTCGTATTGGCGTGTTATTAAGACGCATACTCGGTTTTTAGCGTGTTTTTCCATGCCGTTTGGCCTCCATTGACTTACATTACCTTGCTATTACGTGTGAATTTACGCCGTAGCGAATAGCATGAAAGGGCGGAAGTCCGCGCAGGGAGGTTAGTTGGGTTGGCGGATGGGTCAGACGCAGGACTTTCACCCAGGAGAGCGGGGATCGTGTCCCACGTGTTACATTTGTCAACCGTCGTTTTTTTGTTTTACTAAAGCCTTCCCCAATTTTATTTTCCTAACTCCAACCATTTGTTTTCCTAAGCGTGTAACGTTTGTCAGGCATCGTTATTTTTGTCGTTTTTTTGTTTTACTAAAGCCTTCCCCAATGTTCTTTTCCTAAACCCAACCGACGTTGTTCTCGCGATAACACCACACTTTCTCACGATAACACGCCACGTGGCGATAACACAGCAGGTGGCCTGTATGTTTACAATCGCTGTATACAGCGTAGACATACACGCGGATAGCTCAAAATGCGTACAGATAACACGCCACTTGGCTTTAGGAAAGTGGCGTGTATGTTTAAGCAAAGTCATGATGTCACGTCAGATATCAGTCTAACAGAAACAAAAAAACTTCCATCCAACTTCAGTTTGCCATCTTCCCATCAAACTTATCTCGCTACCAAACCAGAAGTAGTAGTTGTGCTGTAAGATGTTAGTGGAAATGCGTATACGTAGCAGGAATTCAGACCAATAAATTCACAACGCTCATTCTCATAAAGTTGAGTGTACTCCATTTTAAACACATTTTCAGAATGTATTCATTGTATCTTTTCTTTTGTTTAAGGCCTTTAAGACAAAATAAGTCTCCTACAAAAATGTACCACAACATTTATAACAGCAGTGATTTCCTGCCAACCACTTTATATATTGTACCTTAACGCGTTTGTTCTCCTGGAACAAAATGTCCCCAAGTGGATACCTTTAATTATATATTCTAATCCATTCTGCTTGTGTTCTCATTAGTAACCGTGGAAACAGATGTAATCTGGCGCTTGTTATTGTGTGATGGTCTTGTGTGTCCGTGGCTTTCATAAGAGATTAATGTGTGTGTGTGTGTGTGTGTGTGTGTGTGTGTGTGTGTGTGTGTGTGTGTGTGTGTGTGTGTGTGTGTGTGTGTGTGTGTGTGTGTGTGTGTGTGTGTGTGTGTGTGTGTGTGTGTGTGTCCGTCCACTTTGAATTCGTCCATATGTTTAAGGCTGGGGGCTCTAGCCACACACATCCACAAGGGAGGAAGTGCTAAATGCTCCACTTCCTGTGTGTCTGGTCCGTCTCCACAGCTTTGGCCAGACACAGAGCAGGCCGGCAGACAGCGTTAAGGTGCGTGGCTCTCCTGAAAGGCCATGAAATAATGCTTTATTCTCTGCTGTGCTTAACCCTACATCTCTCACACAAATACATTTCTCCCCTCCACTACCTCTCTATTAGTCTCTCGTCTTTAAGGTACTCCTGCCACCTATAGAAGAGGGCCCATACGGCTGCACACAGGTTGAGTGTTCCTCTGACCTCCATGACTAATAAAAAAAAAACTCAAATTCTCCCCCATCCTCACTGCACCCCATTACTTATAGAAAAGGCCTCTCCTCCTGCCCCCTCGTCTTCCTCCTTCTCTTCGTCTTTCCTACCCTCCCGCCTCTTTCAGTAGCCCTCCCGCTGCGATGTGGTTGGCTTCTTTGATCTGGCCCAGCGCTCTAATTAGAAGGAAGTGAAGTGTAGGCCAGTGAGGTCACCATTACCCTCGACCCCTCTCATCAACCACTCCAAATGTCGTTAGGGAGCGAGACGTTCTCACGCCGTTGACCCGCTGGCCGCGATGTCGTGGGGATCTGGATCGCGTTAGGGACCCCCGTAAAAATCAGGCACAATTTACATCTAATTTGAGCTGCTGCAGAGGTCAGTGTGCAGTGTCTCGTTAGTGTCCAACTGGGGAGGGCAGGGGGGAACTATATTACAGCCGGACCGAACTGGCAGAACCCTCGTTAAGACTGCACGGCTGGTTTAGGGTTAAGAGTTCATCATAAACAGAACTACTGAGCCTGAGGTTGACTGTTTGTCATAAACGTAAGAGAATTGTGAATTTGCCATGAAAGCCAGGAGTGGTACTTCAACATAAGTGGACGCACAGGGCCTGACATAGTTAAAGGATTTATCATACAAGCAATAACTTGGATTTAAAGTTTGAGATTTCTCATAAAAAGCACTGATTGGGCTTAGTTAGTGGATAAAAGTGATGAAACAACATGCATAACTTCTGCTTTCTGATCATGGCTGTAAAGTAGCAGGGGATTAGTGTGTGTGTTTAGGGATAATGTGTCATTACTTCAGGGATGTGAGTCACCAGAACAGGCCGGCACACACATAAACTAACAGACTTGAGGAAAATATGAACGCTAATCACACTTTGACTCTGCTTGTTAAGGGTATTTCCTCTTGCTCACTAAAACTCCCAGAGAGATTGAATCTCCCAAAGCCTGTCAAATCCCTGTTGTACCGTGGCTTGAATAAAGGGATACTGGCAAGTGGTGCAACCTCATTGGCTGCATGTGCACACACACGTTTTGCAGCAGCGGCTGTGTTGCTTTTTTAACGAAATAAGTGTTCAAACTCGCTGTATGTGCGCATGAGTATTTCCGCCAACCAGTTTGTTTGTGGTTGTTACCATGGTGAATCGTAGTATCATGGCTCCGTTCACGCTGCCTTTTTATAGTGGTGGTGCACGCGCTTAACTCTGAGTCAACCTACTCTGAGTTGATTGAACCAACTCAAATCAGCTGTTCTGGAACCGAAAACTCAGTTTCCCATCTCAGGGTAAATCAACTCAGAGTTCAGGGTTAGACTCTGAGTTTGTTAAAGCTCCTTCCTGAAATGGGCCCCAGGCCAACAACCAAGCATGTGCGTGTGTGCATGATCACTCTTTGCTTACCGCAAGAGAACCAAGAGGGGGGAGGGTTTTAAGGTAACACATCAAAGCTAGTTGGATTTTTTTTTTTACTTTGGATAGGGTAAGAACACATCAAACGACCCCCGCTCTTCATAGCCCCCCCTCTCTGTCCCTCACTCTGAATTGTGTTGTACTAAAATTAAGGGGGTTGGGTGAAGAATCCATATATCTGGCAAGAAAATGTCTGCTCCCTGACAGTTCAAAGACATTGTCAGTGTGGGAAGGGAAATGATTTAATATGCAATGGAAATATACACCGTGGGTATATCTTCCAATGCACTCATTATATACTCAATCCTCAATTGGGGCAATATTTCCAAATTACTGGTGTGTTTCTGCATACTGTGCTTGCCCAAGGTGTTAAGCAATGTTCAGGTACTATATATGCAGGTGTGTTCATCTGATAAAATGATGATTTATAGTGTCCTTTAAAAGTGAAGAGACACTTCATGTAATTATCATGTCAAAGGTTTCCTTGTATGAACTGAGAGAAGGGGGGTTGTATGTCTACAGGTATATGTACGTGTATTGCATGCACACATTGTTCAGTGTCTGGCTGTCATCCAGAGAGTTGATTTAGGTGGATTATGTTAATCCATACCTGCTCTGTGTCTGTCTCTAAATGATCTCGGAGTCGACTTAGGTGTAGACGAGGCCACCCTCAGCTGAGAGTGGAAGTCCCCTGAAAATGTAAATCCACCGGAGACTAATAGATCCATGAGGAGAGACAAGACAATACATTTTGAAATATCAACATGTTTTAAGAAGTGAACATGCCTTTTCTCTGGTTTGTCTTCATGCTTAAAGGAATAGTTTGACATTTTGGGAAATAATATATATATATATATATATATATATATATATATATATATATATATATATATATATATATATATATATATATATATATATATAGGCAGGCTTGGAACAGTAACTTTCTAGAGTCTCTTCAATTTTTGTGCGGATTAAACAGCAGAGATATTATGTGTTAATTAGCATGCTTTAGGTGGATTTTGTTACTTTAGGACAGAGCCAGACTAGCAGTTTCCCCATCTCCAGTCGTTATGCTAAGCTAATTGTTTGCTGGTGGTATCCTTATTATAAATGGACAGATATGAGAGCGGTATTAATCTTCTCATCTAACTCTCTGCCAGAAAGCGAAAAAGGTGTATCTACCAAAATGCCAATACACACTCCCTTTACATGGAGAAAAATATCCAATCAGTAATTTGGCAATTGTTTTGGACACAGCTGCGTAAGTGTGTCACACTGTTGGTTACAGAAGCAGGCTTTAAAACTGAATGTTGATTTTTCGTATGCCAAAGATTAAGAATCTGTGCGAGGAAAATCGATGTGTCACGCTCTCCTTTCCTTAAGACTACAATACTGTTGGGACGCTGCATCCTCTCCAGGATACTAACTGCCCTTCCTTTGGGGGCACGTACACAGTCCGATACACACCCCGAAAGGAAGCTTCATTTAAACGGAGAACAAACATATTCATCAGGGATGATTTGTTAGCAGTTATTTTGGAACAACTACACCTCCGTCTTTTCACAACAATGGTGCAGAATGGAAAATCACTAGAGGTTCGGGAAGTGTAAGAGGCGGTGGTACCCTGATGGTAAGAAAGTTTGGGACTGGATCCTGTTATGGCCGCTAAGTCACTCTTGAGTAAAGGAAGAAGACTTGGGTTTTTAAGTGATTTGGATGTGTTGCGTGAGACTTACGTGGGTGAAATCCCTTCACCAAATCCCCTGCCTTAAGTTTTTTTTCTTTAACACGTCCTACCTCTGTTGCTCTTACTTTCTGCATGAACAAAATTATTATCCCCGCCATTATCCCCGCCAGTGCAGATAAAAGAGCACAGTCCTGTGTAGCTAATGCCCGAGCTGCCGTTTGATCCTGATAAAAAACACCCGGGTTAGATAACAAACACACTTACACACCCACCGTCTCTACCAGCGGCAGGAAGTTATTCATTCATTCTCATAATGAGACCAATGCCACCGCTCCCTGCTTCACCCTATCTATGGTATGTGGTGCAAAGTAAAGGAAGTGTTAAGGAAAAGAGTTGCTTTACAAAACGGTGTATTTAAATGATCAGCTGCAAAAAAGGTTTAGACTGTTTCAACAGCACTCTCATTTTTCATATATATCAGACCCTCCAGGATTTCGCAATGTCTGACCAATCACCGCAACTTAACCACAAATTTGACCATTATGACCATAATATGAACCGTTTTCATATTCTAACATTTGCAGCATCCTGAGCCTTTTTGGTAAGGTTACTAGGAAAACTCAGCTCAGAGTAGTTTTATTCTCCCCGAAACAAGTTTCCCAAAAAAAAAAGGCCGCGAAATCCTCGAGGGACTGATATATATGCTGTATATGATTGATGCTGCATAGCACTTTTTGTTCCTTTTTCTTTTATGTTCCTTTATTTGGTTGTTTTTTTAAATATTTATTAATTCAGGTCAGGTTTAAAATCTATGACACACCTGTTTAACATCTGTCAAATAATAAAATAGAAAAGTTAAAAAAAAAGTTTTTAGTTTTTAGTATATATATTACATGTTTCAGCATTAAGAAAAATGCATAATTCTTTTCATAAAAATGTTGTTTGCAGGTCTTTGGGAAGATGTGACTGGTAAAGGCAGAGCAGCTCAGATCATTGCTGTTGTTGACCCCCTTCTCTTTGCCCCACATAAGACCCCTGGGCCCACCGGCCTCTGAACTTCGACCCGTACCTGTCGCCTCAGGGCCCGAGCAGCCTATCAGATCCCCGCCCATGAGGTGGGTCGCTGCTAAGGACACCAGTCACCTGACAGGTGAAGCCAATCACTTCTGTGATGACGCCAGAGACCCTCATGAACTCACTTCACACACACATCCTCTCACCTCTGATGTCGGCATGTACACACCTGAACACCTGATACTGTTGAGTCGGGCTTTCACTCGCTTTTCATCTTTTCACCTGTTTCTCTTTTCCCATCTCTTTCTTTCTCTTATTCTTTTTTTTTTTTTATGAATGGCCTTAAGGGGCCGGGGAGAAAAATCACAGAGTCACTTTTGACAGCTCCTTTTTGCTCTCTCTCTCTCTCTCTCTCTCTCTCTCTCTCTCTCTCTCTCTCTCTCTCTCTCTCTCTCTCTCTCTCTCTCTCTCTCTCTCTCTCTCTCTCTCACCTTCGATCAAACAAACGTCTACTAGTTCGGTTTTTAATAGATAAACACAAACACACCCATTTCAACATCCGTTCTTAAGTACACTAGTACATATTGTACAGACAGAGAGAGAGAGAGAGAGAGAAAGAGAGAGAGAGAGAGAGATAAAGTCGCTCTGGCTGTAAGTACAGTATCTTGTGCTGCTAAATTTAAACCTGGGCTCTAAGTGGGTCTCAGCTTTGTATGTCTATCACAGCTCTGTGTCGAGCGCAAAGTAGGCAACAAACACACACATCAACACACAGACTCTCACACACAAACACACAGGAACATGGTCCATTTGTGTGTGAATGATGGGCAGTGGTTTCCTAAGTGGAGCTATCTGGGTCACAGGGCCACAGGGCCAAGGCTGCCGGTCTCTATCTGTGAGTGTGACACTCTCCTCTGCTTCACATGGAAAAGATGCCAACATGGCAAACTCAATTTGGCCTTTAAGTGTCGTGGCATGTTTTTACTAACTTTTACGTCTCCGGCAATGTTTAAATTCTAAATCACAGCCTTCCCCCAACATGTCACTACAACATAAATATTTATGGAAAAAATTAAATGCTGAAAACATACCGTCTCTTATTTCGGATAAATAACTTATGTAACCATTTCATTTTATTTATTTTTTTAAATCTCACAAGGCTGAAAGAAAATGAGGAATAAGAAAAAGTTGAAAGATGCTCCCCTGTTCTCTCAAAAGTGACACTACCCTCCCTTCAGTGAAAAGAAAAACGACATAACCCTCCCCCTTTTCTGAATCCCCTTCCCACCAAATCATGTTTAAACAGTCCCTAATAAATCAAACACCATCGCTAGAAAAGAACGTTTATGCTGGAAAATTCTGCAGAACCCGTTGAATGACAATGTTTTTTTTTTACCATCCAAGGTTTTGTTCTACAATATCTGCGCACTGCAACTAGACTATGGTTTATAGTTATGGTGAACATTAACTGCTGGCTTGTGACAGGACAAACTCCGGTCCTTCCAACACAATGACCTCCACACCCTCACACTAACGTTTGAATTGGCTGTAAATCAGGACCTGCAGACGCAAGACTAAATGATTGTGTGATCATGTGTATACTGATTTCACCTAAAATGTGTTTACAGCTTGCATGTTTAGGCTTGTAATTTAGTACTGACATGCAGATTAAAGTACGTTTGTTGTGGTGCTGCCTTTCCTATCTAAATCTACCTAATCTACCATAAGCACAACAAGATCACCTGGGTAATTACATCAACAAAATACAGGATGTAATTAAACACATTGTTTCCTTCATCTTTTGATAAGCTTGACGATGATCAACTAAACAGCTGCTGATAGAAACTGATTGCATTCAACTGCGATCATGTCAGGCAGATATTAAATTATACTGTAACCTGCTGACCAACAGACATACATGTTGAACCTGAAGGAACAAAATACCAGTAATAAGTGTTTACTGTGGAAAAGTATATACATTTCAGGTTTATATTAGTCTGTTTTACATTAAATAATTTCTCCAATAAATACTGGGTCATTGTACTTGTTAAAAAAAAAAGATACCGTTGGAGTTTTTTGTGCATCATCTCAAGTGCTGTGATTTCTAAGTAGACGAGGGCCTGTGAGGCGCTGCCAGCGATAAAAGTATGCGTCTGCCCTCGAGCAGAGCTCTGCATATTCGCATGCATGTGGGGGTGAGTGACGGCTGTGTCGGGGCCGGGTGACAGGGACCGGTGTGAGTGGTGAATCATAGTGACAGTGCATTGGGGAGAAGAAGCGGATTTGCTCCTGTGGACGAGTGACCTCTGACCTTCAGTGTCAGAACTGAGGCATCCCAACAATAGCATGAAAACACTGAGATGCCGGCAAATAGATAAAAAAAAAAAAAAAATGGCTTGGGGTCTTCTCTGGCTTCCCTGATCCAGCTGTGGAGCCATATCACTGTGTCCATCTCTGACACTAATGCTGTCCTAATGAGCCCGCTGATAATGCCAGCTTAACCAAGGGGATGTGCCGGGAGGGGCAAGGTGTCAGGGGTTAATAGGGAGCAGGGAAGAAGGATTTGGATAACATCGGAATGACAAGAGTGCAAGTATCAGAAGAACACAAGTATGTACAGCAGGATGTGTGTGTGTGTGTGTGTGTGTGTGTGTGTGTGTGTGTGTGTGTGTGTGTGTGTGTGTGTGTGTGTGTGTGTGTGTGTGTGTGTGTGTGTGTGTGTGTGTGTGTGTGTGTGTGTGTGTGTGTGTGTTTTGCATTTTATCAAATCCACTTATGAGATCTGAATCCTTATAAAATCCTTAGCGAATCTACTTTTTTACATTGATAAATAAAACTGTAAAGAAAGCAACTCAGCAGCCATCACTGAAAATAAGATCAGCAGTATTAGATATAAAATAAATGATGTATGTTTTGTGAAAAAAAAGATGAAATTATACCGATGTAAGAATATATGACGATCTCTGGGGTAAAAACAGATTTATAGCTCAGCATTAGATTTCACCCATTGATCGACCACTGCAGCGCTTACTGTATGTGTGATGTACAGTATCCAGTGTCCTTCATTGGGGGTGGTTTTGCGCTCCAATTACAACAATTGTGTTCGCTCTGTGATATAGAGCAACAATGTGAAGGTTTGCCTCATCTCAATACTGTATAGGAGACTACTGGCGTGCAATCAATAGCCACAGCAATCCTGTTATAGTCATTCAGTCGGTAAGTTAAATGTGTTAAACAGCTGGCTGATAGCTTCTTTGTACTCAAAACAGGTGCTCTCAACCAACCCTGCTACCTAACGTACAGCCATTCTAAGCATAGCTACAACAATTCCACATCAAAGTCTGTTTACATGTCTTAATGAGTACTACTGTGTTGTATAAAGCCTTTTGTGGCTCCAAAGGGAGCTGCGCAAAGTCTAATAAACCTCTGTAGCTCGCACCTCATCTCTGCTTAGCGGACCCACGCTACATTCACCGCTACTAGCATAACACACCTGAACTGTCGGCAGTCAAGTTGAATTGTGGGTAATGTAGGCACCAGGTTTTGACATTGAAGAAGTATGTGTGGAATCAGAAAAAGATGATCTCTGGTTCTGCTGCATCAATTTGTTTAACTATCCATTGAGAGTACATCAACTTACGGAGCCCCGGAGGTGACATGGAGGGAAGAAAAAAAAAAAAGAAAATAAGCATGTACTTGGGACAAACACTAAACTCAAGATCTCGAGTTTGTGACATGAAGGGGGGGAAAAAAAAGTCACAAAAAAAACCTGAGGAAAAAAAAAAGTCCAAAAAAAAAACGTGACATGGAGGAAGAAAAAAAAGATCGAGAAAAGTTGAGATCTTGACTTTGAAACTTTTCTCAATGTTTTTTTTTTTTTTTTACTTTTTTTTCTTCACATTTTTTTTTTTTACTTTTTTTTCTTCCTCCATGTCACAAACTCGAGATCTTGAGTTTATTGTTTGTCCCCAGTACATGCTTTTTTTTTCTTCCTCCATGTCACCTCCGGGGCTCCGTATTAACTAGACTCAGTCTGTTACTCCTGCCCCTGTCCGTGCGTCTGGCTGACTGTTGTCTCTTTCAAAAAGGATCTGAAAACTTGCTTATTTAGGTAAGCTTTTGCTTGATGGGTTCTCACTAGCGTCCCTTTCTTTTGATATATGTATATGCATTTTATACTGTTTGTTCTACCTATTCTGTTGTACAGCACTTTGTGATTTTATCTGTGAAAAGCGCTTTATAAATAAATTTTACTTACTTACTTACTAGGAGTGCAAGGATTGTTAAAAGCTTCAAGAAGAGATTTGTCACCAGGTTGAATGGAATGAACAACTAAAAAACAATGCTATATGTATGCTTATACAGTACATCCCTCATATGCATTAAACATAAAGTCCATAAAAACAACTTAGCATACCAAGGTTGAACTAAAGCAACCTGCCCTGTAAACTTTAACACTGCAGAATGACATGCAGTGACATTGTGTAAAAGGGCCTTTTCCCCGGTCTATCTTGGCCTCTGTGTGCTTAAAGCAAACTCATTGCTCAGCCTGGTATCTGCTCTGTCCACACAGTGCCTCTTTAAGCAGGGAGAGGCTTGCGAAGACAGACTCAGGGCTGGAGTATTGACTAACCGGCCGGCCCCTTATCACGGTGAGAATTTACACACATGACGAATGAGTCTATGGCGCGGCAGATAAGACGGCAGGTAAGCGGAAGGGTCACGGCTACAGAGGGTAGACCGCCTCGCAATAACTGCAATATAGAAAGGTGTGCATACATATCTGCTTTGTCTCACTTAGGTTTAGACAGAGGTCAGACAAAAGAGACTGACAGAAGGACACAGAGAGGAAGCCTAAACTGGCTAATCTCCCTTTTAAGAGTCTGTTAACCACATACAAGCTGTCAGAAACGCGTCCAGGCACTGTACGCCAACATGTGTGTGAGTGGAGAAAAGACACACACACACACACACACACACACACACACACACACACACACACACACACACACATTCAAGGGGCCACTGAGTGCAGGGCAGTGGGTGTTAGATTACAGGAGCGGGGCCATCCAAAGCGCCGCCTGCTCCTATCTTTATTTAACCGCTGATTAGACCGACTCTTTGAAGGCCCCTTTAATTGCCACAGTGATGGGGCTCTTAAAAAGCAGGAGGCTTTTTTCACCTCTTATTGATTTCTCCTCTCATGACACCAATAAAAACGCCCACACTTCTGTTTCTCCCTCATTCGCCTTTTTTTCCTTCTTCCCGTTGTTCTTTCTCCCTCTGCTGCTTGTTTTCTTGTTCACCCTCTCTTCACATTTCGTCGCTTGTGATTTTTGACTCAGGTTTGCTTGTCAATGCTGAATTCATGGTTAAAACAAAAACGGTGATACAGTGAAGTCTCAAGGCAAAAACTCATCTAGTTTTGAGCCATCTTGTCGATTTCTATGGATCACATTTCATTAACTGTGTTTGAGATGAGACATGTTCAAACAGAACTGAGAAGAAAGGGAAAGTAATGATAGATGGAGACAGACAGTGCTCTGTATTGACAGTGCAGAGTCTCAGTGCTGAGCAGGTATTCCGGTGTTTGATTTAATTAGTGTCATCAGTGTGGATCATATGTTTCCCACACACCAGCCAGCGTTCACTGCGAGCAGCTCAGTCCTCTGTTTATTTGCAGCTGAATTGAATTTCTGTGTGAACATTTCCTGCCCTCTCTTCGCATATTCACAGATATTTATCAAATAGAGTGAAGTCATTAATTTTTAAAGCCATTTTAACATTTGGTACATTACATAGCGTTTTACACAGCAACAAATTCTCAAAAAGAGAAAAAAACATCAAGTTGTTGCTGACAATAGAAAAACCACATCAAAGTATGATGATACTATGATTCACATGCTGCTTTATTTAAAAACACATACACAATCAGCTGCAACTAACGACACGTTTCATTATTGATTCATCTGTTAATTACTTTTTCAATTAATTGATTTAGCCAATAGTAAATACTGTAGTAAAACTAACACAGTTTTAAGGCTCTGACACACCAACCCGACGGCCGACCGTCGGCAGAAAAGGCAGTCTGACTGTTCAGTCGGCTCCCCGTCCAAAAAGTGCCTCGGAGCACACCGAAGCGCCGCCGACTTGAGCGTACATTCTGCGCGTGCGCGAGACGTAATACGTCTCCATAACATCAGGCGGCGCTAATCTTTGTCACCTAAAAAATTAAAACCGGAAATGACGGAACATCTCCTAGTAAACCCAGAGCACGCTGTCGTCAGTCATTGTTTTCATCAGTGTGTTGATAGTAGTCAAGAAGGTTGTTGTCATTACTCGCCGAACGGAAGAAAATACGATGGCTAGTAATAAGAAGATACTGCCGTTGTCAGCTCATTCCCACATGAGAATGTCAAAACATTTAACATCGACACAGACTGACACCTCACTGGTCATTGTCATAACAGGTTGCTATTGAGATTTTGCTAATGAAGGAAATGGTTTACAGCTGTCTGGAGAGCAGAGAGCCACTGGACGAGTCCTTGACCCTTGACCTCACATCCTACTGGTCGTAACCCCTGCTGATTCAGCTGGCTTCTTCTGCCCGGCTGAAGATCGTTTGCCCATTACCTCCGTCATGGCTCAATTCCACGGGCACGGCCCTGCCCTCGTGTCCCTCCTCAAAGATCTACACTTTTTTTTCTCTCATTGATTACCCAATCGGGCATTAACACCACTCCCAGGAAAGCTTTGTGTTTAACGCATCATAAACTGAGAGGGGAAATAAGATTATGATGCATCAACAGGTCTCTGTTGAGCTTTAGTTCCCTCTGCTGTCTTTTCTTATTTCCTATTATATTCTGAGAACAATGACTGGGAAAGTCAGCATGTTATTTAGAAGTGAGGGATTTGGTCGGTTGGTTGGTTTGGTCCTTTATATTCCAGAAATCAAACCACACATAATAAAGCAGACATATTTTGTCTTTGATTCTCTTTGAACTGTATAACCCTTGAAAAACTTGCTCTGATTAGGGGTGTAAGGAAAAAAAATCAATACACTTGAGTATCGCAAGATTTTATTTTGCGATACTGTATCAACTTTCAAAAACGCAATATAGATTTTTATTTTATTTTTTTAGTTCACGTGCAAAAATATTCATGTAAGACAGTGGTCACTAGTGTCCTTGTCTAGCAGTGCCTGACTTTTTGCTAGAAGCTAACTATGTATCTATGGCTGAACTTTGGCCTACTTTAGCATTTACAAATTTGCTCACTAAGAACCTGTGAACCACAATCCCAAACTGGCAGTTTGATTTTCTGTGTACTGAATTGTTTACCTAAAGTAAACTTCCTTGAGTGTAGAAAAAAGGGAAAACCAAGGCACTCTTCTTCAAAATGATTTTAAAAGCCTTTATTTTGCTGGCCATTTCATAATAGAAAATTTAAAAGACATAGGAAGAAGCAACCCAAGCGTAGCGGCACATACTGCCTTCTTCAGGGTGTGAAAAAAAAACTAAAACTTCTTTGACTTTTATGCACATCATGTCTTTCTTTAAATATTAGTTTTTCTAAAATTATCGACTAATTAAAATTATCTAAATATCGCCTTACGCACAGTATCGAAATATATTGCAATATATTGAATCGTGACCCATGTATCGTGATACATATCGCATCTGATTGATGACAAACGTCTCTAATACCAGCTGATTTGGTCAGACCAGACCCCTGCGTGAGAGCTGTAACCTTGGAGGCCCTTGTAGCGACGGTAGGTTCTGATCCCATTACAGACTCATTGATCCTTGTCTGGCTCCTGTTCTGCAGCGTCAGCCCTGTTATTGTATTGATTCCAGGTAGAATCAACAGAAGTGCTGACCAGCCATCATTGACTGTCTAGGAGGATAAATACTGGGAAGCTGTGATGCTGTCAGGTGGAGAAAAACTCAATACAGTGGGCAATTTCACACTACTAATTGTTCGCTACCATCAATTATATCATTAAGCCATTGGGAGTCAACAATGTTATAAAATTAACTCAACCCATGCTGAGACAAAAAAATTCCAGTGTCTTGAAAGTGTTCATTAAATGTTTAACACTGCATAATACAATTAAGGATAAACAAAATCATCTCACATCAGGTCGCACAAAACTAGCCCATCCCTTAAAAACATTGCAAAGTTTGTTTAACTTTTATTCCAGGATCCAAATTCTCAAACCACTTTTTCAAAGTATACCTCAACCTAGAACTCCTGAAACCCTCGCACTTCTTCTCCTGCCCATTCTCTCCCGCGCTCAAGGTAGCTGGCGAGACAACTAAGCTGGAGACTGGCACCCTGGGACAGATTAGAGGCGTGTAATTAGGGGATTTCTAAATAACTAATTTACAGAGCAATGCCTTGCATCCAGCAAGACCTCCGACCTGGAATTAAAGCGCAAAAAATGAAATCAAGCATATTAAAGGAGCAGGATGTTAGAGAAGAGGGTTCGGGGAAGCAGGCTGATGTATGAACTTATGGCTGAAGCAAGCAAAACCAGGCACAGCGTTGAGCACTAGGGCGGGAAAATGTAAGCGCCAACGTATTAAGAATAACAGAAGTAGTGGGAATTACACTGAGGTAAGTAGTTAGTAAACTAATGCAAGGGAGGGGGTAACAAGGCTTGGTTTAGTAATCCTACCAATGGCCTGGTTTTATAAGGTCACTAATGACATTATGCCAGCTGACTGATTCTGCCAACACACCCACAACCCCCCCAGGCCCCTCCATTACTAACCCCATCAGCTGACTGACGTGACCCCGCTAAATCAGCTGATGGACGTTAACCCATCACCCCTCTCAAGCCTCCGACAGCTGACTGTCTAGCTCTCTCAACCCCCCACCCCAACTGCTCACCCCAAATGAGTCAGGCAATTTCCTATCACTGGCAGCCCAAATACATTGCTTTTGTTCACAACAAGGTTTCTAATGGCAGCAAGGTTGTTAACCCAAAATATCATCTCCCTGATGATCGCCAAGTAATCAGCGACTCGACCTTGACTTGAACGTGCTCCAGGGTGAGACACAACACTCACCGCCACCACCGTTTTATCCCCAGCTCAGCCAGGTTCAAATCCGAATGGTCATTTGGAGTGTCAGGTCTTGCATGCAATGTGGACATTCTTGCAGTGAAGACGGGATTAGAGGTAGAATCTGGGTTAAAGACACTACGCAGTCCATCTGTTGTTTTGGTTTTTCCCAACTAATGGCCACAAGCAACGTTACCCTCCCCCTGCCTTAAATCATTCCTCGTTTCAACGGAATAAACACGCAGGGTAAATACTGCCGCGGAGACAAGGAGAAAGAGGCATGTGAGCTGATTATAGCAGCAGGAGAGACAAACACAGAGGAAAAATGGGACTTTGTGACAAACTTTGGGAATAAAAATAAGGTGTATCGCATGTTTCTGATCCAAACGCATTAACAAAATCTAAAAGTTGTAAGATTCATCATCTTTTATCTCTCCTCACCAGACAGAAGAATATCTAATAGAGTTCATGGGTAATATTTCTTTGTCTCTTTTTTCTCTCTCCCTTTCTGTACCCCTTTGTCTTTATCTGTCTTCTGTGTATCTGAGTCGGTTCCAGTTTCCCAGGCTCCTACGAGCTGATAACCCAGTTTAGTGATTTCCACACGAACACACTCAACCCTGGACACACACTCCTTACACAGCCACATGCAAACACACACGCAGACACACACACACAAATGCTGACCCTCTTCACACATTGACCTAATAACAACAAATGCAGAGACCTCTCTGGTGACAAGAAAGTCACGCTTAATAAAAGGTAAGAGCCCATTCATTGTTCCACCTCTTTAAGAAATCCTCATTCCCCACCAGCATTTACAGTAAATACTCAATAAATGAATTACAATCAGATGAAGAGAACACTCTCACAACACTCAGAAATAGTCTAATCTTTTGAATCACATTAACTAATAATCAGTGTAAGCATAACCTGCTTAACACATTCAGATATTTGTCCACAGGACTTATCCGGGCATGTAAACACATCTCATTTCACTTGGTATGACTTTATGCATGGACCGGTCAGAGTGCACATTCTCTCATTAAAAATCAACATGGTTTTCTACAAAAAAGAAAGCCAAAGTTCTGAAAAAAAAAACAAAAAAACAATCAGTAAATAAACAAGCATAGCGTATAATGCAAATCTGTGTCTTTCTGTCCTTGAACTATTTCCCATGGATTAACTAATTGCATTATTGCACAAGTTGCAGACAAAATAAAGAATACAAAACCCTTGAGCACTGCATTTTTTTCTGAGAGATTGGTTCACTTGGATGCATAAATGTGCTTTGACTGTAGGGATTGCAGTGTAATATACAGTGAAGAAGCACTATTTTCAAAATACTCTTTTTTTCACCTAGTGTGGACATACAACATGCAATTTTAATTTAGGTGAAAGGTACAAATTCCTATGAAATCTACATTTCACCTTTTAACTCAAGATAATGATGTCCCAACCATGTAATTTGCCAAGTTATTGCAGGCAAGACTCAAGTATGTTAAAGGACTTGTAATGTAATGTATAAATTGCTTACATCTGTGTTGGGAGTATAAAAATGAGTGTGTGTGTGTGTGTATATGGTCTTGCTCAACAGAGTCATGTGGCCCTTCAGCAAACGTGGCCCTCCCATGTGTCTGTTCGGGGACGCTGGACCCAACACAGACGCAATCTTATACCAGTGACACACAAAAAAACCAGAGGGAATGAGGGAGCGAGAGAAAGGATAAATCAAGCCGAAGGAAG